>JBBPBO010000005.1:20438877-20699968 GCA_037974295.1 Cicer cuneatum | reverse complement strand
TTTATTAAAAGTATAAAATATATAGGTCTGATTTGCAAAATAAACATATTTTTATATGTAAGTGCGTTTAAAAATTACTAACGCCGTCAATTATTTTTTAAGAAAAATTATTTAATTAATTATCTTCTTAGAATATAAATAAATATACTATTATAAAATGTAAAATAAAAAAAATGACCCAATAAAATAAATAGATAATCAGCAAAAACTATATGCTGTTTAAATTTTTTAACATGTGTAAAATTATTGAAATGGTTAATATATAATTTTCATGTATTTTGTTAATCTAAAAATTTTACATAAATCTTGATTAATTATATGATAATTTTATATATAATTATAATAAAAATTAAATATTATTAACAATCTAATTATTGTAATTAATTATTTATATATATTTTTATACTTTTATAATATATATAAGTTAAATTCAAACAAAAAAGGAAATTAATCTCTCGGTAATAGGTGCTCGTTGTATAGGTAGTGCCGTAGTGATATGTTGTTGACCACTGACCAGCGAGGTTAACGAGAAAATGAGCGAATACTAACGACCATAACTTCCTGCAATACAACAGCTTTTCCTTGTTTGTCTCATCTGCTGTTTCTCCCTCTGAAACTCACCAATTTTCCATAAACACAGTTAATCTGAACCGTCCGTCTGTATGTATTCATAGCCGATTCCGTACTATTCCCTCCATCACTGTTTTAAAAAATATGGCAAACTTTTTTCTTTCCCAAAAAAAAAACACGCCGAACAAATTAATTCACGATAAAATAAACACTTTTTATTTATTAAATCAGGTTATCTCATTGAATTGTAAGAAAAAAATGACGTGTATTATTAGATAATTAACAATGTTAAACAATTTTCAATACGACTTTTAATAAAAATAATTTTTTAATTATTTTTAACTATGATTAGAATCACTCGCTTTTAACATAATAGTGATTTTTCGGCAACTCCTATTCAATTGCTATTTTTGGTTTTTATTTTTTGCGTTTTTATTTTAAATTACAGTTTATTTTTTGTCCTTGATAATTTTTTTTATTCGTAAACTATTATATGACATGTAACCTGTTTTATATTTTAATTTTAGTAACTATCTTTTATTACTATTACTTTAAAGTCTTAACTTTTACCTTTAATTATAGTTCAACTAATAAATGTCAATATTATTAGATCGAACATTTTTTCTTTAATTCAAACTCAAAATCTCAGTTGTAAGTTAATTATAATAATATTTATGTTTTATTCTAAAATAAAAAATAAAATAAAAATAACTTATAATTTTATAATATTTGAATTATTTTAAAATAATTAAATTTAATATAATTTTTAATTATATTTTATGTGTTAATATTTTTTTATATTTGATAAATTTATAATAAAATAGGAGAAAGAAAATGATTCAATTTAAATAAAATAAAAACTAAAACTTAATTAAAAATTGAAATTTAGAATTGAAAAATTGAAAAATCAGATTTTAATTTTTTAAAATTTTCGGAACAGAAAAACAGAAAACCACCCCGATAGCAATCTAAATGAGTATCTAGCAACATCAAATTTAGAAAGTGAAACTAGATTTCTAAAAGTATTAGATACATACAAAGTCTCAAATAAATCTAAAATCAATCTCCCATCCCAATATCACTAGCACCCTAATATAAGGATCATATATTTATACATATAAATATAAGTGAGGTACACCACCTTAATAAGTGGTTTTTTTAAGACAAATATTTAAAAATTATTAAATAATTTAATGAAGTTCCATAATATTTTTTTAAAAATAATAGTTTATGACGTTTTTTTATTTTTATAAATAAAATAATAATTTTAATTGATGTCGATTTAATACGAGATACACTTTTGTTATTTTTTATTTTTATTGAATCAATATTATTTAAGTCATAATCTTCGTCCTAAATTTGAAAATAATTATTAATAGTGACTTATTTAGTCATTGCAGTTTTAAATATAGGTTAATAGTGAACCATGATTTATATTACTCTCTATATCTCATTTTAAATGATTTATTTGAGTTTTGAACTATTACAAAAAATATTAGTTTCATTAATTTAAATGATAAAATAAATTTTATTTATTTAAATATTTTATTAATTGTATTTAGTAAATAAATTTAACGAATTAAGATAAAATAAATAAAAATGTATTAGTAAAAAAATAATTAATTTTATATTAATATTGTAGTTGAAAATAATTTTTGAGATAAAAAAATATAAAAGTTTACATAAATATATTCCAATCCCAAGAAAACTCCGTTTTTCCAATCCCATGTGGGATTGTCGCTAAAAGTGATAATCACATAATCATATCTTGTGATGATTCTAGAACACTAAAACGACCAAAAGGTTTCTCCAAATTTGTTTTTCCCAACCTTGACCCTGTGCTTTAAACATTCAAATTCAAATTAAAGAATAATAACTACACCACGCAACATCCCACTGAGTGGGTACACCACTATACAAGTCTCTGAGCAGAATTTTCAGTTTCACAGAAAGGGACAAAATTTTGGGACATTTCTTTATGAAATAACAGCTTTACCAAATTACCCCTCCACGCAAGACACAAAAAGGCACTCACATGCAACATAGCCAAAACACACATACAGGATCACAAACTTGTACAACTGGTAGTTATACGATTCTCTTTTGTAGGAACTAGGAAGTGAAACAGAGTATAATACGTGAAAATGTGGCCATAATATACGGTCAAAAGAGGACTTGCCATAGTCCGTAGATTCTCTGTTACTAAACTTGTTTTTCACTTAGCTAACCTAACCTAATCAATTACTCCTACTACTTAGCTGTACCCAACTAATTATGTAATTTTTGTTGTTGCTTTTCTAGCTAGTAACGTGGTTTTTTTATTTAAATATTATTTTTTTAAAGTCGTTAAAATATTTTATTATTTTAAAAAATATATACTAAAATATTATAATTTGGTCACATTTGCGAAGTCGTATCTTTATTCTGCGTAAATTTTTGTTAAGGAGTAGGAGTTCGCATTATAACGATACGACATGTATAAGGTTTAAATTTTTTATTTTAATAATTGAATAATTATTAATTTAATAAATAAAAGTATTTAAAAAAAATTATATTAATAAAATTAAATAAGATATATTAAATTGAAAAAAATATATAGTTGAGTAAGTGTGTCAAAACAAATAATGTGTTATATTATTTTAATAATCTCTTTTATTTTATAGATAAATTTATATTATTTTAACAACTCATTTATATTATTTTAACAACTCCTTCCTACTTTGTAGATAAATTAGCAACATAATTATATTTTGTTAATAATTTTCTCCTATTCTATATTCGGATCTAATAAATAAAAATTAATAAAAATAATTATAATTAAAAAAAATTGTTACAACGTAAAGTATTTTAGAGACTTTTTTTTTAAAAAATGGATATTTAAATAAAAAAACCTTGTACCGTGCTATAAAAAAAGGGATAAGTCATCATGCAACGCATCCAACTACCATACCAGTGCTACTAACACCTTTGGTTTCACTTAGAAGAAATCAAAGTTAATTGATTTTGGTAGTAGAATTGATTATATTTTAAAGTTATGATTTGAAAATTTTAATTTCAACTTTATTTTTACATTAACTTTTATGGTTTAATTACGGTTTTATTTTTTTATTTTTATTGATTAATGAAATTGATCATTTTATTTTAAAAATCGACAGTTTTGGTATATCTGATTTATTAACTAAAAAATAATGATGTGAAATGCTTTTAATAATGTGACATATGATACGATGATGTAGAATGATTAACACTCATTAAAATGGAATAAAACGCCGTAAAAACTTAGATTTCAACTTCAGAATTTTTTTCATATTTTTAATTTAATTAATGACATATGAATAATTAATATATTTAGTTGATTCTATATCATAAAATTGTATGTCACGTCTTGAAAAATATGTCAAATCGTTAATTTTTTTTATTTCAAAAATCTGAATGAGAGACCAAAACTGTCGACTTTTAAAATAAATGATCAATTCCATAAATCGATAATAACATATGGACCAAAACTGCAATTAAATCAATTTTTTTTCAACTCATTTTTAAATATATTTAAACATAAATTATTTTACGTTCAACTCAGTATTAACAAAAAGGAAAATATTAGTTTGTTACGAAATATAATTCAAGGAAATCAACTAGCACTTTTTTACGAGGCTGTTTCACCCTCAACTACTCCTCTTGTATTGTGTCAAGGATTTAAAGTAGAATGACTATTAAGTTAAAATTATTTTAAGTTTGTTTTTATGAAAAAAGTTTAAATGAGTCGAATTCGGATGCCATTAGGGTTAGGACATACCTTAAGGTTTGAAGAATGTTGATAGAGATGTTTAAAGATTGCCGACTAAAGAGGTTCTCACATCGATTGTCAGAGTTGAATCAATGACCTTGTGGATGTAAACCAACTTTTGTTGGTTGGTAAAATTATTTTACACCTCCGACAACTAATAATAATTCGTCACATCAATAAAATATTAGATACCTTTGATCTAAAAATTGTAGTAGATTAAATAATTATAACTGTACGATCATTTAAAGTTATTTTGTATTATCAATGGCATGCCTTTAAACTCTTGTGTACAATAAGAATTTGTTGACTTTTTTTTAATTAAAAAAAGGTTAAATAAGTTTTTAGTCTTATAAAATTTAAAAAGATTTATTTTTAGTTTTTATAAAAAATTCTAAACTTTTTAGTCTCTAAAAAATTTATTTATTCACTTTTAATCCCTATTTTGAATTTTTTTTTGTAAAAAATTAATACTTTTAATCTTTATAAAATCAAATTAAGAATTAAAAGAGAATAATTTATTAAAAAAATTAAACTTAAAAAATCAAAATTTTGTATAGAATATAAATATATTTAATAAAAAAAACACTATTCATATTTTTTTGGGTAATACTAGTACTTTTATATATATTACAAATTTACAAGTTGCAGGAAAATTATGAATAATACTACAGGCAAGTAACACTACTAGATATTAAGGTTTTACATGCGGATTTAAGTTAAAAATCCACAGAGAACACATTACCTGCGGATTTATCAGCAGTAGTATTTCTCCACGTAAAACCTTCGTGGATAATTGTTTCCTGAGCATTTCTATATCCGCAGGAAAAGTAAATGAAATCCGCAGCTAATATTTAACAAACTTAAGACATTTTTTTTCCTATGCATTTTCAGGCCGAACAAATCTGCAATACTATTTCTACGAATTTATTCCATATGTATTTCCGCAAGTAATGTCGCATTGTTATACGCAGGGAAATCCACATCAAACATGTTTTCGAAGAAAAATCCGCATAAAGTATGGTGCTGTTTTTTTTTTTTGGTTTTTTATTTATGAAAATTTATATTATTATCAATCCATTTTTGAATTATTTAATATTAGTTTTTAATTGAAATATTATTGCAAATACTCTAAAACAATTTATATCATATTCGCAAATCATAACTAAATATTAATTAAAACATGATTCAACTATTGCAATACTCTTAAACAAAATTTACATATTATCACTAAGTATTAATTAAAGTATAATCCAAAAAAATTACTAAGTATAATCAAGTACGTGATGATATGCAACCAAATTACCAAAATAAAAGCAAATATTATTCAATATGATCACTACCAATGTTATTATCCCCAGTGTCTTCCTCCGTTTCATTGTTGGGTTGTGGTGATGAACTTGGACGAGAAGAAGATCCAACAAATCCCAAATGTTGCATGAGAAAGTTTAAATTTTTGTTGGTCTCCATCATCTCTTTTTCTTGTCTTTCATGTCGTTGCAATTGTTGATTCATCAATAACTTTTCTTGCTCTTGTCTTTGCAACGATTCATTCAAAGTATGAACTTGATTTCTCAAAGTATCAACCTCTGAATCATTAGAATGCATTGTTGATTGATTTGGAATCAAGATTTTTGATATAGATCCAAGACCAAATATTCTCCATTTTTTTCTTCCCAACTACATCCACCCATATATCAATATCAGATGACATGTCTTTGGTTGGTTGACTATCAGCTTCATCCTCTCCTGGAACTAAAGTTGAAGCTTCATACGACAACTCAATCTTTTTTTTTTTCGAATTTCTCCTACAAGAAAATATAAATATGTTTATAAATGCTTTCATATAATCCAAATTATTAATTAACTTTTGGAACCACCTAGTACACAACAGATAAAAGTGATGAGCTTATGTAAGCAGATTGTGCATGAACACCGACCCAGTTGTTTTTATCTTTAGTACGATAAGTACGAAAATAAAAATCACTAAACATTGGGTCTTCCCCTTTCGTCTCCTTCTGCAAAAATATAAAGTAGATATTAATTTAGAAAAGTAGATATTAATTTCATTAATTTTGAAATATAAAATAGAAAAGTTACCATACAATTTTTTTCCAATGCACCCGATGAGGAATTGATCCGCCAGTGTGAAGAGATGCACCATCCATAGAATTGCGATTTGTTTTATTAATGTCATATTTTTTTTTTGAAATCAGAGGAATTCCATATTGCCTTCAATTGTTCCCACATGCTCTCACCCATCCAAGTTGGCTTATTTTCCAAATCTTTACGTGCATCTTGCATTAGTTGCGACATCTTAGCTGCACTCTTTTTTTCTAAGTTGCGTCGTACCATGTCGTTTAAATTTGGGGGCCATGTAAACCTTTTCTGTAATGGAAAAAACAAAATTAGTGAGAGAAGATGAACAAAAACGGAGGAACAAAATAGAAGCAATACGTACACACATTAGTCTAGGAATCTAGCTAAGAGAGAAATTTAAAATCACGCAAAATTCTTTCAAGATTTGAGAAAACATTGCAGCAAAGATTAAGTGGCTTAGATAATGCTAAGCCTCTTAAACAAAATCAAAAAATCAGAAGAAAGAACTATATACTAGTCTACAACTGAGTTCAACCACAAAAGTTAAAAGGTGGAATTTTCAGACAAGATCAAAATATTAAAAGTTTCAGCTGGGGACTACTTTGCACTATATCGCTTTGTTAATCAAAGTACTAAAACATCTGATGGATGAAAGAGTCCAATACTATTACATAAATGAATTAGACCTAAATCTTGATTGAGAGCTGAATAAAAGTAAAATAGTTTAAGGATTTAAAAAATTCATAGTAATTTGGTTTGTATGACAGTAGGGGAAACCACATATAAAAGAATTAAAAATGAAGGTAGAGTTCTAAATATACACGCTGCAATTAGAAGATTAAACATATCCTGCAATGGGAAATATAACAAAAGTACGCACTAACACAAACCATTTGATGATGGACCAGACATTGTACTCATATGGTTGACCGGACTCTAATCAACCCCAACTATTAAAACAAAACAGAGAATCCACTCTTCTTTACTCATTGTACTTAATTTACTTTCCAATTATCAAAACCCGAAATGTTTTGCTGCTGAATCGAAACAGAGCAAAATTCCCCAACCATCAAAACAGATCAAAATCTTAATCCATAACATTGAATAAAAAAAACATAACCTAAATATCTCAAGATCCAAATTCTCCACAAACATCCAAACTAATTCCATAATCCACACCGATTTGTGATCTCAATTTCGATTCAATACAAACGCAAGTTATCTACAGATCCATAATCAAATGACGAGTCACATAAGCTATAATATGAAAATATGTTGAATGTAGTAATATTACCTTAAACAAGTCGAACGAATCATTTCATTTATCTCTAGTTAACTTTTTCTATGATGGTTTTCCCTTCTCCAAACTTGAACGTATGATACTAGCAATTGTTGAAACTACTAATTTGTGTTGATCAAACCTATGTAAAAAAGCAATATATAAAATTATGTAGCATAACTTAATAATAAAATAAAATATCAATAAAATGTAAGTTACTAACCCATCCCCTTCTGGGAGTATTGAAATTTTTGATACATTTTCTTCTCCACTATTATGACTAGATGAAGATTGAGCCGCTTCATTAATCATAACTTGAGAATGGATTGGTTGAGATCGAGATGGAGGTAGAGATGGAGGAGGTTGAGATTTGGTGCATTGAGGTTGACCTTGAGATTGCGGTAGTGGAGGGTAAGATTGAGTGGATTGAGAATGAGATCAATATAGTAGTGGGGGTTGAGATAGTGGAGGATGAGATTGGGGTCGTGATTGGGGTTGAGAATGGATGAATTGGTTGGATTGTGGTTGAAATAAAGGTGTAGCTGGTTGAGGTTGAAATATGCATGGAATGAGTTGCGGTTGAGGTTGAAATAAAAATGGAATGGGTATTGGTTGAGGTTGAGTGAGTTGAGGCTGAAATAAGGGTGGAGTGGGATGAGGTTGAGTAATGGAAATTGAGTTTGAGGGATGAATATTAGCCTTTGCAACTTTTTTCTTTGTTGACTTTTTAATTTGCTTCATAATTCGGTTCTTGACCATACAAGGAATAAATTGTCAAGGAATTAAATTAACAAGCAAACCCGGATTTATAAATTGATAACATTCTGTCCAATGCAAATTGGTGATCTAGCATATACAATCATAAAGTGTATAAGAAAATATACATAACCTAATAAAGAAGCCTCCTATGTTGAGGTAAGTTTGCTGGAACAAATAAAAAGGGACAACTTGTAGAAACAGAAAGTGCAGACAACTAGACATCTCAAACAGAAGTTCTAATTATTCATAACTTGATAAAGAAAACATGAGGGTGAGTAATTAATTCAACAAGATATTTTTTTTTCAACAACAACTCCTTTATGAGACAATGCTCTCCTAAGTCTGTAAGACCCTTAATTTTTAATTAAATTTATGGAATTAATTTTAATTGTAATTTTGGGGATATTTGTAAAATATTTAATATATGTATGTTTGAGTAAATATATATATATATATATATAAATATTTATTTTGGAGGATGAAATAAAAATTATTGGATGAAGATTAAATTAATGTAATTACTAAAATAATTGGGCAGTTAATTGAGGATTAGTGGCTAATTACAAGCAATTAAGTGCTGAAGGAGCCAACATTATTTTAACATTATTTTTGGGTGAGGTGGCACCACAAAAGCCTATAAATAGGAGTGAGAAGGATGGTGAAATCAGAACACCATCCCTCCTTCCTCACTGCCCATAGTGCATGTAACAGTACCCCATTTTCCCTCCCATTATGTCTGCTGTTTCTGCCTTCCCCATTTCCAGTCACGACTACAAAGAGAAAAAGAGGGAGTTCTTCAAAAACACCATTACTTGAAAATCCAAGCACTGAAACACTAAAACCCCAGTACAAAAGTTAATCCCCATACCATTACGGAGCTAGAGAACTCAGTTTTGTAGCAGCAAACGTAGACGGGAGTTTCGCTGTTTTTGACGCGTACACTTCAGCAGAAGCAGAACACGCAACAAGGGTAAGGGCACCTTCCACTTTCTAGTTGCATTAGGGCTGTAAGTGCATAAATTTCATGGCATCACTAGTGTTTTCATTACTGTTTTGAAACTGGTTTGCCTGATGCTTGAAAGAAATGAAAAATGCATTTTTTGATGTTTTAAAAGCTCTGTGATGATTGCTATTTGGGTTGAATGCACTAAAGTTGTGTTGTTTATGTGGGAAAGTGGAAAATGTCTTGAATGTTATTTCAAACATGATTTAAAAATGCATGTTCATAAAACTGTTTTGAAAATGGTTTTGAAATGCAAAAATGCATTCTGTTTGTGTTTTGCTGCTATGTGATGGTGCATGTTATTCTGATGTGTTGTGAAAGCTGAAATGCTTGCATATTATTCTGGTGTGTTGTGAAAGCTGAAATGCTTGCATGTTATTTTGATGTGTTGTGAAAGATGAAATGCTTGCATGTTATTCTGATGTGTTGTGAAAGCTGAAATGCTGTATGATGTTTTGATGGTTTGAAAGTCTAGATGATTTGTTGTTGATGATCCTGATTTTGTTTCTGTTTTGAGTGATTCTGATGATGTTGATGATTTAAAAAGAAAATGGATTTTGAATAAGGAAAGTATTGTCTGGAAAAAGTTTAATGTTGGTTGTTTGTTTTTAAGAGAAAATAGTTTGAAAAGGGTTGAAATCTCAATAAAATTTCACTGGTTTTCGAAGGTGTATTCGAATACAACATGTGTGTATTCGACTACAACCTGTCAAGTTTTTGTTTAACTTAAGTTTTCAAACTTGTATTCGAATACGAGCCCCTGTATTCGAATACAGAGGAAGGATTTTTGCTTATGACTTAGCATCTGTATTCGACTACAACCATGTCGTATTCGAATACAGAAGTGGGATTTGAACACTGTATTCGCATCTGTATTCGACTACAGGCATGCTGTATTCAAATACAGAATGCAAATTTTCACTAGTTTCAGCTTCTGTATTCGAATACAATGGGTCTGTATTGGAATACAGATTCGTGTTTTTCCAGAAACACTGTTTTTAGCTTCTGTATTCGAATACAGATTCGTGCTTTTCCAGAAAATTAAGTTTTAAACACTGTGATATGCATTTTAAAGTATTGAGAAACCTTGAGAAGGGTTAAAGTGATTTTAAATGGGGTTCTTGAAATATTTTGAAGAGGAGAGGATGAAGTATTGAAAACCTTTAATGATCTGGGAGAAAATGTTGAATTTTTCAAGGTTTTGTCTTCTGTATTCGACTACAGGCATGTTGTATTCGAATACAGAATGTTAAAATTGCAGTTTCATGCTTTTGTATTCGAATACAAGGGGTCTGTATTCGAATACAGATTCGAGTTTCCAGAAATTCGAAGTTTTTAAGAGTGTTTTGTAAACCCTGAGTGTTTGGGGAATGTTGGGATTGTTGTGGTGAATTAAAATGGAACTTTTGGTGATATTTTGAAGTTGTGGTGATGAAGTTTTTAAGACTTTACTGATGTAATGAAAGATGTTGTTTTGTGCACTGAGACTTCCTTTGTATTCGAATACCAGAGGGCTGTATTCGAATACAGAGTGTAATTCTGCACTGTTTTTGGCCTCTGTATTCGAATACAGAGAAGCTGTATTCGAATACAGATTCGTAAAATTCCAGAAATCCCAATTTTAAACACTGCATTTGAATTTTAAGAGTTTGGGAAAACATTTCAAAATGTTAATGAATATTTGGCTGTTTAACCATGATTGTGATGATAATAATTCTGACTGTGCTGAGATATTTTAAACATGATGAAAAACATGAATTTTCTGATTTTGCATACTGTTTCTAGAGAAGTGAAACACTGCATATTCATGCATTGCATAGTCAAGTGGTACCCGCGATGAGCCATAGAGTAATGCGCAACCACGTGCTGATCTGTTAGGCGATTGCACGAGTGCTGGTCTGTTGAGCGACTGCACTAAGTACTGATCTGTTGAGCGATTGTACTTTGGTATATAGGTGCTGGTCTGTTGAGCGACTGCACTGGTACTGGACTGTTGAGCGTTTGTACCCTGAAATGCGCTGCCACGTGCTGATCTGTTGAGCGATTGCACGAGTGCTGGTCTGTTGAGCGACTGCACTAGGTACTGATCTGTTGAGCGATTGTACCTTGGTATATGTCAAACATGCTAGTCTGTTGAGCGACTGCACTAGGTGCTGATCTGTTGAGCGATTGCACCTTGGTCTTGAGGGCCGTTAAAGTCAAACATATTGTGCTGGTTTGTTGAGCGACTGCACCTTGGTGATTCCAAGAAAATTGTATACATGAGCATATACATATTGCATTGAGGGATTGACCGGTGGGTCACGTTTGATTATATGATGAATGGTTGGAAATTGATGTGTGTGTGAGTACTGTTCAGATCTGAATTTCTGATTTAATGATTGTGATTTGCTGAAGTGTTGATTGTACTTTGCACATATTTCATAATAATTGGCTGCTGTTTTTGAAAAGGCATATATGTCATTAAATTTCAAATGAACATTATTATTTTCCTCATCATCATATATTATAGCATGGATATATTTGTTGCTGTGAAATATATGCTATGTGAGTATTTGTTAATTTCGGTCGGTGAGCCTTGCTATTATATTGTGGACTTTGGGCTTTGCCCTCAGATGTTACCCGGACCCGTCCTACCGACGGATACACTAACGACGGAAACGTCGTTAGTTTCCCCTGATTTTTCACATACGGAGTATTCGTGGATGATGCATAGGGGCAGACAACTGGCTGAAGAAGAGACTTGTAGGGGATACGGTAGAGACCGTGCTACTGTAGCTTAGTGCATGATCAATCTAGACTTTTGTATAGGGTCTTGATGTTTTGGGAAATGTAATTTTATTTTGGGAATTTATGTAATGATTTTTCCGCTGTGTTCTTCCGCACTCTGAAACTATTTAGTGGCTACAGGCCGGGTGTTCTCTTTTGAAATGAACTGATGAAAATTTTATTTTAATTCCCTTGACATTAATTTTGGAAAACTCATTTGAATTATTTATTGAAAAAAAAATACACTCGCGCTGTGTTTTAAACTCAGGGTGTTACAAAGTCCAATCGTGTTTTTTCGTTGTCCTTAGTTTTCTCTTTGTTGTCCATAACTGTATGAAATACATTTGCAAAGACATTTTTCTCTATATGCATAACATCAAGATTATGCCTCAATAGGTTGTGTCTCCAATAAGGCAAATCCCAAAATATGCTTCTTTCGGTCCAATTGTGCAAAACTATATGGCCAGGCACAATGCATTGCCTTGTGTCAGTTATCTTAGGAATTGCATATACCTTTTCAAACACTTGTTCACCACTTAACATAGGAGGAGACTCATTTTTATCAATTCTATTTCTGTAAAAGGAAACCTTGTTTCTTCTAAAAGCATGATTATGAGGTAAAAATTGACGGTGGCAGTCAAACCAAGTCGTTTTCCTTCCGTGTTTCAATGTAAAAGCTTTTGAATTTTCCTGGCATGTCGGACATGCTAATCTTCCAGTAGTACTCCACCCAGACAACATACCATAGGCTGGAAGATCATTTATAGTCCACATCAGTGCATCTCTCAATTGAAAATTTTGCCTCTTTGAGGCATCATATGTTACTACACCATCATTCAATAATTGTTGCAACTCATCTATAAGCGGCTGCAAATACACATCAATTTTACCTTTTGGACTGTGTGGACCTGGAATGATCAAGGACAAGAACATATAAGGTGTCATCATACATAGCTCAGGAGGTAGGTTATATGGTGTGACAATTACCGGCCAACAAGAATATGGTGTGGCTTGTTGGTTAAAAGGGGTGAAGCCATCAACACATAGACCAAGTCTAACATTTCGAAGTTCTGAGGAAAATCCAGGATATACATGGTCAAAGTGTTTCCATGCTTCTCCATTTGAAGGATGACACAACACACCTTCTTCTCTATGATTTTCGAAGTGCCACCTCATGTGCTCTGCAGATCTCGATGAAGCATATAATCTTTGCAAGCGAGGGGTGAAAGGCAAGTAATGCAATCTCTTGCGAGGAACGTGCTTAGAGTTTCTCCTATGTACATTACTTGCTTTATATCGAGGCTCATCACAAAATTTTCACTCCTTCAAATTTATGCTATCTTTATAATAAAGCAGACGCCCATTAATGCAACAATCTATCTTGATCTTGGAAAAACCGAGTCCGACCACAAGTTTCTTTGTTTCCCTAAAGCTTGAGGGAATTACATTCTCAGGGTGGCTTGAGTCCTTCATAAACTTCATCACGTCATTGAAACAAGCCTATGACATGTTGTGTTTAGATTTTAAACCCAACATCGTAATAGAGGCAGACAACTCTGTTGTATTTTTACATCTAGGCCATAATGGTTGTTGAGCAGAATTCAACATTTTATACAACTGATCAGCTTCCATATTTGGAGGTTCATCTTGATTTTGAGGACAATGTTGCTCACGATTAAGGCCAGCAACATCATACACCATGTCTTGGTGTCTATCATCATGATCATAACATTGCTGGTGACTACTACCACTATCAGGTGCATCCATGTATATTTCATCGTCGTCGGCATCATGAGCATGATGGACTTCCTCTCCATGGGATGTCCATTCCCAATAGTTGAGTGTAAAACCCTTTTTATGAATGTGAACATTAACTACATCTGGGGTCAAATGATTTTCATTTTTACACAACTTACATAAACATCTTATTACACCTTCATTCAAATACTTGTCTTGCAGACAAGCAAATTGAATAAACTCTTCGACACCCTTTAAAAACTCAAATGTATATGCTTTTCGACCGAGGAGAAGCCTATTGTACATCCATGTCCTGTGTGCAGGAACTTCCATTTCCTGTACACATACAGTCTTTGATATTATGAACTATATCTAATATATGTTATTCTATAGGCCTAAGAATGAAGGATAGAACTCAAAGATCCTCTACGAAAGTTAAATTGGACTAAAAATACAATCATTTTCCATACAAACAAGAATTACATATTATATAACACACATAGAACTCAAAGATCATTGTAACACATGTACTTAATGTTGAACTAAAAGCAAAAAGTCATCGAGCATTAGAAATCAAATTCAAGTGTATATCCAAAAATTGGGAAATTAGCAAAGTCATACTACTTACGAATAACACTGAGTAGATTTGTTGGGAGAATCCGTGTCTTCAAAAAATTTAAACATATCTGGTTTATTATCTTTAGATTGCCTGGTTACATGATTCAATTTAAACTACTTTTTACATCAAACTGTTTTCATAGTAAAATCTCAATTATAACAAATAAACTTTACAAGATCAATTATAACCAAAATAATGTTTATCAAAATTTCACCCAAAAACACTGATATTAAAGCTAGCCAAAATCGTGCTAGCTAAATAGTACATATTGAATTCTAAACATTCAACATATAAAGCCCAAAAGAAACTAGTCAAGCATTTCTAATTCCACTAAAATTTTCAAATCCCAATTTTTAACCTCTCCCTCTAGCATGCATTATTATAGCACCGTAATACAAACTTAAACTTCCTCTTAAGCCATGATCAGTGTCCATTAAGCGTCAAGCTAAATCAGAAGAAAATCAAGTTATCGTGGAGAAAATGTTCAAAAAAACAACATACAAAAACACTAAATTCAGAAGAAAAACTATAAATCAGAAGAAAATCAAAACCCTAAATCACTATAGTTCACGAAAATGAATAATGAAAAAATGGCGATAAACGAGACTTAAATAAAACAGTGGCGCAACACTTACGATGACGACGTAAAGATTTAAGATTCGGGCGGTGAGGTGTGACAGTGGTGTCTATGGTTGAGATGCAGTAGCGAGATGTGATGGTGGTGACTATATTGAGATGCGACGACGAGATGTTGCAGTTGGAATAGGTGCTACGGCAAGGTGTTAAACTGTGACGGCAAGAAGAATACTTTAGGTTTATGGGTTTCTGAAATACGAGTTTTGAAAATAGGCTTCTGGAATAGTTCCGCATTATAGTTGTGATACAACTTTTTTTCTTCTAAAAAAATTAAACAATTTTAATATACACAATTTTCTTTTATTTTTTTACAAACAAATATAATAATGTTATTTTTGGGAACTTTTTAAAATAAGTCTTTAATACAATTTTTTTAAAAAATAGGTCTTTAATACATTTTTTTTAAAAATAGGTCTTTGATATAATTTTTTTTCCGACGTAAAGATTTAAGATTCGGGCGGTGAGGTGTGACAGTGGTGTCTATGGTTGAGATGCAGTAGCGAGATGTGATGGTGGTGACTATATTGAGATGCGACGACGAGATGTTGCAGTTGGAATAGGTGCGACGGCGAGGTGTTAAACTGTGACGGCAAGAAAAATACTTTAGGTTTATGGGTTTCTGAAATACGAGTTTTGAAAATAGGCTTCTGGAATAGTTCCGCATTATAGTTGTGATACAACTTTTTTTCTTCTAAAAAAATTAAACAATTTTAATATACACGATTTACTTTTATTTTTTTACAAACAAATATAATAATGTTATTTTTGGGAACTTTTTAAAATAAGTCTTTAATACAATTTTTTTTAAAAATAGGTCTTTAATACATTTTTTTTTTAAAATAGGTCTTTGATATAATTTTTTTTCCTCTAAAAAATTGAATAATTTTAATGTATATACACGATTTTCCTTTACTTTTTTTACAAACAAATATAATAAGTTTATTTTTTGGGACTTCTATAGTAAATTTAAAAATGAATATGTTTTGATATTATCAAACTAAATCATCAATAGTTAAATAACATGTCAATTAGTTTGACTATATTTTAGATTTAATATCCTCAAATTTTTAAATATTATCTTTTGATTATATTTTGAAATAACGTTTTCTGTAATAATTTTAATTAAAAATAAAATTTTAATTATGAAAATAATTTATTTAATTACCGAGTTCAAAATTGAATAGATAAATTTATCAAAACTCTGAATTTAGTGAATTTAATATATATTATACTATAAAATTTAAAAATTACAATAATATTAACACTTAGACCGTCTCCGCCCCTAAATTTTAATTTTGAGGAAAACCCACATCCACACTCAATCAAAGCGATTTTTTTCTCCAAATCAAAACGGTTTGGGTGGATATTGCGGTGCAAATTATATTGCCATTGTCGCGTCCTAAATTTCGAGTATTTCTCTAATTCAATGGAGTCGCCACCAAAATTTATTTAAAATAGGGAAAACATTGGGAAACCCTTAAAAAGAAAAAAAAATGGTCTTTGAAACCAAAATTTGAGTTCGGGAGTCGATTATGCGTAGGGAAGGTATTAGCACCCTACGACATCCGTTAAAATACGGTTACCTATAATTAATTGTGCAAAACTAGTATTAACTTAAATATATTTATTTTTCTTTATTATTAAATATGAATATCAATTATTTGTTTTTGATGTGATTTTGAAATAAATACGTGTTTAAAGAAAAGAGGAACAAAAAAAGAAATTTTTTTTATTAATGTGCTTGACAAGAGTGTGATCTTGCTCCTATGTATCTCCCGGTGCGACGGAGAAATCAAAGCTACGTAATTCTTGGTTAGAAAATGCGGATGTGTATTATTTTTAAATAAATCGCATTTAATTATTAAAAGGTTAATTTTTGACGAAAATAAAAGGAGTTTGTTTGATTTGAATTATTAAAAATGTGAATTTTAAGACGATCAAGTTGTACAACTCGTGTCTCAAAACTCAAGGAGTAAAAAACATGTCGCATCTAATTTAATCCGTTTAAAAATATTTTTATTATTTTCGGTTTTAAAATTGAGTCTTAAAGCCACCAAGTAGTACAACTTGTGTCTTAACAACTCAAAGATTAAAAAGATGTCACATCTAATTAATCTAATATAAAAATGTTAATTTTTAATTCATTTATTTATCTAAACAATTTAAAAAAAAAATTATCAAGTTCTATAATTCGTATTCTACTACTCATAGATTAAATGATGTCATTTTAGTTAACATTTAATAATGATTTTTATATATTAATCCATTTATGAATTTTAATTTATTAATTTATTTGTGAAGATGAGATTTTAAAAATAAAAAAAATATTCCAATTAATTAATTTTTTATGCAATATCTTTTATTTATGAAATTGGACAATTAATTAAAAATCAACAGTTTTTAATTAATTAATTTTTATGCAATATTCTTTTTATTATTATTTTTATTATATTTTTATTTATGGAATTGGGTATTTTTTAACAGTTTTTTTTTTTAAAAATCTAAATGAACCGAGCCCAACTTGGTTTAAAAAAAAAAACAGAGGTTAAGTTGAAACCCTAGCTTGGGTTCAGCAGCCGCCTCAGAAAAACAAGGGAAAGGAGAGGCCGATAGAGAGGAAGGAGAAACCGAGAAAGATGAGGGAGAGGCCGAGAAAGGAGAAAGAAGACAACGGCGACGACGATGGAAGGAGAAGCTGAGAGAAAAGAGGAGGTCGAGTAGGGAGAAAGAAAAGGCTGAGATAAACGAAGAAAGAAGAGGCCGAGAGAGAAGAGGAGACGGGGAAGTAACGGTAACCACGACGGCGACGATGACAGCGGCGGCGACAATAACCGCGGCGGCGACGGCAACGTAAAAGGTTTGATTTTTTTTTTTCTGGTTTTTTTTACTTCTCAATCATTCAATCACAATGTTATTTAATCGAAAAAAAACTTTATTAAAAATGATTATAATGCAAAGACAGAAAAAAAAAATACCTTAGATCACCAGACCTTGCTGTGTGTTCTTCCTATTCTATCTGCTTCTTTCTTTTTTTTGTTTTTTTAAGTGTTTTTGTTAGTGTCTCATCTTCTGTGTTTTGTTAATGAATTTTTTTCCTCAATTTATAGAGTAAAGTAACAATTCTTTATGTCTATGAGATAATAGTGAGTCCTAGTTTTTACATTGTTTTTGCAACAAAGACAAGCAATCTTTGCTATGTATAGAAACCTGTCATTTATCTTTCGGTAATGCCGTTGAATGAACGAAGACTTCCTTTATCCATTGCAAAAGAAGTATAGAAGTAGTGAAGATAATAAACTTTTAAGGCAAAAGAAGTATGCTGAAAAAAAGGGAGGCAGGCCAGTAGTAACAATTTTCGTTTTCTATTTTAGAGAAGATGTAAATAACCTTTTTGTTTGAGTTTAGAATCAATGAAAATAATAACCTTTTTAGGGCAAAGGAAAAAAAAAAACTGAACTAAGGGATTGACTATAAAACTGTAAAATACGATATTTGTCTTTATTTTATTACATTTATACTTTTTTTATTATTTGTTTATTCAATTGATTAATAATAATTGGTTAGCCATTAGCCATTCTGTTTGAATCAATGAATAAACAATGACAATATTAACTAAGGCTAGTAAGGAGAGGGAGTAAGGAGTGTCAGGATTGAGAAATAGTCCACTTATTTTCCGTTGTTAAGTTAATTTGAATTGATTGAGGTTGAATTTGTATTTTGATTCTGGTTATGTATTTTTTATTATTGTTAATTGGAATGGGCAAAATTGAGGTGCTACAACCATCTCTAACTATAAAACTTGTCTTACTTTTCTAATTTGTTTAAAAAACAAATCTACTTTATTTGTATAAAAATAAAACTACTTTATTTATATAAAAATAAAGTATTTACATGTGGAATTTCAATTTGACATTCATAAACTTTGCTGCGACATTCCCTGCCGAATTTCACCATAGATGAATCCTAAAGAAAGAAGGTGAATGTTGCTGTGGACGCCTAACCACATGTAAATCCGAAAACTTTACCTCCGAAAAATACTCGTGTATTACTTGCAGATATGTGTATTACTTGTGGATATGTTTTTGGAAGGAAAATCTGCAGGAAAAACGACCAGCGCTATTTCCATTTTGTGTTTTATTTGCTAAATGATCGTAAAAAAAGTAACAAACCTCTAACTAAATTGAATTTTGAAAAATCAATTTATTTAAAAGTAACTATTATTATTGTAGAACCAAGACACTGCCTACAATATTTGGTGGAAAAACTTTGGGATTTGCTTTTGAATGTACTGAAATAATGAAATTGTAAGTTATATATATATATATATATATATATATTATAACAAATGATGATATAATTAAATCATGATAACAATTAACATAAATGATCGTGATCTAAAGTAATTTAAATGTTTAGGATCATTTTAAACATTTTGTAAATGATTTGCAGATTTCCTTCTAATTTTGAAATTTAGAACCCTATTAAAAAGATTGTATAATTTTAATAATTAAAAAAGTGGTAAAATAAATTTTAATCTTTATAAATTTTTTTAAAACTTTTTTAGTCTATAATATTTTTTTGTTCACTTTTATTCTCTATTTTGAATAACAAATTTTGAACCCCTCGTCAATTTGGGATGCTTGCCCAACTTAATAGTCTGTTTTGTAAATGTCACAACAAAAAAAAAGAGACATATTTTTGTATTTTAGTTTTATTATTTGATGATTTAACTGATGACTAAGGTTAATTTCTCTCTTATCTTATTACAACACATCATCTTATGTAAATATCACAACCTAATAGTATATTGCGCACAAGTGCATAAACTAATTCTTCGAGTGTATTAAATATTAATATTGTTGTATTTTTATGATTGAATTCGAACTCAAAACGTAATTAGATTATTTAACTCGAATAATCTCATTCAACTTCTCTTAATATATATATATATATATATATATATATTTATTGATGGAAATGTATAGATTAATTTTAAATCATTAAAAAAGTAAAATATTAGCAAATATCATTAAGGGTGATAATTAAGAAATATTCAATACATTTTTTTAATTTGCAAATAAATAAATAGTTTCTATATTTTAATATAATCAATCATTTTTTTTAAGATTGAGTTTCGCCTAAGTTTATTTTCTGACGAATTAGGAAATCCTTAGCGTTTTCCTATAACAAATCATTATTTTTATAATATGTATATATTTTATTGAACACTTTATCTTTTTAATCATCAGTAATTATTCTAAATTCATTCCTTAGTATTTGCATCGTAGATTCACACATTTATATTGCTCACGGATAAGTCTTTTGAGTTGGTTTGGTGTGTGTAAGAGGCTAAGAGCAAGTAATTATGGCGAAAACTTTAAATAAGTTTGGTACTTAGTGTGGAAAAATTCCGAAAGCATAATGTTGAGTTGCATACAAGTGACGCATTAATTCCACAATCTGTAAAGTGTAAAGTATGATATGGAATCGTAATTAATTATTGTTCACCCATGATCATTACTATTTTGTGGTTAATGACTAAACACTCTTCAACATTTCAAAATCTCAAACATAAAAGTAATGAAGAAGCTATGTATTATTGCCGACACTTCTCAAGTATCCACCGTACCTCTGCTTTCCTTTACTTATGGATCTTTCCAATTTCAAATCCAAAAAATGATTTGGAGAAGTCGCGCAAATTTAGCACTTACTTTTTTTTTTTTTTTTAATATATTGATTAATGGTTTAAAATCAATATATCGGATCAATCAAAATGGCTTACAAATCTCACTTACTCCATCAAAAACTCGTCTTTTTAATACTTTATTTGTAATGAGGAAAACCGATCACGAAGCAAGATTCACTATACAGTATATAGTGGGAAATTATTTCCTCTAATACTAGATTTTTTGGTTCATAATAAAGTGTAATGGACACACAGTGACTTTGTAAAAGAATTTTATACTATCATTATTGAGAATTGTCTATTTTTCAATGTCATCATATCATTAAAATATAGTGTATAAGGGTGATTTGGTAGAATACATAAATGATAAAATAGACAATTTATTGGTAAGTACTGTCAAATTAGATTTTGGATCTTTTGACAAAGCACTTGATCTGACGTATAGCTCGTAAGTTATATGTTTTGTTTTTTAACATTTACTTACGAGTTTATAATTTATAATATTTTTTTTAAAATTATTTAGAGTAGTTTTTGAGTTTATCATTTTTTCTATAAATTTTACCCTTATTAATTGTAAATAAAATTATTTTTTATCTTTAATTATTTCTTTATTATAATTTAAAATAAATAATTTTAATTTTTTTAAAATAATTTAAAATAATTTTAATAAATATTATTTTAAAGTAAATAATTTAAAATGAAAAACTAGCTAAATAAATAAAAATTTATTAAATTAATAAATAATTTATTTATTATGATTTTAATTTTTTTTATAAATAATGTATTTTTAAAATAATTAATATTTTAAATTAAATAATTTAAAATAATTATTTATTATAATCTACAATAAATAAACTCGCTAAATAAATAAAAAAATATATTAGTTATTAAATTTAAAAGTAATAATTTTAAGATATTTTAAGTATTATTTGATGTGAATTTAATTTTAATTAATAATGTCCTTTAAAACATTTTAAAAAAAATTAAAGCATTAACTTTACTGAATATTTCAATTAATTTAACAACCATCAACTAGTTTATCGACTAGGAGCTAATTTTTACCAACCTTTGTCTCAGTATGATCGTTAGGCTAAATTGCAAAAGTGGTTTAGACAAAGTTGAACCTATTTCTATTAGGCTATGTTTGTGTAGACTGTAGTATAGTTTAGTCTAAAACACATGCCCGACTTTTTATCAAATAAAGTGTCTAATGTTTCTTGAATTGAATCACAAATTTTTCTTCTTCTTGAATTGCATACAATATGGGTCCAATTTAGCTTGAGCTAAAATATAATTTAGGGACATGTAATTGAAGAGCACAACCTATTAAAAATATGAACTCAATCATGTTAGACAGAAATTGACAGCTCTATAGGTCCACATAAGTTTTTTATATATACATTAATTATAATTTATATCACACCTATTTCTTATATTAATTTATAAAATATCACTCTAAACATTTAGGTATAGGATGTGATTTAATGCGTGTACTAAAAAATAACTTTGGCATCAGTCCTTAAGCTAGTGTTGTGAGCTTCTTTGTTGATATTTCCTTCTCATCTTTTACCTAATTTTCTTTGTTTCCTACTGTGAATTTTGTTTGGGTATATACTCTTACTAAAATACTATATATTACACAAATGTCTTGTTGATTTTTAATGGATAAATTTAGAAGTAAAATATCTTTTATATTACTATAGCTAGTTTGTCAAAACAAAAGACACATTGAGAAATATATTTTACTTATCCAAAAATGAATAATAAAATATAGATCTAGATATTTAAGTAATCATCAAATTCACATATGATATATGAATGTTAAAAGGTTGGGGGTGTAAATGTTAAAAATAGCATCATCAACCCTGCATTTATTCCTCCCTGTTTACAAAGTCCATCTCACATATACACGAAACAAAGCCCAAGAATTCAACGTTTGCACAATTTTGTTTTTTTCACCAGGTCGTGGGTGATATTGAATCCCATATGTTCCTTGCATATTTATTATTATACTAATATTGTTATTCATATAAGAGAAAAAGGGGCATGTATGTAATTTTTTTATACTTATTGCACTCTTATTATAATACGGATTTCTTTTTCAATACATGTATCTTTAATGTATGAATTGCTTTTTCTATTCACAAAATTTTGGTTCGAGACTTATCTAAAAGAACAAAATTTTATCATAATTAAACATTTATTTATGAATAAATTACACCCTCTTTTTTTATTTATTTATATATATTACACTTTAGTTTATTTTAACATAAATGACCTTTTAATGATGGTATAAAATGATTTTGCAACTAATTTTTCAATTTTTATTATTAATCAGATGATAAGTGAAATTTTAGCTACATCAAAATGTTTGTTACGTATAGCATTAATATTAATATTTAATGTCATATAAATATAAAAAAATCGATCTTTCATGAAATAGTCAAATCGTTGCTTGACCATATAAGGAAATGGAATCATGAGTCAACATGATCAAGTGCCACGACACTAACACAGAGAAAGAGAGTGAGACAAAAGATAGATAAGACATGCGGCATGCCAATTGAGACAGGAACACACCCTTTTCATAATTAACTGGATACAACACAACACAACAGGATCAGACACTAAGAAGGCAAAACAACAACCAATGTGCCAATAAATATTAATAAGGACCCAAGAGGGAATGAAAGACACAACATGGAAGATAAGCACTAATAAAAGCTGAACCTCACTATTTTTCATTTTGTTAAGTCTAAACTTTAGAGGCATCACGATGCTATTCACAATTATAAGAAAATATTTCTTGCTTTGCTATAGAGACAGCTTAATTATTGCATTTTTGAACAATTACAAAATTTAACCACGAACGAGTTCAAGCTAAAGTGGCTTTCGTTATTGACGTCTACGCAACTTATGAAGAGGGCCCATGACATGTATCTCACTTGCATGCACTCCATTAAATAATAAGTTAATAACTCTATAGAACATGGTATATGTGAGCTTCAATAATTAATGAATGAATAAATTTAATATTTATTTAAATTTATTTAATTTTTGTTGATATTTTTATCACCACATGAATTAAAATATATTATAAAAATTATGATTGTATAATTATATATTTATAAAGATTGATCAGCACCTCTTTTTTACAAGCATTCTTTCTACATAAATATAATGTTTTTAATAAAAAAATTGCTAATGTATCCAATCCATTAAATTTAAATTCTTTTATGTATTTGTGTATCAGTAATGTATCACATATGCACCTATACTACCTATTTATACTTAATTTAATCCTTAAATGTGTAATGTATTGTTAATGTATTTAACACCTTGTGAATAAAAATCTGGCGGTTAAAAAATACCGTAACCCAAATATAAGTTATGTATACAAACCCACCTCAATGAGATAAGTTGAGTAGCATGAGGTTTCTACCATGCACTCCCACCTTAATCTCCCACCTCTATCCCACATGAAAATATATTTTTGCCTTTGTTAATAACTATAAAACCCTCAAAAAAATTTACCATTCCTTTTTCATTCCTTCTTTTGAAATTTTATAAAATTCTCCATTACCTTCGAAACTTTTTAAATCTTCAAAATTCAAAAGTAAAAGTAAGTATCATTTGATGTTTTGAAATTTTCGAAATAAAAACTTTCCAGAATTTGATTAATACTAAATTTAATTACTAATATTATAAATACAATATTTAAAATACAAAATTTAATTATTTTTCAAATATTATACTACATTTCAAAACTTTCAGTAGCATTGAAAATTTTGAAAGTTTCAAAGATTTTACTGTTTAAAAGATTTCAAACTTTCAAAGGTTTTGAAAAATATGAAATTTTATATTTCAAAAATTTTGAATTTCTCGAAATTTTCAAAAATCTGAAAAATTTATATTTCGAATTGTTTTAAAATTATGAAAATTTTTTATTTCAAAAAATTCTATAAATTTCGAAAGAAGGGGTGAAAAAATGAAGTGGTAAAAAATGTTTAGGGTTTTATAATTAATAAAAAAAATAAAAATGTATTTTTACTTGAGGGGGGGTGGGACGTTAAGGTAGAGGGTGCATGGTAGAAACCTTGAGTAACCTCTATCTATTTAATGTGCACTTCCACCATTTATAGCCAAATTGATAAAAAAAAAAGACCATCTAAAAAAGGCCCAGGTGATAAAAAAAGACAACTTAAGGCCCTAAGGTTGGGAACTCAAACCTGACTATACATTGTTCGATATATGGGCCAACAGCCTTTTCAAATACATACCACCTTATTTATTCTCCTCCCTTTTTATTCTCAAAACCCTAAAATCTATTATATCTATTTAAAACAGACTCCATTAGCCACTTCATAGTAATTTTTTCCACGTGTGCAGACATATTCCATCACATAAAAAAAGCTGATGTGTACACCATGTTAGAGAGTTTTCTTGTGTATTGTGTTTCACCTCATTTTTTTTCTCTTTTAATTTTTCCCTCTAATCCCTAATTTTTTTAAAAGCAATTGCTTCTTCATCGACTCCTATCATCACACTAGACAATGCTTATATAAGTTGATGCACACATGCACCAAAATGACTACACCAACCACACAATAAAAGTGCAGTTGAAACAAATTAATAGAATATGCCTAAAAGATCTATTTCTTGAATAAATTAAAAGAGTTTTTATTCTCTTAGTCTCCTCATCACTTATATGCATTTCTATCATTTTATCAATCAAAGTACCACACCTCTCTGTCACAATTGATTAATAAATTATCTTCTATTTCTTAATTATTTAATTAATTTACTAAAAAGTTAGGAATTCTTTTGTTGGATATATTAGTACAATAAAATGTGTCATATTTTTCAAAGGGTCGATTTTTTAATGGGAAAAATAATTGAATTTAATATATTAATATATATATATATATATATATATATATATATACATATAAATCAATTGTGAATGTTAGTTATTGAAAAATAAATATATTTAAATCTTTTTGAATGATTAACTCTAAATTTTTTTGACTTTTACTCACAAGGAAACACCTTTGCATGCAACAATCAAGAAAGAACTTATCTCAACTTTCAAAAATAGTACACAAGAAGTATACAAAACGGTGATATATACAACACAACAAATCTAAAAATATCACCGGCAAATGATTCTTACATACCTATCGTAGGAACAAAGAAGACATTGTTTTTGACAACAACTATTTTAACCAAAATCCAAGACCCAAAAATTACCATTCAAAACTATTACTTTGAGTTTACTTCATTCAAATCACTAGCACACAAATTGGGAGATAAAGTAAATCTAACAGGTAATAATTTGTTCAATACAAAATTCAAGTTCTAAACTATCAAATAAACAACGTTTGGTACTAACTATTTTTTGGACTGCAAACGTCATTGGAACACTACATGCTATTGGACATGAATAACAAATTTATGTTCTTGACAAGCCTACAAAAATACTCACACTAGAAATCAAAATGCATGGGTAACACATTTTAATATAAAATACAAAACAATTTAAATTCAAAATGTAATAACATTATTATAATTCAATTTCTTAACAACATTTAACCCTTTTTTTTTTGCTTTAATTTTTGGGGGTGAAAAGTCACTTTATGGAGGAACATAGTTGCTGATTTTCAAAATGTATTTGTCCATCACAAGCTACATGATAATCCTAAGACTGTTGCAGTAACATCAACAACAGTTAAAAAATTTAGAGGTCTCAAAATTAAAATTAATTTCATTTTTTTCAACAAAATTCTAAACCCTAAACCCTAAACCCTAAAACATAAAAGATCAAATTGTCACTTAAAATTAAAATAAAGGACCAAATCGGGAAAAAAAAATGATAAAGGACTAAAACGTTAACTGAAATTAAGTTAAGGGACCACGAGTGCTATTTAGCCTATTTATTATAATGATAGATGACTACTCAATCAACTCAACTTTAACAACAAGGGTTTATATTAACCTAGACATACCAGAATTCAACATACTTTCACAATGGTGTACCATTTACATATTTTTGTTTTCTATCTTTTCACGTAATCTCTACTTTCAATACCATTCTATAAAGCATCATTAACATTAATAAAAAAATTACAAAAAGAATTTTCAAAACATATTTTGTTTACAAGGAATCTAGGAAAAGTAAAGAAGATGAAGTTAGAGACATACCACCTCAAGATTTTGCCCACAATACACCAGAGAAAAGAATGTTGAGGAATCGAACAACGTTGAAACATATAATGGCCATGAATGAGAATCTAATGTTCAGGTGCACTGACAATTGTTTAATTTTTATCTAATTCATAATTCCATGACCATATACTAATATGTATATAATTACCTACTTATCCACTTACCTAGCACCACATATATACATGCAATCACATGATTTTGCAGAATTATACTTTATAGATCAAATTGAGAGATTATATACATGATAAGTTTACATTTCAATTATTTAATTACTTATGCACTTTTTAATATAAAAAAAATAACACGTAACTTAAAATTTGGACAACAATTAAAAAAATTTGAACATTATATTATGGGTTTGAACCCAAAATTTTATAATTGTGTGTGTGGACTTTAAGTGATGTTTAATATCATTGTCATCATCATTGTCAAATTTAAACTCTAGATGACTAATGAAATACTCACCCTAAAAACCTTTTACATATGGATTTTCATATATATTTTTTTCTACCTCTTCAAATTCCAAACATTTTACATGGGTCAAATTTTTACATATATAAAATATAAAATTTATATAATTTCAACAATTTACATATAATTTATCAAAAATATAGAATTTATATAATTTAAACAATTTATATATAATTTACCGAAAATACAAGAAAAAGTGTTCACAATCTGTGCAACCATCAATGACATTGATTACAAATTTAGATGAAATTACATGGATGTGAAAACTGTCTCACAAAATTAACTGAACAAGGCCAACAATACAACTGTCCTTCATGTGACATGATATCAAGTACCTTGCACCAAGGTATCACATAAAATTTTACTTTCCCCACCTTCATTTTGTTTAACTCATAGCTATGACTTAAGTTGATTTTTTATAGGTTCAAGATTCAATTGAGAGTGTCAGATGAAACGACAACAACAACATTCACTATGTTTGATAAAGAAACTCAAAAACTCCTCAACACAACAACTTAACTTTTGGAGAAATGAAACAACATAGATAGATCATACACTCTACAAAATCTTTGTAACCACAAGCTCATTTTTGAAATAAGGTTGTCGGATAAGAACTTGAAAGAAGGATCGCAAACATACACGATACGATCACAAGAACTTTTGTCCCTACCAACATTTTCCTCGATTCGACAAATAGTGCCCACATCAAACAAGTATAACATTTACACAATTTAAAAAAAAAACATTTTTATGGACAATTGATGACATTTTATTCCTTCCAATAACTAGGAAAAAAACATTTTTATGGACAATTAATGACATTTTATTCCTTCCAATAACTAGGAACAATAACGTAATAAGGAAAAAAGATGGAAACCCATTATCCAAACGAAAAATTAAGGTACAACAAAGCAATAAAAATGTTCACATATCATCATCAGATGAAGAGATAATCAAGACAACAATTACAAAAAAAAAAAAAGATTGTGGTCGAGCATATTACATCCTTTGACGAAGAGTCAGTCCTTCTACATACCTTAAGGAGAACAAAAAAGAATAAACCAAAAGAAAAACAATTAGGGGTGTAATGAAATTGATCAATCCAAAAAAATCCAAAAAATAATGAAAAACTGAAAATCGGGAATACAAGATGAATGTATTTACAACTATTTCACTTTAATCATTTATAGTTTCAACAATAAAGTAATACATTTTATATCTCAATTGTATATCAATTGAGTCTATCTCTTAATATCAATTATCAAATACATTACTTCGACATTTTTCATTTCCATCAATATCAATATTAATACTGTTGGAACCAAATTGGTTCTTGCAATTAAAGTTTTGATGTTAACAAATGTATTTTTATAAAAATAACATATTTGACTTAGAAGAAGAATGAAAAATGTCATCAGAAGAATAGATCAGAAGATGACGTCACAAGAAGCAGAAATCAGAGGATGACGTCACCAGAGGATATCGTCAGATGAATCTGTCAGAGAAAAATGTTCAAAATAGAATCTGAGAAAAATGCTCAAAACAGAATTTGAGAAAAATGCTCAAAACAGAATTGGAGAAAAAGGCTCAAAACAGAATTTGAGAAAAATGCTCCAAACAGAAGCGGAGCAAAATGTTCAAAACAGATCAGTGAGCAAAAGGCTCAAAATAGAATCTGAGCAAACTACTCCAGAATATTCTCAGAACAGATTAATCGAAATACACTCCTGAAGTAAAGCATCAGTGAAGCCCTAAAGTTCAACTATAAATAGAGGCTTCATGCTGAAGAATAAAGTATCGAAAAATACAAGAACTCAAACATCAATTCAAAGTTATCTGAGAGTTCAAAAGAGAGAAACACAAATGAGGAAGAGCATTATTTTCTAAGTGTTTTTGAGAGAGAAATACAGTGCAACAATCAGCTTTCCAGAAGCAATAAAAGAGTGCAAGAATAAGTGCAGCAAACAGCTTTCCAGAAGCAACGTTGCAAAGTTCCAAACCTTTATTATAGTGGTGTAGATTCCTTCTTCAATCTGGGGTTGTCAGATTGGTAGGAGAAGACTTGGCTGGTTTAGTCAAGGTGTTGTTATTCCTCAAAAGTCTGGGGTTGTCAAGCTGTTTGAGAAGACTTAGCTGGTTTAGTTAAGGTGTTGTTGTTCCTCAAAAGTCTGGGGTTGTCAGGCTGTTTGGGAAAACTGACTTGAAGGGTCAGTGGTGTTGTAATTCAAAGGAGTTTGAATTAGTAAAAAGGCCTTCTGGAGGAAGGGACTGGACGTAGCCTAGTTAACGGTGAACCAGTATAAATTGCTGTGTTATTATGTTATTATTATCCGCTGCTGAATCTGATTAGTTATTTAGCGAATAATTCAAATCAATATTTAACAAAACAACAAAAGTAATTAAGTTTGACAAACACAATTCAACCCCCCTTCTCGTGTTTGCACCTTCAATTGGCATCAGAGCTCGGTCTCAAGGCTGAGCACTTTACAGTGTTTGAGGAAAGATCCAAGGGATCAATATGTCCGAATTCAATGAAGAAGCTACTGGAGGAAACATCAACAGACCTCCTCTGTTTGATGGAGAACGATTTGAATATTGGAAGGACAGGCTGAGAAGTTTTTTTTATTTCACAAGATCCTGAACTTTGGGACTTGGTGGAAGATGGTTATACTGCTCCAGAAGATGCTGATGGTATTAAAATTCCCAGAAGAGATATGGATGCTGATCAGAAGATGTTCAAGTTGCATCACAAATCCAGAACGTTCATGATCAATGCAATCACGTTCAAGGAGTTCGACAAATGCACTAACAAAGAAACAGCGAAGAACATCTATGATAGTCTGATTCTGACTTACGAAGGAAGTAAGCAAGTCCAAGAAGCAAAGGCTAACATTCTAGTCAAGAAGTACGAGTTATTCAAGATGGAAGAAGATGAAGACATTGAAACTATGTTTTCCATATTCCAGACTCTAGTATCAGGATTAAGGGTACTAGAAAAGAGCTACACTACTGCTGATCATGTAAAGAAAATACTTAGAAGTCTGACAATCAAGTGGAGACCAAAGGTTACTGCTATTCAGGAAGCTAAAGATCTGAATACTCTAAAGCTGGAAGAATTAATCAGCTCTCTCAAATCACATGAAATTGAGTTGGAAGAAGATGAACCTAAGAAGAAGAACAAAACTCTAGCACTGAAATCCAAGCAGAAGAAGGCTCTGAAAGCAACATCAGAAGATAGTGATTCAGACGATCAAAGTATGAATTCAGAGGAAGAAGAGATTGCTTTCTTATCCAGAAATTTCAGAAAGATGTGGCACAACAGAAGAAAGAAATTTTCCCAAAGATATTCCAAGTAGTCCAACAAAGAAAGTGATGATACACATGACAAGAAAGATATCATCTGCTACGGATGCAATGAATCAGGACATATCAAGTCAGAATGTCCAAATATGGAGAAAGGAAAGTACTAGAGGAAAGATTTCATAACTAAGAAGAAAAACATGATGGCTACATGGGATGATTCTAATGAATCTTCTGAAGATGAACAAGCAGATTTGGCTATGATGGCTCACACCAACTCTAGATCCAACACAAAATCTGATTCTGGAAGAGAATCAGAAGATGATGAAACTGAGGTATATTCTGAATTCACTCGATCTGATTTGATTACTGCTCTGAATGATTTTTTAAATAGTAATTACAAATTATCTTTAAAACTGAAAACTCTTAAGAAAGAAAATACAAATCTAACAGAAGAAGTTAATGTTTTAAAGAATCAGATTGTAGAATTTAAAACAGAAAGTGTCATTCTTGAAATTGATATTGCAAAATTGAAAACAAAGAATGTATGCTTGAAAAATAGTTTTGCTGAACTTAAAGATGAAAGTTTACATCTGAAAAATAATCATAATTCAACAGCAATTGAAAATACCAAAAGTAATTCTGATATGCATGAACAAGTTCTTCAAGAATTTCTTGATAGTGGTATGGAAAGAAGCAAATATGCTTCTATGATTTATGGAGTCAGTAGAAACGGAAATAGAGGTGTAGGATTTGAAGAAACAATAATTAAACCTAAACCTATATTTAAACCTGTTTCCTCTGATATAGTGTGTACTGGTTGTTACAAGAAAGATCATTCCAAAGTGTCTTGTCCTATGCTAAATACAAGAAAAAACAAGAAATTTTTCAAAACTAACAAACCTGGACCCAACCAGATTTGGGTACCTAAAAGCAAAATTGTTTTTGTTGCAGATTTCCTTTGCAAACAAGTTAAAACACCAGTCATGATACCTGGACAGTGGATGCTCGCGACATATGACGGGAAAAAGGTTTATGTTCCAAGAATTGACATTAAACAAAGGAGGCACAATAACTTTTGGAGGAAAGCAAAAAGGCCAGATCATTGGTCAAGGAACAGTTGGTAATGGTAACTCTCCTTCTATTAAAGATGTCTTGTTTGTTAAAGGTCTTAAACATAACTTGTTGAGTATAAGTCAGTTAAGTGATAACAATTATGATATTATATTCAATCAAAAGACATGTAAGGCAATCAGTCAGAAGGATGGATCTGTGCTATTCACAGGTCAGAGGCGAAATAATATTTATAAAATAAATCTGTTTAGTCTAGGAAAGCAAGAGGTTAAATGTCTTGTGTCAGTGAATGAAGAGAATTTAATGTGGCACAAAAGATTAGGTCATGCTAATTTTAGATCAATTTCAGAATTGAACAAACTTAAGTTAGTAAGAGGTCTACCTAATCTTAGTTTCAAAACTGAAATCTTGTGTGAAGGCTGTCAAAAGGGAAAACAAACCAAAAGTTTCTTTACTCCTAAGAAATCAGTAAGTACATCATAGCCTCTTGAACTTCTGCATATGGATCTGTTTGGACCAGTGAAAGTAGCATCTCTAAATGGAAAGAAATATGGCTTTGTTATAGTAGACGATTACTCTAGGTGGACATGGGTAAAATTTCTAAGAAGTAAAGATGAATCCCATACTGTATTTATGACATTTTGTAATCAAGTCATGAATGAAAAAGGTTTTAAGATAGTGTCAATTAGAAGTGATCATGGAGGAGAATTTGAAAACAAATTCTTTGAAAGTTTCTGTGATGAGAATGGAATTTCTCACAACTTTTCTTCTCCTAGAACACCTCAACAGAATGGAGTTGTAGAAAGGAAGAATATATCACTCCAAGACATGGCCAGAACTATGTTAAATGATTTAAATGTTGCAAAACATTTTTGGGCTGAAACAATCAACACTGCATGTTATATTCACAATAGAGTCTTTATTAGGTCTATGTTGAACAAAACACCATATGAATTATGGAAAGGTAATAAAACCTAACATTTCTTACTTTAAACAATTTGGCTGTATCTGTTATATGCTAAATACTAAAGATATTCTTGGTAAGTTTGATTCTCGATCTCAAAAGTGTATCTTCATTGGATACTCTGAAAGATCTAAAGCTTATAGGGTGTTTAATACTGAAACTCATATTGTAGAGGAATCTATACATGTTAAATTTAATGACAAACAGCTTGACACTGCAAAGTCAAAGCAAGATGTTGATATTACAGATTTAAAAACACCAGAGGAAGCAGATAAACTAGTAGAATTTGGAGAAGTGAAGGATACAAATAAATCAGAAGCATGTGACACATCTTCAATGGATGAACCTGATCAAATTAGAACCAGTCATGAGAAGTTAGAAGAGAAATCTGGATGGAAATACCAGTCATCTCATCCTAAAAATCTGATCATTGGAAGTGGAAGTGATTCTTTAAGAACAAGATCATCATTAAAAGATATAAGTCTGTTTGGTTTAATCTCATCGATTGAGCCTACATCTGTTAGTGAAGCATTGGCAGATGATGGATGGATTATTGCAATGCAGGAAGAGTTAAATGAATTTAAGAGGAATGATGTTTGGGATCTAGTTCCAAGACCAGAGAATAACATTGTGGAAACCAAGTGGGTCTTCAGAAATAAGCTAAATGAAAAGGGTGAAGTAGTCAGAAACAAGGCAATGCTTGTGGCACAAGGTTACAGTCAACAAGAGGGTATTGATTACACTGAGACATTTGCTCCAGTGGCCAGGTTAGAAGCTATTCGTATCTTATTGTCCTTTGCTGCAAATAATAATATCAAATTATTTCAAATGGATGTTAAAAGTGCTTTTCTCAATGGTTATTTGAGTGAAGAGGTATATGTTAAACAACCTCCAGGTTTTGAAAATTCTGAATTTCCAAACCATGTCTTTAAATTTAGAAAATCCTTGTATGGGTTAAAACAAGCACCTAAAGCATGGTATGATAGACTCAATAATTTCTTACTTAAAAATAACTTTGAAAGAGGACAAATAAACAATACTTTGTTTAGCAGATCAATAGAAAATGATATTTTGATCATTCAAATTTATGTTGATATTATTTTTGGATCAACTAATGGCATTCTTTGTCAAGAATTTTCTGAATTAATGCAACATGAATTTCAAATGAGTAGGATGGGAGAACTTAAATTCTTTCTAGGAATACAAATTCAACAAAGTTCAGAAGGTATTTACATTCACCAAACTAAATATACAAAGGAACTTCTCAAGAAGTTTAAGATGAGTGATTGCAAACCTATGGCTACACCAATGCATCCTACTTGTTCACTTGATAAAGATGAATCAGGAACAAAAGTTGACAAGAAAATCTACAGAGGAATGATAGGATCATTACTCTACCTTACTTCTTCTAGACCTGATATCATATTTAGTGTGTGTGTATGTGCTCGATTTCAATCTGATCATAGAGAATCTCATCTAACTGTTGTTAAGAGAATCCTTAGATACCTAAAAGGCACTACCAACCTCACCTTGTTTTACAAGAAAACTCCTACATACAAACTGAGTGGATACTGTGATTCTGACTATGCTAGAGATAAATTTGAAAGAAAAAGCACCAGTGGCTATTGTACCTTTTTAGGAGACAATTTAATTTCGTGGTCCAGTAAGAGACAACACACCATTGCCATGTCAACAGCAGAGGCTGAATACATTTCAGCAGCTGGCTGCAGCTCTCAACTACTCTGGATGAAACATCAACTTGAAGACTACAAAATATTAGAATCCAACATACCCATCTATTGTGATAACACCTCTGCAATTTGCCTAACCAAAAACCCTATCATACATTCTCGAGCCAAACACATAGAGATCAAACACCACTTCATCAGAGATTGTGTTCAAAAAGGGGTACTTAACATTCAATTTGTAGACACTGATCATCAATGGGCTGACATATTCACTAAATCACTACCTGAAGATAGGTTTGAATTCTTCAAGAAAAACCTTAATCTTATCTTCATCCCTAACCTAATAGCTTAGTTTAATTTTTATGTTATTTTATTTTTCATGTACTTCTATAAAAAAAAAACAGAGGATCTCTTTTCTTCATTCAATCCTTTTTGTCTGATGACAAAGGGGGAGAAGATGTAATATTTGATAAAATATCTGAGGGAGAAGATGATATATGATGTATTTGATATCTGGGCATTAGACTTAGGGGGAGAAAATATAAAATGAAGCTTAGTCTTAGGGGGAGTCAAAGTCAAAAGAAAGAAAAAGTATTATCAAAAATACGTTGTTTGTCATCATAAAAAAAGGGGAGATTGTTGGAACCAAGTTGGTTCTTGCAATTAAAGTTTTGATGTTAACAAATGTATTTTATGAAAATAACATATTTGACTTAGAAGAAGAATGGAAAATGTCATCAGAAGAATAGAGCAGAAGATGACGTCACCAGAAGCAAAAATCAGAGGATGACGTCACCAGATGATGTCATTAGAAGATGACGTCACCAGATGATGTCATCAGAAGATGACGTCACCAGAAGCAGAAATCAGAGGATGACGTCACCAGAGGATATCGTCAGATGAATCTGTCAGAGAAAAATGTTCAAAACAGAATTTGAGAAAAATGCTTAAAACAGAAGCGGAGCAAAATGTTCAAAACAGATCAGTGAGCAAAAGGCTCAAAACAGAATATGAGCAAACTACTCCAGAATATTCTCAAAACAGATTAATCGAAATACACTCCTGAAGTAAAGCATCAGTGAAGCCCTAAATTTCAAATATAAATAGAGGCTTAATGCTGAAGAATAAAGTATCGAAAAACACAAGAACTCAAACTTCAATTCAAAGTTATCTGAGAGTTCAAAAGAGAGAAACATAAATGAGCAAGAGCAATATTTTCTAAGTGTTTTTGAGAGAGAAATACAGTGCAACAATCAGCTTTCCAGAAGCAATAAAAGAGTGCAGTAAACAACTTTCCAGAAACAACGTTGCAAAGTTCCAAACCTTTATTATAGTGGTGTAGATTCCTTCTTCAATCTGGGGTTGTCAGATTGGTAGGAGAAGACTTGGCTGGTTTAGTCAAGGTGTTGTTATTCCTCAAAAGTCTGGGGTTGTCAGGCTGTTTGAGAAGACTTAGCTGGTTTAGTTAAGGTGTTGTTGTTCCTCAAAAGTCTGGGGTTGTCAGGCTGTTTGGGAAGACTGACTTGAAGGGTCAGTGGTGTTGTAATTCAAAGGAGTTTGAATTAGTAAAAAGGCCTTCTGGAGGAAAGGACTGGACGTAGCCTAGTTAACGGTGAACCAATATAAATTGCTGTGTTATTATGTTATTATTATCCGCTGCTGAATCTGATTAGTTATTTATCGAATAATTCAAATCAATATTTAACAAAACAGCAAAAGTAATTAAGTTTGACAAACACAATTCAACCCCCCTTCTCATGTTTGCACCTTCAAATACTACTTCATTTATTCAAGTCATTCTTCTGACAATTAACTTCTCTTACATAAATTATATTGGTACAATTTGTTAAGATTAGAAAATATTCTGTTACTTAATTTAGATCCTCAAATATTCTCTAAGCTGTAAATTAGGAATTTGTAAAGCTGTGAGATATGTGTACAACAATCATTCCTAAATAGAAGAGAGGAATTATAGGGCCTCCTATATATATGTATTGCATCATTCAGTAAAAATATAAAAAAAAATAGAATTATATTTTGAAACCTTTTCTATATGGTATCAAAACCAGCACCGCCTCCGCAATATAGGAATCGGTGGTTTGTTGGTTTCTTTGTGTAATTTCTGATGACTTCTTCTGATAAAAATTCCGCTGCTGCTCATAATGAAGCGCTCATAATAGTAAGTTAAGTATTCATCCTGGAGCGACCAAGATGTATCAGGACTTAAGACAGAATTACTGGTGGCCAGGAATGAAGAGGGACGTAGCGGAGTATGTATCGGCTTGTTTAACTTGTCAAAAAGCGAAGGTGGAACATCAACGACCTGCTGGAATGTTGCAGCCTTTGGATATACCGGAATGGAAGTGGGATAGCATTTCCATGGATTTTATAACTGGATTGCCCAAGACAAGAAGAAAGAATGATTCGATTTGGGTAATAGTAGTTCGATTGACAAAATCTACACATTTCTTGCCGGTAAAGACCAATTATAAGGTAGATAAGCTGACAGAAATCTACATCGCTGAAATTGTGAGATTGCACGGAGTCCCATCGAGTATTGTATCGGACCGTGATCCAAAGTTCACATCTCACTTTTGGGGAGCGTTGCATGAAGCGTTGGGAACAAAACTGAAATTGAGTTCAGCTTACCATCCACAAACAGATGGACAAACCAAGAGAACAAATCAGTCCTTGGAAGATCTATTAAGAGCATGCGTATTGGATGACAGAGGAAGTTGGGATGATGTACTACCATTGATTGAGTTCACCTACAACAACAGTTTTCACGCGAGCATTGGAATGGCACCCTATGAAGCATTGTATGGACGCAAGTGTCAGACGCCTTTATGTTGGTATAAAGACGGAGAAAGTATGATTGTTGGACCTGAGATGGTGGAGCAAACTACAGAAAAAGTCAAGAGGATAAAAGAGAAAATGAAGATTTCACAGGATCGTCAAAAGAGTTATGCGGACAAGCGTCACAGACCTTTGAAATTCCAGCAAGGCGATCATGTATTTCTAAGAGTCACGCCTACAATTGGAGTGGGCAGGGCTATTAAATTCAGAAAATTGACTCCAAAATTTATTGGACCATACCAGATTACTGCACGTATTGGACCATTGGCTTATCGGATTGCTTTACCTCCAATGCTGTCCAATATTCATGACGTATTTCACGTGTCGCAGTTAAGGAAATACATTTCAGATCCATCACATGTGATCGAACCAGACACAATTCAGCTGAAGGATAACTTGTCATTTGAAGTATTCCCTATAAGAATTGAGGACAGGAAGATTAAACAGTTGAGGAACAAGGAAGTCCCACTAGTCAAAGTGATTTGGAATCCGACTACTGGAGACGCGACTTGGGAACTAGAGAGTAAGATGAGGGAACAACATCCTCATTTGTTTAACGACATGTAGTTTCGAGGACGAAACTAATTTAAGGGGGGTAGTAATGTAAGACCCTTAATTTTAAAATTAAATTCAGATTTAATTTTAAAGTGTATTTGGGAATATTTGTAAAATATTCAATATATATATATGTTTTGTGTAAATATATATATATATATATATTTGTTTTGAAGGTGGAATTAAAATTATTGGATAATGGATGAATTAATTTAATTTCGAGTAATTAAATTATCGGGCCGTTAATTAAGATATACTTTGCTAATTTCGATGAAACGGGTTAAGTGCTAGAGGATCAAAAGATATTTTAATACAAGTGTTGGGTGAGGTGGCGTAGATATTTATTAAGAAAGAAACAAATTCTTCTCTCCTCTGACTGTGTCAGTTTGCATTTATGAAGATATTTAAGTGAGAAGCTCTTTCTTCTTTCCTCTGCGCGCCAGTTTCTACTTTATCATTTTCTTCTTCTTTTGATATTTCTAAGTGTTGGTGAAGAAAAACAGTTTACTCAAAAGCCATTTTCTTGAAAATTTGAGTGTCGAATCAGAAAGTTTCGAGTACGAAAGTTATTCCTCTGATCGTTACGGAGCTAAAGAACTAACTTTCGTAGCGGCGAACGCGAAATGGGAGTATCGTCGACTTTTGTCGCAGAAGCGTACGAGTTAAGGGAACGTAACTAAGGTAAGGGCACCTTCCAACTTTCTAGATTTGCATTTAGGGCTGTAAATGCATGTGTGATGAATGATTATTGGGTTATGTTGTGAAAAACATTGTGTTATGTTTTGGAAATCAAACTATTTTGATGTTCATGCTGTTTTCAGTGAAGGAACTTATTGTGTTGCTTTGTTGATGATGTATTGTTTGTTGTGTTGAGTAAGAAATCATTCTGTTGTGTTTGAATGATGACTTGGTTGGTGTTGTATTGGAGATGATCCAAATGCTTGAGTTGGTTTGTGTGGGACTGTTTTGTGGTTGACTTTCTGGTTTTAGTGATTATGTGTTTTTGCTGTGTTTTGTTAAACAATCTGGTGTTGATGATGGTTTCAAAAGAAAAGGGATTTAAAATGGTGGAAGTGTTATTTCTGAAAAATCTGTTGTTGTTGTTTAATGAAAATGTTCTGAGTTTTGAGGTTTCTAAAGAGGGTAATTATGATTCTGGTGTTAGGTTGGTTTTTCAAAAGAAAACAGTTTGAAATGTGTTGAAGTCTTAGGAAAATTTTACTGTTTTCGAAGGTGTATTCGAATACAACATGAGTGTATTCGAATACAACCTGTCAAACTTCTGTTTTACTGAAGTTTTCAAACTTGTATTCGACTACGAGCCCCTATAGTCGAATACAGAGGAAGGATTTCTGTTTTCTGATTCTAATGTTAATCATTCTGATTCTGGTTCTGTTTTCTGATTCTGGTATTAATCATTGTGATTCTGGTTCTGTGTTCTGATTCTGATTCTGTTTTGCTTCTGATGATTCTGATAATAATCATGTTTCCTGTTTCTGATGATCCTGATAATCATCATGTTTTCTGCTTCTGATGATTCTGATAATCATCATGTTTCCTGCTTCTGATGATCTTGATAATCATCATGTTTCCTGCTTCTGATGATTCTGATAATCATCATGTTTCCTGCTTCTGATGATTCTGATAATCATCATGTTTTCTGCTTCTGGTGATTCTGGCATGAATCATTCTGTGTTTCTTCTGATCAATTCTGGATGAAGTCTGGGCGAAGTCTAGGTTATTCAAAATTCGACTGTCATGCCATGTTCTGGTGAAATTATCTCTTGGATTACTTCTTGCTTTTGACAACTTATGGCCTGGAACAACTCTACACAAGGCAGGCTTCACATTAGTATGGTCCAAAGAATCTTCTGATATTTATTCCCTCTGATATAGTCCATCAAAGATATCTTCTGGTCACTTCTGGACAAGTCTGGACTGTGTTGAAATTACACTGTCAGGCTATGTTCTGATCAGTATAACTTCTTGATTGCTTCTGATATTTGAATCATTCTTGTTTGGAGCAATTCATATTATGGCAGGCTTCCCTCTGGTGTTTTCTAGATGTTCTTCTGATTTTGTTTCTGTTTGATATAAGCCTCCAAAGTTATCTTCTGGTCGGTTTTGGACATTCTGGTTTATCTTCTGATAATTCCAGAAATGCATCTTCTGTAAATTCAGAATGTATCCTCTGATACATTCATCTTCTGATGGTTTTTACTGTAGTAATTCAAGTTCAAAATAAGATTCCATCAAGTGTATTTGTACACATCAAAATCCAGATTATTTAGAACCAACTTGGTTCCAACATCATTATGTATTGTTTTTGATGATTCTGGATGAATCATTTTGTGTTGTTTCTGATGATTCTGGATGAATCATTCTGTGTTGTTTCTGATGATTCTGGTATGAATCATGCTGTTGTTTCTGCTTATGATGATTCTGGTATGAATCATTCTGTTGTTTCTGCTTCTGATGATTCTGGTGTGAATCATTCTGTTTTGCTTCTGATGATCCTCATTCTGGTTCAGTTTCTGATGTTCTGAGGCTGATCATTCTGGTTCTGTTTTTGGCTTATGTATTCAAATACAGAGAAGCTGTATTCGAATACAGATTCGTAAATTCCAGAAAATTCAGTTTTTAACACTGTGTTTGAAATTTTCAAGAGGTTGGAAAAACATTTCAAATGTTGATGATTACTTGGCTGTTTTGTCATGTTTGTGATGATGATAATTTTGACTATGCTGAGTTATTTTAAATATGATTGAAAGGCATGAATTTCCTGATTTTGCATATTGTTTCCAGAGAAGTGAAACACTGCATATTCATGCATTGCATAGTCAAGTGGTACCCGCGATGGGCCACAGAGTAATGCGCAACCACGTGCTGATCTATTGAGCGATTGCACGAGTGCTGGACTGTTGAGCGTCTGCACTAGGTACTGATCTGTTGAGCGATTGTACCTTGGTATATAAGTGCTGGTCTGTTGAGCGACTGCACTGGTACTGGACTGTTGAGCGTATGTACCCTGAAATGCGCAGCCACGTGCTGATCTGTTGAGCGATTGCACGAGTGCTGGTCTGTTGAGCGACTGCACTAGGTACTGATCTGTTGAGCGATTGTACCTTGGTTTATGTCAAACGTGCTGGTCTGTTGAGCGATTGCACGAGTGCTGGACTGTTGAGCGTCTGCACTGGTGCTGATCTGTTGAGCGATTGCACCCTGGTCTTGAGGGCCGTTAAATTGTGTTGGTCTGTTGAGCGACTGCACCTTGGTAATTCCAAGAAAATTGTATATATGAGCACATACAGATTGCATTGGGTGATTGATCGGTGGGTCACGTTTTGGGTATGTGATGTTTGAAAATTGTGTGTAAGTACTTTATAGATTCTGGAATTTCTGATGAATTGGTGTGACTGCTGATTTGATGTTTGTGCTTACAACATAATTTTCATATTTATTTGGTTGCTGTTTTGAAAAGTACGAATGTCATGTATTTCAAAATTGAGCATCCTTATTTATCATCATTGTTATATGATATGCCATGAATATGTTTGTGATTGCTGATATAAATGCTATGTGGTAATTGTTAATTTCGGTTGGTGACCTTTTACAATTATTGTGGAAAATTGGGCTTTGCCCTCAGATGAGATTCAAACCCGTATCCCTGATGGTCACACTAACGACAGGGAACGTCGTTAATTTCCCTTGATCATTACTTTGTGGGCTACGCAAAAGGATGAGCAGCTGGGTGAAGATAAGACTTGTGGATGATACGGTGGAAACCGAGCTACTGTAGCTTAGTGTATGATCAGTTTAGACTTATGTATAGGGTTTTTGAGCTCAATGGTTGTAAATATTCATTTTGGGAATTATTGTAAAACTCTTCCACACTCTGATAAATATTTTGGTGGATTGAGAATCCAGTCGATGTATCCTTATTTTAGTATATTATCAAGATCAAATTCCCACAAATATCTCATTCGATTTAATTGTGATGTTGTTTTAATTACCTTATTATTTTTGATTACGAAGTTGAACGATATTTCATTTGAATTTATTTTAATTTCCTTGAAACATAATTCTGAAAACTCTTTTATTTATGTATTCGTTTTTTTAAATAAAAAATACACTCGCGCTGTGTTTTAAACTCGGGGTGTTACAAGAAGTATAACAACATGGTTAATTCCCAGCGAGTTTATGTGTTTTTGGCTGGTCTGGATTCACAGTTGGATGGAGCTCATGGCCGTATCCTTGCTACCACTCCCCTTCCAAATGTTCAATCAGTTTATGCAACTGTTTGTGCAGAGGCAAATCGCCAAGATGCTATGCTAGGTAGTGAGTCTACTAAGGTGTCTTCCTTTGCTGTCAAGAAGTATTCTAAGAAAGAATTTCACAAGTGTACCCATTGTAATGGGGATAATCATGTCAAGGAGACATGTTTTCAACTCCATGGCTATCCAGATTGGCATCCAAAAGGAAAAACTACTTCCAATATGACTTGTGATCCTAATAAATTTACTAATTTTTCCTCTAAATGTTCTAAAACTGTCGTTATCAATGCCAATGGAGTCTCATCTTCTATTGAAGGTGTTGGTACTGTATCCCTCTCACCCTCGTTATCATTACCTAATGTTTTATTTGTTCCTAAATTGGATTGCAATCTTCTCTCTATTAGTCAATTAACCAAATCACATTCTTATGTTGCTTCATTTTACCCAACCCATTGTGATTTTCAGAATATATAGACCAAGGAGAAGATTGGCAGTGGTAGAGAAAGTGAAGGACTGTATTATCTTGATAATGTTTCACCACAAACTCATCAAGGAGGATTGGCTTATGTTGCAAGTGAGAACATACAAGATAACAATAAAAAAAGGAAATATGGCTATGGCATATATGATTGGGACATCCCTCCTTTGGTTATCTGAACAAATTGTTTCCCTCATTATTTCAAAAATGAAATATTTCAGATTTTCTTTGTGAAACTTGTGTAATGGCGAAAAGCCATCGTGCTGTTTTTCCCTTGAGCAATAAAAAAATTGTTTTCCCTTTTTCATTAATTCACACAGATATTTGGGGTCCTGCCCCGCAATCTACGGATGATGGTAAAAAATGGTTTGTCAGTTTTGTTGATGATTGTACTCAGGTAACTTGGGTATATTTGCTTAAACATAAAAGTGATGTGTATGGTGTGTTTCGTTCCTTCCATCAAATGATTGTTACACAATTTAACACATGTATAAAGGTCATTAGATCAGATAATAGAGGGGAATATTTCAGGACTGAATTAATTGAGTTTATGAACTCTAAAGGCATTTTGCATCAAACTACATGTCCTTATTCACCCCAGCAAAATGAAGTGGCTGAGAGGAAAAATAGACATATATTAGAGGTGACTAGATCACTTTTAATAGAGGGTCATGTTCCATCTCATTTATGGGGAGAGGCTGTGAACACCGCAGTTTATTTGATTAACCGAACCCCTTCTAGTGTGCTTAACTTTAGAAGACCTCTAGATGTGTTGTCTGATCACTGTGTTCTTCCTTCCATAGTTCATCTACTACCTCATATTTTTGGAAGTGTTATATATGTTCACTTACACCCACATCAACGAACAAAGCTTGAAGAAAGAGCTATCAAATGTGTGTTTGTTGGGTATGGATCAACTCAAAAAGGTTATCGTGCTTACCATCCAACATTAAAGAAATTTTATATTTCTATGTATGTGACTTTTCATGAAGAAAAATATTTTTATGTTGATTCTAAACTTCATGGGGGGAATGTGAGTGAAGTGCAGCATCAAGATGTTAGCAAGTTTAATATTGATACACAATTATATTGTGAAGACGAATTGTCTTGTGAAAATCACTCTGCAGGAAGTAAGCCAATCCTGGACATGGGAACTTCACCTTTAGATAATACATCGCTTCCCAATCAGCTCAATCTTTTCCACAGGTTCAACGTGATTCTTCATAGGTATCTCTTGATCCTATCCTTGATAATACAATTATAGATGAAGTTGATCCTGTTTTTAATTCTGAAATTGATTATTGTTTGCATGAAATTGATCGTGAAATTGAACCTGGTTTGCATGAGACCATTGAGTCTACTGTTGTCCAATATAATCTTCCACTCCGTTCTAACCGTGGTCAACCTCCAATCCGATATGAACCAGACCTCCAAGCCAAAATTAAATATCCCATTAGTAAATATGTGTCATTTCACAAGTTATCTCAGTCATATGCATCTTTTGTATCTCAATTATCCTCAATGTTTATTCCTAGTAATGTATAGGAAGCCTAGGAAGATCCTAGATGGACATAAGCAATGGTTGAGGAGATGGCAGCCTTGAAAAAAAACCACACTTGGGATATTGTTCCTTTACCAAGAGGGAAGAAAACAGTAGGTTGCAAATGGGTCTTTACAATTAAACACAAAGCTGATGGAACTATTGAGAGGTATAAAGCATGATTGGTGGCGAAAGGTTACACTCAGTCTTATGGTGTAGATTATCAAGAGACATTTGCGCCGGTTGCCAAACTTAACACTGTGAGAATACTTTTATCACTAGCAGCAAACCAAGATTGGCCTCTTCTACAATTTGATGTGAAAAACGCTTTCCTACATGGAGAAATTTCAGAAGAAATTTATATGGATTTCCCACTAGGCATGATAGATTCAAATGGAACGAAGGTTTGCAAATTAAAGAAAGCTCTATATGGATTAAAGCAATCCCCAATAGCATGGTTTGGAAGGTTTACTAAGTCTATGAAGATTTTTGGCTATAGAGCAAGTAATTATGACCACACTTTATTTTTGAAGAAAGGAGAAGGTAAAATTACAGCTTTGATTATCTATGTGGATGATATGATAGTTACCGGAAATGACCAGAATGAAATTTCTAGTTTACAACAATACCTTGCATCTGAATTTGAGATGAAGCAACTTGGGAACCTCAAATATTTTTTGGGTATTGAAGTGGCTAGATCATAGCATGGTATTTTTCTATGCCAAAGAAAATATACTCTTGACTTATTATCTGAAACTGGGCTGCTTGGGTGTAAACCAGTTGATACACCAATTGAACAAAATCACAAGCTCTTTCGATGTTTAAATTCTGCTACAACAGACAGAGGAAGGTACCAGAGGCTGGTTGGAAAACTAATTTACTTGTCTCATACACGTTCAGATATTACGTATGCAGTGAATGTCGTTAGTCAATTTATGCATGATCCACACACAAGCCTCACATGGATGCTGTTGACAGAATTTTGAGATATTTGAAGTCCACTCCTGGAAAAGGAATTTTGTTCTCAAATCATGGGAATTTGAAGGTAGAGGGGTACACTGATGCTGATTGGGCATGTTCAAAAAATGATAGAAAGTCTACCTCTGGATATTTCACCTTTGTAGGGGGGAATCTTGTAACTTGGAGGAGTAAAAAACAGCCGGTAGTAGCCAGATTTAGTGCTGAAGCAAAGTTTAGAGGCATGGCACTTAGGGTATGTGAACTTTTGTGGGTTCGAAATGTTCTGACAGATTTGGATTTTAAACCAAATGAAGCTATGAATCTGTTTTGTGACAATACATCAGCAATAGCAATTGCTCATAATCCTGTCCAACATGATAGAACAAAACATGTGGAGATTGATAGACATTTCATCAAAGAAAAGCTTGAAGCTGAAATAATTTCATTTCCATTTGTAAGATCAAACTTGCAATTAGTTGATGTTCTCACCAAAGGAGTGGCAAGCAGGGTGTTTAATGAGTCTTTATTCAAGTTGGGAATGTGTGATATCCATGCACCAACTTGAGTGGGGGTGTTAAGATTAGAAAATATTCTGTTACTTAATTTAGATCGTCAAATATTCTCTAAGTTGTAAATTAGGAATTTGTAAAGCTGTGAAATACGTGTACAGCAATCATTCCTAAATAGAAGATAAGAATTATAGGGCCTCCTATATATATGTATTGCATCATTCAATAAAAATATAAAAAAAAATAGAATTATCTTTTCAAACCTTTTCTATACAATTGTATATATATTGTTGATATAACTACTAAGTTGTGGATCATTGGACAATTTAGACATAAAACTTCATATTAATTTTTTTCAAATCCACTTAAATTAAAAAAAATATATATATACTCGCGCAACGCGCGAATTAACATCTAGTTATTATTATTATTTTGCCAAATTTACTTTTGTTTTGCAAGCATGTTTAGACGATTACATATCCATCTGAAATTTTAAAACATTAAATAAATAAATCACCATTCTTATATATTCAACGTTTATCACCCTAAAATTTAACAACTCCGACTCAAATTTAACAGCAAGTACCTTTGTTTTATGTACTAGTATGACCAAAAGCATCCCCGTACATGATGGGGTCTGGGTCCTCCTGATGGACTAAACAGACTAATAAACCGAGCTAAGAGTTGATTTTTTAGAATGTTTGGACGTAATTAATATGTGATCTCGTTGACATAAGATTCGTGAAGGAGCCTTTCAGTTCCTATATAAAGAGCATAGCATGCCCTTATTTTTCTACTAATAAACTATTTTATGTCTAGACTGAGTTTGACATAGTTTCAGGTACCTTCCCTTTACAAAGGAGAACAAGTGTCAATCAGAGATTAATGTATCAACTTAATTGTAAGTGTAAATATTATTCATTTTACTTTTACATTAAAATGTTGCAAAAAAACACTTGCCTTGCTGTGTTGGACCACTTTGGGTTAAATGAAGAGTTATCTAGAGTTTATGTTTTGCATCTAGAGTGTTCAAATTTTTAAGAGGAATGAATGCTTCATTAATCAGTTTATTATATTAGTTATGTAACACGAGGCTGCTGATGTTAATCTGATCTATAGGTTCTTATCTCACATCACAATCATTAGGTTCTTATCAATTTATTAGTCTAAGCAAAGTGCTTAATCTGATCTGCTTCGTGTCATAAACCTAACATTCCTAAGAATGCCAAAGTTAATAACTTTGATTCAATACTGCCGTCATCATTTTGACAAGGCTAGGTACAAATAAAGTAACACATTAACTTTGAAAAAAACCTTTGGATAAAATTATTGACTTAGAACTTTGCCAAATATATCCTTGGTCAAAATTAATTATCATTGTAATATGTACAATAAGTGGTCCAATCAAACTTCAAATGCTTCCAAAGCATAATCTCTAGCATATGGTTTGAACATTGAACTAGGTGATTCCATATGTGTGAAATTTTACTTTTGTACACTTTGTGTAAAAATTGTCAACAATGCATTGAAAACAAAAATCCATTTTATGGTATAACATTTTTTTTGACATAGTTTCATAAATAATCTTCAAGATTATTTAATGCACGACCCTTATTGACATATCTAGACAATCTGAATTCTTATGATTGGTGATGCTACTCTGTTTCACTTAGTACTTCCTTGAATCTGCTTCATAATAATGGTTAGTCATTTCAACCGGTTGAGGTTTTACAAAAGGGTCTATTTCAATATTGGAATTGTTGATTTGAAAATCAAAGGTTGAGCCATCAGATAAGATTGGACCAAAGTAATTCATATCCAAAAGATAAGTAAGTGAACAAGTCCTTGGAAGGTTCATCATTTCTTGTTCACCATCATTATTTGATACTATTGTAGAATCAGTAAATTGAAGTGTTGGATAGTCCTCATTTTGCTGCATTGCTTTTCCCATGTGCTTCTTCTTATAGATTCTACACAAAACCCAGTCATCTAGCTGATGACACATCCAAGCACAAAGGCAAGGTTAATCATAAAGCCAAAAATCAATAAATTAAACATAGCAAAATAAAACTCTCCAAATTCATAAAGTTAACAAACAAGGGCCTAACTTTATCCAAACCATGCTTCTAAAAAACCACACATGACTAAATAAGTATATTTTCAGACTGATTTTTATTTTATTTTTATCTGAAAGTATATATCTAAACGACATAAAAACTAAGTTTTCTTTCTCTAAATATTTATTTTTGAAGTGACTTTCGAGGTAAAAAAAGTTGAACTGACAAACAAATAACAATTAGGCCAATGCTTAAAGGGCTTTACCCTCGTGGATCCAATATGCTTGGTAGTTTGTTTTTGTGATCCAACCAATCTGTACTCGTGCATAATCCAATTAGTTTTGATACCCTTTGGTGGTCTACCCTTGTAAAAGACCAAAGATTTCTTCACCCCAATATGCTTTGATCCACTATTGATTGGTTTGTCTGTGCCAGTAGCCTTCCAATATCCAGACAAAGTTGCTCTATTAGGCCTCACCCCATTTGGGTACTTTCTTTCTCTTGGGCTAAAGAAATACCATTCATTCTCTTCAAATTCAGATTTATCTGCATTGTATAATTGGTTAGTACCTAATAATGAATTAAATATGAAACATGTGTTTTGATGTTATGTTTAACTTTATAAATTACACATATAACAGTTGATCCACAACATTGATGTATGCCTAATATGATATTCTGATTTACTATTAAGCCAATTATCTGAACACAACAAATTATAAATTGTAACTAACATATATTTTTTGACAATTTTCTCCCTGTGCGTTGCATGAATTTTCAATACTAGTCATACAAATTTAAGCATAATAAAACTTTGTGAAATGATGTTACAATATACATATACCAGGCAATTCCCAAGGATCAAATTTATAGATATCAACTTCTGGAATGATAGATGCAGGACATGGCTTTGATGTAGCTTGATTACCAAGATAATAAACAATTAATTCTTCATCTGTTGGGTGAAATCTAAAGCCAGGAGGGAGTTCAGAGCTTGTATTGCTCTCCATTGAATAAAAAAATATCAGAAGTATAGTTTATGACTACAGAGAATTTTTGTGATAATGTGACAACACATGAGAAGGGATAGGAAATTGTAGAGGGTTCTAGAGAAATCAAGGTGTTTGAAATGTTTGAAAGGAGATAAGTGCCTCTTTTATTGTTGAAGGTTCTTGTCGTTTATTGTGTAGTTGCATGGTCTTGATTGGATGATATTGATAGGATAATAATAAATAAGTAATAATTTTCTTATTCCTAGTAGTATACATGCGTCATACAATTACCATGCTTCAATTGGGACCACTACTATTTCATATATATATATATATATATATTCTTCACATATATATCTGTTATACTGACTTTTGTGCATGATTCTTTGAATCAATACTTGAATGTCTATATCCAGATTTGGTTGGGTAACATTCAATTTCATGGGAATATTATTGGCATATTGGAAGATCTAATTAGTTCCACACATGAGTATGGGTTTAGTCAGAAGCCAATTTCTAAAAGGTTGGACCCTTTGAGGTGTTATTAGAATGTTTTGACCAAACTAATACACATTTTTTGGACCATATATATGGAATAATCTTCAAAGAAGAAAGAGTAGAGAAACTGTTTTTTTCTTTTTCTTTTTTCTCTTTCTTATTTTGGGTGGAGACGTGTGATTTGAAGTGGCCTAATATTTTAATAAATGTCACTTTTTTCTCTATGAAATTATTTTTAGTTTACATTAAGACTTGAAATTGACAATTTTGTTATTAAAAGTTGTACTCATTCTAATCATCCCCATAACTTGGATGCTAAAAGGTAGTATAATATAGGTTGTATCTGGGGTGATTAAATAGATGAGTTCAGCAATGATGTAATGATCTATATTCAGTTTCAAAATAATGATGAAGAAGTTAGAACAGGTTACACGTTCACCCCAAGTTCTTAAGACTAGTTTGGCAGCGCCAAAAGAGAGGTCCCCTCCCGTGAAGCTTTTTTAAAACCATATATAATAAAGTTTAATGATCATGCACATTGTAAATATTTTTTCATTAACAACAAATATAAATCGTTGACTGAGCAGTTATATGATAATGAAAATTATAATTATATAATGAGATAATGTAATTTTTTTAAATATAACATAGTTGAAAATAAGAAGTCATATATAATATATAAGAAGAGAAAATAGAATATCTATAGTTAGAATAAACTAATTCACAATCACAATATACATACAATAAACTCGAACGAGAATAGAAAAAAAATACACATTTAAAAAATAAATATTTTGTTACAAGGTCTTACGTACTATGTCAAATTAACTTTAACCATCTTTATATATTTCTTTTATTAATTTTTATTTTTGGTAAAACTTTTTGTAGAGAAATATACATTTCAATGTTAAGAATCAATTCTTTATAATATAAGAACAGGTAATATATGTGGTAGGTAATATATGTGGTTGTCAACTAAACTTGCTACAATAATATTTTATAAGAAATAGTTCTAAAGTTTTAAAACCTTATAAATAATTTTTGTCGAAGATGTTCTTCAAAGTAAGAAAAATGATATATGGACACCTATACTCTCATCTCACACTTTAAAAGAGAAAAAAAAATAGAGAGAGATATAATATGTGTCATATTGGTGATGTGATAGAAAGAGAAAAAAAAAATGAGAGATTGGATAAAGTTGAAAAACTAGAGTTGTCCAAAGTTACTAGCGTTGAAAATTAAGAGTATTTAAATGTTAATGTTATTTTTTACTTAATATTATATTAATTTTACGACTACATGAGAAAATGTCTTTTTTTTTGTTTGTCTTTTTATGCAAACAATATATAAAATAAGTGTCTTATTTGTTATTGGATTTTGAAAATATTAAAAGATTATTACATTAAACTAAAAACAAACACTCTAAAAAAGTGATAACCGAATTTTCATCCAAATATTAATACAATTTTTTCATACAAATTCTCTCACTTATACACATCTTCACTAAAAATAAACCTTTAAGCCCCCAAAATCTTATAATATATTGACTAGATGAGTTTAGTCACTTATATCGGATTTAATATATTTTTTTCATCTAATATCCCATATGACTCTTAGTCATATTGATAATACCCACAATTGTTAGAATAGAGTTATGAATGTAGTTGTGATAAGGTTAAAGTTTCTCATGTGTCCTTCTATTGTATATCGGATACTAGCCATAGCTTTATGAATCTATTACGAGGTTTTTACAAAGCCTTGTAGTTATTATATATTCAATCAATGTATTGCTATGAATGGAAGATTTATTCCTCACATTTTCAAGTTGGTATGAAAGCTTGTAATAATCCTTGAAAACAAATGATCCATTAAACATAGCCTCCACTCCTAAATTGACAAGTCTGTAGCAGTGGTGCCCTTTTGATAAGTTCCACATGGACCCCTCACTGGAAGCAGAAAATTATGATTGGTATTTTGATAAAGACGCAAGTAATCACATCACCCAATGTAACACAAGTTCCAAGATTTAGTTGACCATAATAATAAGCAAAAACTTTGTAATATGAGAATGACAAGTTAAAAATTGTTGTGAGTAATTTCACAAAATCAGTCACTCAATCTACATGATGTTTTATATGTGTCATACATTAATTACTAAAAATCTCTTGAGCATCTTTGTTGAATTTGATGCGAACGTTGCTTTGTGAAGGAGTTGGAGATCTTGGTAACAAAATGTTATTAAAGAGTTGCAATGTAAGGAGGTTTTTGCCTAGTGTTCATTTTAATTAACTTTTGTGAAATCTGTCAATTTGAAAAAATATGTCTTCTACCTTTTTGGTTCTTTTCCTTTCATGCTCAAGAGTCCCTTGAAGTCTTGAACTGATTAATCTAATTAATGATATCTTCATTCATTTTCTTTTATTTACCTTCATTACTAATCACTCAAGAGGTAGGAAGGAGTGAGTATTTTATAGCGAGTGGATAAACTTAACTGTGGCTGCCCTTGGTTTCCATGTCATGGACTGAATTGACCACTTCAAGGCAACGTCATATTGAATTCCTATCTATCCGTTAGTGATAGTTATCATCACTGCATCCACAGTTGTACATGACGTTTGTCCACTCCCAAAAGGTTAGCCTATATAACATTGTTTTTGTTCGTTTGATTTTATCCGAAAAATGAATTTAAACCAATGAAATTTATATTGTTGGTTTAATTTGGTTTTACTTGTTTTTTTATGACCGAATCTAAACTAAACCGATGGTATATGGATTGGTTCAGTTCGAGTGATTGGATTTAAAAAAAATAAAACTATAAATTTTTTAATTTATTGGCAAAATGAAAAAAAGAATATACAAGTGCAGCTGCCACTTTAATTTGTTCATCTAAAATATAATTTGGAATAGCTACAAACTCATAATTTAATCATCTAAATGACTAAAACAAAATATGCAGTAGCATTACATAATTTGGTCCCCTAAAACAAAATTTGGAATAACATAGTGCAATAACAACCCATATTAAAATACAAAATAGCAACAAAAATCAAAATAGAAAACCGTACAACAAAATTGGAATCAACAATCAAAACTACTAAATATACAATACAATAGGAAATAGTAATCGAAACAGAAAAAGAAAACAACAAATCAAAATAGAAAAAAGAAACAACAAAAAAGAAACAACTTGTTACCTCAATGAAGAGAAACAAATTGTGATAGAAATAAACTGAGACCAAGAAATGGAGAGAAAGTCGAGGAGGCGAGAAACGATCGATAGAGAGGGAAAGTGAAGGAGTTGTGAAAGAAACAGAAAGTAAGGAAAGAAAGGGTCGTGGGTTGGCGAAGAGAGAAATGGTCAAGACGGAGAGGTGAGTGACAGTGAGGTGGGTGGCGCAATAATTTCAATGAGTGGGTTTTTAGGGATGAGATGAGGAATGAGGAGGATGATATGCGTTACGAGTGAGTCACTGAGTGTGAGGATATCAAACTAGGGCTTAGAGATATTGTTTAACTTAATAGGCATGATTGTTGTTGTATAAATATTTTTTGTGATCTTATTGGATCGGATTTTTGTGTAAAAAAGAAATATATAAAAAAAAAATATGAATAGTGTTGGTTTGGTTTGGTTTTTATAACTAAAATCCAATACCTGAATCAATAATCTTCGGTTTACATTGGTTTGGTTTTTTATCCGAACAAAAAACAACGGATAATTTTCGAGTTGGTTTGATTTGGATGATCGGATTGATTGAATTTATTTTATCCACTTACAACCTTTTAGCCTACAATTTTTTTGAAAAAATAAATAATATTCATTAATTCAAATTTTTAAAATACATCAGTCAAGAACAAATTTAAACTGGCTAAAATAAAAAAGAGAATATATGAAATAAACTCACAAAGATAGGCTGAATACAATTTATTTTAATTGAGAGTTTTTATTGATACAGTTGAATTTCACAGCATTGTTGGTTACCATGATAACTTGAGTTGATCATGGCATCAAACTCTTGCTTACAATAAGTAAAAAGGACATCAAATGAAGGGAAAGAAAAGAAAATCAAACAATCAATCAGCAATACAAAGCTCAAGCAATGTCCTCATTGCTTGTTTTTTCACTACCTTCCCATAAACCTCTCTTGCTAACTTGAAAACCTTTTCCATCTCAACTAGTCCACTACTATTACCACCACCTTTTCTCTTCAATTCTTCCATTAAGATCTTAAGTACCCTATGATCACCTCCAACTACATCTGTGATACTTTCAGCCACTGCATCTAATGCCGGAATTCGCCTTCCCCATCTTTTCATACACCTCTCCGAACCGTAAGCCTCCGAATATACTGACCAAAACGAAGCCCTCAAGTATCCCTTCTCTTTCCCCCTAATCTTCCATCTCTTCATCATTTCCTCAAGTTTATACACCAATCCACCTACATCCATCCCTCTTTCAATACCAATCTCAATCTCCTTCACCTCTTGCTTGGAAAGCAAGATTTCTCCCTCAAACTTGCACCTCTTACACTTGCAATGAATCCCCCATGTAACAGACATCTCTTTTCTCTTGTTCAAGGGAGAAAGAGGGTCAAGATAAGCAAAAGTGATCTCTTCACCAGCCTTCAAATCTCTTGAAGCATGAACTATCAAATAATCACCAACGTGCAAGCGCCTTGCATTAGGACAACATGAGTGATTAATGAATGATGGAAGCAACCATAGTCCAACACCATAACAATCATTGTTCTTCCTCAAAACATTGGCTGAAACTGCATCCTCAGTGAGAGAATTAACATCCAATATAGCCAATAATCTAACCATATCAATATCAATATCAATATCAACATCAATATCCTCACTTGAATTCACTTCCACAACACTCTCAGGCCTAAAAATATTTACATCAGGCACCTCAAGTGAATCCTCATTTTCCCCAATTGACAACTTACAAATCAAATCCCTAGTTTTATGACATTTTCTAGTAAAGTTTACAACTTTATCAACAAAATTCTTCCACATAACTAATTGGGTATCCTCACTCAAATCTTTACCTGCTAATATACTCCTCTCCATTGCAATTGCTTTAGTGACCAAAATCAAAGACCCTGCATCAATATTCTTAGTAACAAAAATTCCACGGCCACTTATTTCAGATTCTCTAATCTCAACAGCCCCAATAAACTCAGCAAGTTCAGGAGCTTTTGCAGAAAAGCCATTTAAAACCCAATCAGAAAGATCCAAAGACCCAGTCCTGGATAAAAATTCAAACTTTTTGCATTTTTCAAAGTACCCATCAATGAATTCACAGTTCCCATTCGCTTGAGGATCAAGAAGAGCGGTTTTAAAGCAATGAAGAGCCATGGAGTATCTATTAAGAGAGAGCAAAATCTTACCTTTGCAAACAAGGGTTTTGAAATGGGTAGCGTCGACTTGCAATGCGTGATCGCAATCTTGTAACGCGGAGTTGAAATCCCGTAATCTTGATTTTGCTTCGGCGCGATTGCAGAGGGATATACAGAGGGATTTGTGAAGCTTTTGGAGGTGAAGTGGAGAAGAGTGAGGAAGAGAGAGTTGGTGGGTGCAGAGGGTGATGAATTGGGAATAGGTTTTGATGGAATCGTTCCATTCTTCTCGAATGAAAAGTTCTGTTGCTTTGGATCTGAGTTGTTGCATGGATTCTTCTGTTGTGGTTGCCATTTCTAGCTGTGTTGTTGCAACTCAACTATTTTGAATGTGGCTTCAGAATTCAAAACTTTCCTAATGTAACGGTCATTCGTTTAATAGAATTGAATTTAATGATAAAGTTTTGTGTATTGTTTTGGTTTGAAATTCAATACTTATATGCAATCATGCAACTCATTATTAGGGGTGTATATGGGCACGGGTCGAATTGTCAATCCGATCCCCCAACACAATTCGATTTTTACTTGTACTTGATCACATTCGGATCCGACCCGACCTAATCAGTTGAAGTCCGTTTATATTTAGTTCGGTAATAGGTTCAATAATTTAAACCCGTCAACCCGACCCAATAATTAGTTATATTTTTTTTTAAAATTTTGTTTGGCAGTCAAATAGGGTAAAAAATCTCTTGAACACTGTATTGTTTTGTATCCCATTACTAATGAAGCTAGTGATTCTAGTACCTCGAATGTGAATTGGATAGGTATTCAGAGGATGATGTTGAATAGGACTCCCCTATATTTGACATTCTTAAATGGTGAAAAGGAAAAACAAATAAATATCATGTTCTTTCTCGTATAGCTAGAGATATTTTGGCTATTTCAGTGTCTAATGTATTATCTGAGTCGGCGTTTAGTACAATCCTTAATTCATTTCGTAATTTATTAAATGCCACTACTATTGAAGTTTTGGTTTGTACCCAAAATTATATCAAATCTCCTAAGAAAATTAATTTAGCAGTTGAGTTGGTTGAAGTACAAAAAATTAAGTTGGGTACGAATGTTTTATTTTAACTTTTAAATTGATTTTCCTTTATTTTTGTTTATTATTTTAATTGTTTGGTGTGCTAACGAGATTGTGTATTGTAATTTAAAATTTTAGAGTTATCTAAATTAGTTTCAATTGATGTTTGAGTGAATGTCGCTGAACTTAACTTAATCACTATTACATCTTAAGGTACTTGTTATTGCTTTGTTTCATGCATATTTTACTTATTTATTATTTCTCCTTCTTTATCTCTTCACTTTTATTATTGATATTTGTTTTTGCAGATTCCCAATTGTTCCCTTTTATAATTTGAGGAACTTATTAAGTGTTTGGACTTGAAGTTGTTAACATTGCTTAGAATTGATGAATTTTCATATTTTATTGATTTAATGTTGAATTTATTTATGTATTTGAAGATTGTTAGATTTATTTTTTTGTGTGTGAGAGATTGTTGGTTTTTTTTAAAGAATTGAATGATGTGATTGAAATTTTATAGTTTTTGAGACATTCAAGTATTAAATATATTCATTCAATATATTTTTTCGTAAAATAAAAAAACAAGTTATTATTTATGTATAACCTGCCAACCCAACCCATTCTTGATTGGGTCGGTTCGGATTAAATAAAAAAATACGAGTTTAAAACTTAACCCAATCCAAAGATAATCGATCGGATCAGGTATCGAATTTTGTCAAAATCAGTTCAATCCAATCCGCATACACCACTACTCATAGTCGATAGATTAAGATCATACACTTCAATTTTTAAATTAAAAAATAATTAAAATTTCAACCATTATATTGCACAAAATCTAAATCTTTCTCACAGTGCTATTTTTCAAATTTTTAAAAAAGATGTTTTTTAACTTTAAAAAAAAGATGTTCAAACTTATTTTAAAATAAAATATTTAAAACTATAAAAATACATTGCATGAACTATATTCAACGTATCCAGAAAAAACTATAGTCAATGAATTTACCTAGTACACATATTCCTTTTTAATTATTGGTTTAAAGTTGTTTACACAGATTAATAAAATTATTAAATTTTATAATTTTTTATAAATAATTTTTTTTAATTATCTTTAACTATTTATTATATCAATTAATTTTTTTTTGAAAAAACGACACTTTAATAAAAAAAACCAAGGAAGTAATAATGAATTTTGAGTAAGCTACGAGTTAACGTTGAACCATCCGAGCACAAATTACTTACACAGTCAATCCAATATATCAAAGCCTGTGAAAATATTAAGTGGAGTCATTAAGATGCTAATCGTCCTATGTTTCTTTTAAAAAATAATTATTATCTTAATTATATAAATTAATGTGTTAATCTGTGCACGGTACAGAAAAAGAATTATAGTATTAATAATTATATTTATATATTAATATAATAAATAAATATTCCTCCTTTTCTTTCTAGACAATATATAAATTTCAATAGTTAAAAAGAATATTCGACAATATGATTCACACTTATAATTAAACATTTTACAAAAACTTATATAACATCAAAAAATAATTATTATTATGGGATAGATCTACTATACCAAACAAATCATTTTAATTTTTATAAAAAAAATTCATTTTGGAGTACCGATCTCATTCTAAACTTCTATCAACACACCAAAATCAACTTCTAACACTAAACTTCAATTCCACTAACCTCGATTCTTTTAAAATGCCTCACCTCCATTTAATAACATATACATACCAAAATAAATCGAGAGAGGAAAAAACACTAAAACAAAAATTCCAAATAACATAACACAATAAGGACCATGACTCCATGAGCATGAGAATATAACAATGAATAGGAAAAAGGAGCACGGGCATGAGAATAAAACAACGCCAAGACTAAAATAGCCACACCAGTAGACATAGTATATGAAAATGACATTAAATTTGAGGCAGCTGATATTTAATCAAAACTTATAAGTTTTTCTTTCAATCTCTACTGAATAAACATGTTAGAAGATGAGACAGCTGTAATATGCCAAATAAAATCATATAATATAACTATGTGCTCCTTTCTTACCTATGGTTGGATTGATGAGAGATAAGTAAGACCCAAAATCACAAACAATGGATATTTTCACATGAATGCTCATAACAAATATATGTTAGTGTATCAACTTGCGTGCTCATATACAATAATATAATACGATATGAAAAACTAATAACCATGTGAGTTTATTTCTTCTTATTTAACAATAATCATTAGAATAAGAATATCTAAAACAATTAATATAATCATTTTAAAATTTCAAAAAAAGAAATCATTCATTTAAAAATAAATCAAAGTATTAAATAATAAGTTAAAAAATGTTTTAATGCAATTTCAAAATGAAGATACCTTGTGTACTCAAATACTAAGAAAACAATGAGTTTTTTTTACTCACAAATTGTAGATTGGCAATCATGTCATATTACATATTGCATAAAAGGAAAATAATTAAATACTAACACCAAAACATTATGTACATATATATTTCATGAAACATAGTAGAAAATAGACATCAATTAAACAACTTCTATATAAAAAAAGACTTGCTTTTCTCATGTATTCCAAAATATGGAAGAAAAAAATCATAGATGACAATAAAGAATTACCAATTATTATAAAGTAACATCAGTTTCTAGTGATCTTCTAGTTTTTTAGAAAGTAGTGTGTTGTAAATAGAGTTTTTAATAAAGTATCATTATTGTTGGAGCCAAGTTGGTTTTACACTTAAAAGTTTTGATGTTAACAAAAATATTTTATGAGAAGAATATACTCGAAGAAAGATGTCACCTGAAGATGCCACCAGAGGATTCGAAGAAGTATGCCACCAGAAGATGTCATCAGAAGATGTGACTAGAGGATATCACCAGAGGATGTCATCAGAAGATGGCACCAGAGGATACCACCAGAGGATGTCACCAGAGGATACCATCCGAGGCAATCATCAGAGGATACCATCCGAGGCAAACATCAGAGCATGAAAGAAGACATGGTGAAGATTTGTAGAAGATTTGATTCAAATTCGAAGAAGACTTGATTGAAATTTGAAGAAGATCTGAAGAAGATTTTATTTAAATCAGAAGAAGATTTGGTTCAAATTTGAAAAGGAACAAGATCAAGTTGAAGAATTTTCAAAAGAAATCTGAACAAGATACAATTCGAAATTAATCTTGGACCAAGTAGAAGCCCAAAACTCAACTATAAATAGATACTCCAGGTTGAAGAAGAAATCATCGAAAAACAGAAGAGAGTAGAAGAACTCAAACTTAAAATCCAAATTCATCTTATAGTTCAAAGAGAGAAACACTTATGCGAGAGAGAAATATTTTCTAAGTGTTCTTTTCTTAGAGTGTGAGAGTGATTGTTATAATCAGCTTTCCAGAAGCAACTTCTCAAGTTCCAAACCTTTGTATCCAACCCGATAATGGTGAAAGTTCCTTCTTCAATCTGCGGTTGTCAGATTGGTAGGAGAAGACTTGGCTTGTAGGGTCAAGGTGGTGTAAGTTCCTTCTTCAATCTGGGGTTGTCAGATTGTTAGGAGAAGACTTGGCTTGTAGGGTCAAGGTGGTGTAAGTTCCTTCTTCAATTTGGGGTTGTCAGATTGGTAGGAGAAGACTTGGCTTGTAGGGTCAAGGTGCTGTTGTTCCTAAAAAATCTAGGGCTGTCAGGTTGTTTGGGAAGACTGGCTTGGAGGTTCAAGTGCTGTGTAATTCAAAGTGTTTGAATTAGTGGATTAAAGCCTTCTGAATGAGGGGACTGGATGTAGCCAAGTTAATGGTGATCCAAGATAAATTTATGCGTCCAAATACTTATGCTTTTATTATCTGCTGCTGTTGAATCTGATTGCTTCTTATTCAAATTAATTTATATCAACTTTCATCAAATCAGCAAAAAGAATTCAACTTTGACAAACACAATTCAACCCCCTTCTCGTGTTTGCACCTTCAATTGGCATCAGAGCTCGGTCTCAAGGCTGAGCACTTTACAATGTTTGAGAAAAAATCCAAGGGTTCAATATGTCTGGATTCAGTGAAGAAGCTGCTAGAGGAAACATCAACAGACCACCTCTGTTTGATGGAGAACGTTTTGAGTATTGGAAAGACAGGCTGAGAAGTTTCTTTATTTCACAAGATCCTGAACTTTGGGACTTGGTGGAAGATGGTTATGTTGCTCCAGAGGATACTGATGGTATTGAAATTCCAAGAAAGGATATGAATGCTGATTAGAAGAAGATGTACAAGATGCATAATAAATCCAAAACATTCATGATAAATGCAATCACCTTCAAGTAATTTGACAAGTGCACCAACAAAGCGACAACAAAGCGTATTTATGATAGTCTGACTATGACCTATGAAGGAAGCAAGCAAGTTCAAGAAGCAAATGCCAACATCCTAGTCAAAAAGTATGAGTTGTTCAAGATGGAAGAAGATGAAGACATTGAAACAATGTTTTCCAAATTTCCAGACTCTGGTCTCAGGATTAAAGGTACTTTGGAAGAGTTATACTACTGCTGATCATGTGAAGAAAATCCTTAGAAGCCTGCCAACCAAGTGGAGACCAAAGATCACTTCCATTCAAGAAGCAAATGATCTGAATACTCTAAAGCTGGAAGAATTAATCAGCTCCCTCAGATCACATGAAATTGAGCTTGAAGAAGATAATCCCACGAAGAAGAACAAAACCCTAGCCTTGAAATCCAAGCAGAAGAAGGTTCTAAAAGCAACATCAAAATTAGAAGATAGTGATTCAGATGATCGGAATCTGAACCCAGAGGAAGAGGAGATTGCTTTCATAACCAGAGAGGTTCTAAAGATGTGGCACAACAAAAAGAAGAAATTTCCCCAAAGATATTCCAAGCATTCCAATAGAGGAAAGGATGAATATGACAAGAAAAGTATAATCTGCTATGGATGCAATGAACCTGGACATATCAAGTCAGAATGTACAAACATGGAGAAAGGGAAACACCAGAAGAAAGATTCCAGACCCAAGAAGAAGAGTCTGATGGCTACATGGGATGATTATGATGAATCTTCTGATGATGAAGAAGCAGATTTGGCTATGATGGCTCACACCAACTCTTCCTCTGGATCCAACACAGATTCTAACTCTGGAAGTGAATCAGCAGATGAAGAAAAAAAGGTATTTTCTGAATTCACTCGATCTAATTTAACTATTGCAATAAATGATTTTTTAAATATTAAAAACAAATTGTCTTTAACTGAAAACACTTAGGAAAGAAAATAAAATTCTAACCAAAGAAGTCACTGTTTTAAAGAATCAAAGTGCAGAATGTAAAATAGAAAATGCAGCTCTTAAAACTATTATTGTTGAACTTAAGGTTGAAAATCTAACTCTAAAAAGTAATCATTGTTCAACATCAAGTGAAAATACTACATGTAATTCTGATATGCATGAACAAGTATTTCAAGACTTTCTTGCTAATGGTATGGAAAGAAGCAAATATGCTTATATGATTTATGGAGTTAGTAGCAATGGTAAAAGAGGTATAGGATGTGAAGAACCTGTAACTGAAACTAAACTTATTTCTTATGATGTTTTGTGTGCTGTTTTCACTAAAAAGGTCACTCCAAATTATCTTGTCCCATGATAAATACAAGGAAAGACAAGAAACCTTTTAAGACTAACAAACCAGGACCCAACCAGATTTGGGTACCAAAAGATAAAATTGTTTATGTTGCAGATGCTCTAAGCAACCAAATTGAAACACCAGTCATGGTGTCTGGTCAATGGATGCTTGCAATATATGAAGGGAAAAAGGTCTATGTTCCAACACCGATCAAACAGAAGCCAATTGACTTTAGTGGAAGAAGGACTGGTCAACACATTACATATCAGAACCAGAACCATATGATGAACAAGAAATATCAGAGAAATCACACATATCAACAAAACTGAAACTACTAGAAGAATCAGAATTACCATCAGTTCCAAAACTATCAACAGAAACAAAAGTGTCAGATTAACAATCAGAATCAGGAGACTTCCTTGAACACTCCAATCAAATTCATCAAGACTACAAACCTGGAGGGGCATTCAAATTCCTTAATCCAGACTCTCTAATCATAGAATATGCAAATTCAGAGTGGAACTGAAATTGTTGACATATAGGTTATATCTTTCTTTAAATATTATTATTGTTTTGATATTAAGTTTACTGTGATAACAAGAAGCTTGACCTTAAAAATCAAAGCTAGATAGATATTTTGCAGGTTCTCAAAATTTAGAGGAATCAGGTGATCCACAAAATTTGAACACTTCAGTAGAAATAGCATACCAGTAGTTTCAAAAACAAGCAGAAACCACCAGAAACAAAATTGATGTTTTGACTGTATTGATTTTATTCTTAAATTATATGATTTTTATTATGTTCGATGACAAACAGCTTGACCTTGAAAAGTCAAAGCAAGATGATGATAGTGCAGGTTTACCAGAACCAGAGGAAGTTGATGCAGACAAACCAGAAGAACTTGAAAAAGTAAAGGATACAAGCAAATCATAAGAATATGACAAATCTTCAAAAGATGAATCTGAAGATAAGTCAGAAGCAAGATGTGGATGGAAGTACAAGTCATTTCATCCTGAAACTCTAATCATTGGAAGTGCAAGTGATCCTTTAAGGACTAGACCATCACTTAAAGACACCAGTTTGTTTGACTTACTCTCATCAATTGAGCCTACCTCTATTGATGAAGCATTGGCAGATAATGGATGGAATCTTGCAATGCAAGAAGAGTTAAATGAGTTTGAAAGGAATGATGTTTGGGATCTAGTACCAAGACCAGAAAAGAACATTATTGGAACCAAGTGGGTTTTCATAAACAAGCTAAATGAAAAAGGTGAAGTGGTCAGAAACAAAGCAAAACTTGTTGCACAAGGCTACAGTCAGCAAGAAGGCATTGATTCCACTGAGACATTTGCTCTAGTGGCCAAGTTAGAAGTTATTCGTATCCTACTCTCTTTTGCTGCAAATAATAACATTACATTATTTCAAATGGATGTTAAAAGTGTTTTTCTAAATGGTTATATAAATGAAGAAGTCTATGTTAAACAACCCCCAGGTTTTGAAAGTTTTGATTCCAAATCATGTTTTTAAACTTAGAAAATCTTTGTATGGTCTAAAACAAGCACTTAGGGCATGGTATGATAGACTTAGCAACTTCTTGCTTAAAAATAACTTTGAAAGAGGACAAGTATACAATACACTTTTTAGAAAATCGATAGAAGATGACATTCTTATTATTCAAGTTTATGTTGATAATACTATTTCTAGATCTACTAATGGCACTCTTTGCCAAGAATTTTCTAAATTAATGCAGCATGAATTTCAAATGAGTATGATGGGAGATCTTAAGTTCTTCTTAGGAATACAAATTCAGCAAAGTCAAAAAGGTATATACATTCATCAAACTAAATATACAAAAGAGCTTCTTAAGAAGTTTAAGATGAGTGACTGCAAATCTATAGCTACCCCAATGCACCCTACTTGCTCACTTGAAAAAGATGATTCAGGCCAAAAAGTTGATCAAAAAACCTATAGAGGAATGATAGGATCTCTATTTTACCTTACTGCTTCTAGACTTGACATCATGTTTAGTGTATGTGTATATGCAAGATTTCAATCTGACCCTAAGGAATCACATTTAATTGTTGTTAAGAGAATCCTTAGATACCTAAAAGGCACTACCAACCTTATCTTGTTCTACAAGAAATCTCCTAAGTGCAAACTTAGTGGATACTGTGATTTTGATCATGCTGGAGATAAACTTGAGAGAAAGAGCACCAGCGAAAACTGCACCGTTTTAGGTGAAAACTTAATATCCTGGTCAAGTAAGAGACAAAATATTATTGCAATGTCAACAGCAGAGGTTGAGTACATTTCAGCAGCTGGATACAGTTCTCAACTCATTTGGATGAAACATCAGCTAGAAGACTACAAAATCCTGGAAACCAACATTCCCATCTGTTGTGACAACACATCTGCCATCAATCTAACCAAAAACCTTATACTTCATTCCAAAGCTAAATACATAGAGATAAAACATCACTTCGTTAGAGACTTTGTTCAACAAAGGGTACTCAACATTCAGTTTGAAGACATTGAACACCAATGGGCTAACATATTCACCAAACCACTACCTGAAGATAGGTTTGACTTCATCAAGAAAAAACCTAAATCTTACCTTCATATCTGACTGATTTTGTAATCACTTCAAAGTAGTGTAGTTTTCAATTAGTTTTTATATTTTTTTGTAATCTGTTATATTCATGTTATTCAAAAAAAAAAGAGCAGAAGATATAAAAAAAAAGGAGCAAGTTTCACTTTCAAGCCTTTTTGTCTGATGACAAAAGGGGGATAAGATATTTGATAAAGAATAGATAAAGTGAGGCTTATATTTAGGGGGAGAAAGATATATGAGAAAGAGATAAAGTGGGGAGAAACTGATGCTTAGGCTTAGGGGGAGTTAAAGAAATAAGAAAGAAAAGTGGTTATAAAAAATACAAGTTTTGTCATCATAAAAAATGGGGAGATTGTTGGAACCAAGTTGGTTTTACACTTAAAAGTTTTGATGTTAACAAAAGTATTTTATGAGAAGAATATATTCGAAGAAGGATATCATCCAAAGATGCCACCAGAGGATTCGAAGAAGTATGCCACCAGAGGATGTCATAAGAAGATGTGACCAGAGGATACCTCCAAAGGATACCACCAGAGGATGTCATCAAAAGATGGCACCAAAGGATATCATCAGAAGATGTCACCAGATGATACCTCCAGAGGATGCCACCAGAAGATGTCACCAGAAGATATCACCAGAGGATGCCACCAGAGGATGTCACCAGAGGATGCCACCAGAGGATATCATCAGAGGCAAAAATCAGATGATGTCATCAGAGGCAAAAATCAGAGGATATCATTAGAGGAAAAAATCAGAGGATACCATTTGAGGCAATCATCAGAGGATACCATCCAAGGCAATCATCAGAGGATACCATCCAAGGCAATCATCAGAGGATACCATATGAGGCAAACATCAGAGTATGAAAAAGACATGGTCAAGATTCGTAGAAGATTTGATTCAAATTCGAAGAAGACTTGATTGAAATTTGAAGAAGACTTGATTGAAATTTGAAGATATGAAGAAGATTTAATTTAAATCAGAAGAAGATTTGGTTCGAATTTAAAAAGGAACATGATCAAGTTGAAGAATTTTCAAAAGAAATCTGAACAAGATACAATTCGAAATTAATCTTGGACCAAGTAGAAGCCCAAAACTCAACTATAAATAGATACTCCATGATGAAGAAGAAATCATCGAAAAACAGAAGAGGGTAGAAGAACTCAAGCTTAAAATCCAAATTCATCTTAGAGTTCAAAGAGAGAAACACTTGTGCGAGAGAGAAATATTTTCTAAGTGTTCTTTTCTTAGAGTGTGAGAGTCATTGTTATAATCATCTTTCTAGAAGCAACTTCTCAAGTTCCAAACCTTTGTATCCAACCTGATATAGGTGAAAGTTCCTTCTTCAATCTAGGGTTGTCAGATTGGTAGGAGAAGACTTGGCTTGTAGGGTCAAGGTGGTATAAGTTCCTTCTTCAATATGAGGTTGTCAGATTGTTAGGAGAAGACTTGACTTGTAGGGTCAAGGTGGGGTAAGTTTCTTCTTCAATCTGGGGTTGTGAGATTGGTAGGAGAAGACTTGACTTGTAGGGTCAAGGTGCTGTTGTTCCTCAAAAGTCTGGGACTGTCAGGCTGTTTGGGAAGACTGGCTTGGATGGTCAGGTAATTTTGCCACTTGTTAATCCATAACTTCTCGTACTTTACCACTTGTAGTTAGGCAATTTTGCATGAATATGGGAGGATGAGCTTTCTTATATTCAAAATATTCTTAAGATCTAAGATTGTTTTATTTGTTTCCATTCAAATCATTTTTCAACAACAAATCGTTAATTATTTTTAAAACCAACAAAAAGACTAAAAGGATAAAATAGAAATACATAAACAAATCGTCTAATTTGCTACAATATAAATGAGTACAATATAAGCGGAAATGCAATTGAAAACTGGTTTTAAATTGCGGTTCCAGTCTACTATACTCACCCACCCATATGATTATGTTTAAGCAATTACTACCATAACCATTGTTAGATAATCTTTCCGGACCAATAATTAACTAACCTCAAAACTCTTCTGATATAGTACTAGTAAAAATACAACTTTCAATTAAAACAAAACGTGTTAGACAAAAAAAAATCAAGAAAATGTGTGTATCAGGAAAGATAAGAACAAATGAATCTTATTTATACATAATAAATCCATTTATAATCAACAAACTCTGGATAAATTTTTCTTTTATACGAACCTAGAAGTACCAATAGTTAATTTGAACAATGGTAATAAGATGATTGAATCGATTGTGAGTTCATTGAATCGGAGATGAGTGGAATTAAATAGATTAAATGGAAAACTGAAGAATTCCTTGCTTGTTTACGTTTCCTTTCCCAAATCTATTTCAATAAGAGAGGGTGTAACCATTAAAAAAACTAGACATGGGTATAATTTGTGGTCGCAGAATTAATTGATAACGCCTTTAGATATCTTTTTATTTTTTTCAGTAACATTTATATGCTTAATTTTCAATAATTCTCTTTAAATAAAATTCATATTAATAATTAATAGATTAATAGTTAATAAAAACTTATTTACTGTTAATAAAAACTTAAAATAAGATTCATCTCAATAATTGACAAATGACAAACTTATCTTAAAAGAATGCTTATAATATTATTATGTAAAGATAATAAATCTAATCTCTTTGACACTTCCGAAAAAATCTAACCCATTGGTTTTGCATAGTATAAGGATGAAGCTTTTTTTCTTGGTGTCAAGATAAGGATGAATTTTGAAAGTAATATACGATCATTTTACCACATCTAAATTGAATGCATTTCCTTCTCATCAATGTAAGATATCTACTTCTCTTGCTTTATATTTTTTTTCTAAAAAACCATCCTAACTAATATCTATATGCATGTTCCAAACCAATGCTCTAAAACCCGAGTCAAATAATTCATACTCCCTCCCTCTCATGGTGAAAGTCATTTAACAAAAAATCATTTCAAAATAAATTTTATTCATAATTTTTAATGTAATTTTAATTATTTTTTCCTACACTACTCTTTAATAATTATTATATGCACAATTTTAATATATTTTATATAATAATAAATAAAAACCCCCGATAGTTGAGATGAGTAATTCAATCTATAACTTAGTTATTACTTATTGGAGTAGTTCAATCGATATTTCTTTTTACTTTGAGCGGTTTTAAATAGTTCAACTATGATAAAAGATCGAACCTGATTCAGATTCTTCTATTTTGAAATAGAAGAAAAAGTATTGCATGAATAATACTATTCATTCAAAATCACAACATAGACGTTAGTAATTAAAGAAAATGAAGAGATTGGACAGTGATGGCCAGTGACAACAATGGAGTAATAGTTCCAAATGTTTAATTTAATATATATATATATATATATATATATATATATAAAAATTAAGATAATATAACTACCTTTATTTTATTAATTAGTATAGAGCCCATCATAAATACGGTAATGAACTCGTCATCATAAAATTAACTATATTTATTTTATATATTTAAATAAGTTTTAATTTATATTAGTGGTGTAATTTTTTTTTAATAAATACATTCAATTTATTTTTATATTCTAAAAAACTTTAAAAAAAATTTGGTACACAAAATTCAAAATTTTTGAAACACATTTGAATTTCGAAAAACTCTTTTTACGTTTTTCGGAACTCAAGTTGAATTTAGTGAAGTACAATTTTTTTTTAAATATAAAAGTGAGGTATAAGGTATAATTTTTGAAAACAAATTATATTTTTTTTAAATACAAATACATTTAAAAATAAATTGAATGAATGCAAATATAAAAAATAAATAAATTTTACTTAGTGGAAAAAAATCGAACCCATGTATGAAAATTAATGTAATGAAACATAAATTTTAAAAAAATAATCTTTACATGGATAGTTTTAAAAGCCTTCATATACTTCGTTCCTCTATATACGAATCACCTTTGTACTTATCGCCTATCAACTTTAATTTTTTCTAAAAAGCCTTAATAATTTATATACGGATAATCTTATAAAACAATACAATTATTTTTTAGTAAAAATATTAAATTCATGTGCGCAAGCCTACATATCTTCGTTCCTATCTTATCTAGCAAACAATAGGAAAAAAATATAGATTAAAGTAGGGTTTAATAAATTTTTATTAGTCCATATAAAATTTATAAATTTTGCTTGTAGTCTCCATTAAATAACTCTTAACAATTTTTTATTTATTAATCCTTGGAGCTTGTGGTTCATAAAAACAATCAGAAATTATGTACTTCTTAAGAAAACAAATATAAAACTATAAAAAGACTAAACATATACCATATGCATTAAAAAATTGTGAAACTAATGATGCATAACACAATTTGCTCCTAGTAATATTTTTTCACATTAAAAAACAACCAATAATTATTCATATTTTTCTTTGCCTAAAAATCAGCTTCATCACTCCACGACAAGACATCTTTGCAAACATCATCGCTGATTTAATTCATCGTACTCCTTACACATGATTGCTACCTATAGAGAGAAAAGGAACATCACACAAAGTAATTAGAAAACAAATTTGCTCATAGCCGTATAAAAACACACAATTCAGAAAAACACAGATCTTTAAAAATACAAAACAAGTAGAACCCTTTATGATTTCTTCACTCATCTTTAAATAAAAAATCATACATATGAAAAAAAGAATAAGCGAAGGAAAAACATCATGAATTAAAAAAGAGAAACTTTAGAAAATAGGTCGAAGGTGTACAAATATTTCTAAGAATGAGAAAACACATAGAGCAACATGTTGAAGTAAAAACCTTTTTTATATGTGTTTTAATGACAACAAACCTTATGAAATAAATGTTAAGTTTTCTAAATAGTGATCTACTGATGTTTGCATTTGAGTTTTTTGTTGAAAGAATAAAAGTGGTCAAACTTGAAGTCACTCACATAAACAAGGGTGTTGTATCAACTCAACAATGAAAGAATTGAGGAGCCTAATTCATTAAATATGATTATCCTCAAGCCGAGAATGATCATCGCAATATGTTGCATCTGAATCACACATAAAACCTCTTGGAAGAAGTAAAAAAAAAAACTATGCATATGTTAATGGGGAGCATTTTTAAAAAAAGCACTAATACAATTTCTGTCAATAGAATCATAATCTAAAGAATTTTGTCATCATCAAGAAGGGGAAGATTGTTGAGACAAAATCTCTCTCAAAGGTTTTAATGATAACAAAATTATTTCAAAGATTATGATTATGCTTATTATTTAATTTGTGCTTTTGAGTGTATTCAAAGTTAGAAAACAGGTCCTTCCTCACTTTGATCCAAAAGAAGTATAGTTGATGCAAGTTAACACGTCCTCAAAGTTAGAGGATAAACAAATAAAGGATGAAACATTAACCTCTGATAAAAAGAATGTACAATACTGCAGAAAAGATGAATTTATGACTATTTCAAGGAAGATGAATCTGTATCTAAAGACAAATAGTACTAAAACCAAAAAGACAAACAAATCATGAAAAGAGGATCACCGTTAAAGGATAAATAGATAAACTTCTGGTTACATTCATCCTCTTACATAGGAAATGGCCAAAAGTACCATATTACGAAAAAGTGTTGTGCTTGACGTGAAAAGCAAGACTCTACAGTTCTTCAAAAAAGAAAAAGTCAAAAGTACAAGTCATGTCAAAATTAATGGAAAGATCATCCTCTTATATGAGGACGGACTGTAAACTCATCCTCTTAAGCTTATATAGTACAAAAACCTTTGAAGTAAGACAAGCACATCAATCGTGATTTTCGAGGTATTGGAAACAAGAAGGAACCTTATCATCCATAATAGATCAAGAGGATGAATATAATCTCAAAATGAGGATAGACGTAGAGGATATCCTCATAACAAATTTGACACATACAGAAAATTACAAAGGTACAAAAAGGTAAAGTACTTGATATGAAGGGCACACTAATCAAAGTGGTTGGAAAAGGGAAAGCAAAAAGCAATAATCACATTAAGACTCAATAAAATAGAAACTCCATCCTCATACTTAAATCAGATCTGAGGACAGACGTAGAGGATAAACAACACTTACGAGAGGATGAATTTATGTGATAGGATAAAAAATACTGAAGAGATGATGAATTTATGTCCTCTATGTCAGAGGATAAACACGCAGAAGAGAGGATGAACTTCTGTTGTCTATTCATCCTCACACACGGAAAAATGAGTAAAAGTACCAAAGTACAAAAAGTGATGTCCTTGACTTATAAGGCAAGCCACTATAATTGTTGGGAAATAAAAAAGCCAAAAAGCACAAGTCACATCAAAATTAATGAAAACTTTATCCTCCTACAACTCAAATATGAGGATAGATTGCAACACTCATCCTCTCAACATACTTAACAGGAGGATAAAGGTTAAATGACAGTTTTGCAAATAAAGACAAGTCCAAGGAAACTCAGCAAAGTCTCCAACAGCTATATTTTGTTAACCCATATGTTTGAAGCTCCAAAGACAACTATAAATAGAGAAGTATTAATCTTCAAACATCAAGAGAATCATCTACAAGAAAATATCTAAGTTACTCAAGCTTATCATCATTCTCTTCATTCTACACACTCTTCCAAACTTAAACAAATTTGAGGATTATTTTTATTGAGTGTGTTATATACAACTTCACATCACCACTTAGAAAGTTGTACTTTGATCCGCAAACAAATCAAACACATTACTACTTGTATATCCTCAAGTGGATACATACTTGAGTTATTTTGTAAGCCTGTCGAGGCTAGTAAAAATACAGTGTTGTAAGCCTGGTGAGACTAAGAAAATACATAGTTGAAAAGGTGCAGATCAGAGAACGAGTTTCTGAGTATTAGTGAAAATCTCACAAAGATGTGAGGATTGAAGTAGCCTATATTAGGTGAACTAGTATAAATTCTATGTGTGAATCTTCTTAAACTCTACTCAATTTATATTTGTTTTATTCACACCGTTAGCACACTTATCACACATATTTCGAACTTATATGATTATTCTTTTGATCATCCTCGTTAAGAGGAGGATTATTTTTCATCTAACCATCCTCACTTCAAAGACAACTTGAGAAGATAATATTAGTGCAATGAACTAAATTTTAAAAAGGGTCACAATTCAACTCTCATTCTCGTGATATTCACTTTTACTTCACAACAAACATTGAATTAGAATATGTAGAAAAAGAATGAGTGGTGTGTGAATGAAAATCATAAAGAAAAAGAATGAACGATCACATGGAGCACATTTTTTTTCTTCAAACTAGTCATCTTTGTGAAAGAAATGAATTATTATAAATAGGAAATAACCATGATGACTAATGGACCTAAAAAATTGTTATTGTTATTGCTAACTAATTTCAATGCAAAAGTTGTCTCTTATAAGAGAATGTCCACATATCAATTTTCCAAAGAATAGTTTGAATATTCTATTTTGTTATTTTTCATTTGAAATTTAATTTAATCATCATTTACAAAATTGATTACATTAAATGATTAAGGTTTTGTTAGATGTGAATGAAAAATATTAGAAAGAGATTAATTTTTTTGTTTGTCTAAAACTTGTCACGTGTAATATTTTTTTTGGTGCAAGACAATTGTTTATATTGTAGATTGATACTTAATTAAAATTAGAAATTAGGAACATTTTAGTCTGAAAAACTATTTTATCTAACATACTAGTTATTAACCAATGTATACTTTATTTAATCTATGTTATTCAATGTATTATTTGTTTCTTCACCTATTAACAAATTTATATCCCTTTTCACTTCTTTAAGTTTAGATTTACGTTCAAATTTCACTATAATTTCTTATTTCAAATCTAAATGAGTTCTTTGTTACATCTTTTCTCCCTCATTTAATTCATTCTTTCTCTTCTTATCATCTTCTTTTCTCTCGTAAGTATAAGAAAAACACGGAGCAAATATTTTCAATTGATAAATAAAAATTACGGAACACATATTTGTGACTTAAATATATTAAAAGGCATGGAAAAAAATCTGTTGTTGATATATAAAACATACATGATATATATATTTGTTACTGATCAATATAAAAAAATACAAGATAAATATTTATCAGTGATAATTTAAAAAAAAAAACACTTGATAAATATTTGTCGCTAATAGATATGAATAAATTAAGGAACAAATATTTTTCTTTGATACCTAAAAATACGGAATACATATTTGTCATTGATAAATTTTTTTAAAAAAATACGAGATAAATATTTATCACTGATAACTATAAAAAAACATGAAAAAAATATTTATAAAAAAAAGATTTGTCATTTATATTGAATTAAAGATTTGTGAATGATCAATATAAAAATAAATAAATATTTGTTATTGATAAATATAAATCATGCAATAAATATTATTCACTTATAAAAAATACAGAACAAATATTTATCTTTGATACATAAAAAATAGATGACACATATTTGTCAATGATAAATATAAAAAATTAAAAGATAAATATTTATAATTGATAAATAAAAAATACGGAACACATATTTGTCACTTATAAATATTAAAAATATATATAAAAACAACACAAGACAATTATTTGTCATTGACAAATATAAAAAATACGAGACAAATATTTGTAACTAATAAAATATAAAATATAGAAGATAAATATTTGTCAATAAAAAATAGACTAAATAGCACATGTGGTCCCTTAACTTAATTTCAGTTAACGTTTTAGTCCTTTATCTTCTTTTTTTCCCAATTTGGTCCTTTATTTTAATTTTAAGTGAAATAGAGAATGAAAATATGAGTTTATTTAAATATTTGAGTTACGAATTTGATGATATTTGTATTATATAAAAGAATATAATTAATTTTATGAGTTTTGGTTAAAAATTTTGATAAATTTTTGTAAAAACAAGGATAATATTGTTGACATTTTAAAACATAAAAAATCAAATTGTCACTTAAAATTAAAATAAAGGACCAAATCGGGAAAAAAAAGATAAAGGGATAAAACGTTAACTGAAATTAAGTTAAGGGACCACATATATTATTTAGCCTAAAAAATATTAAAAAACATACCGAATAAATATTTGTCATAAAAAATTAGAACAATTATAATATTAGCTATAACTTTTTACACATCAATGTAAAAAATTATACTAATATTTTTCATTGATAAGTACAAAAATACGAGGTTCATATTTGTCAACGATAAATATAAAACAAAACATGGAATAAATATTGACCACCATTAAAATATAGATCAACATGGTATAAATATTTATAGTTGATAAATATAAAATAACACGATAAATATCTGACATTAATACATTAAACATACGTGATATATATTTGTCATTAATAAATATAAAAAATACATGATAAATATTTATCATTGATAAATATAATAAAACACAAGACAAATATATGTTTTTTGGTGCATAAGAAATACATGACCCATATTTGTCACTAATAAATATAAAAAATACTGAAAAAATATTTGTCATTGATACATAAAAACTGCACAAAGCAAATATTTCTCAATAACAAATATAAAAAACACATAACAAATATTTATCACTGTTAAAATAAAAAAATGAGACAAACATCTGTCATTAATAAATATTCAAAAACCATATAGAATAAATATTTATCATTGATAAATATAAAATAGACATAATAGCTCACGTGATCCTTTAACTTAATTTCAGGTAACGTTTTAGTCCTTTATCTTTTTTTTTCTCTCATTTCAGTATTTTATGTTTTTAAATAATTACAATTTTATCCTTTAAGTGGGTTTTCGTTAAGACAACGTTACAAAATTATCTGCTTTGTTTTCTTGTTTTCTTCTCTTTCACATTTCAAAAACCATTGTTTGAGCTTCTGGTTTTCTTTTCGTTTTCTTCTCCCACCCATGAAAATTCATTTGAACGATAACAAAAAGGAATCAAAAAACGGAATCGAAGAATACATTGTCGAGATCAAACTTCAAGAAATCGTAAACCCATATTGACAGGAGAAGAAAAGTAATGTGTTTATTGAGGTCCTTATAAACTCGTGATTCTAATTGGAATCTCACAAATTATATAAAAATTATTTATTGGTGTCCTTACCGTAAACCCGTGATTTCATACCACAAACACAATTTAGAATCTCACGAATTTTATTGGAAACGAAACAACCATAGTTGTAGGACTGTGAATTTGACTTATTTTTTTTTGAGTTTTGGGAACCGTGAATATGATTTTTCATGGGTGGGAGATGAGAAGACCAAACAATGGTTTTCAAAATGTGAAAGAGAAGAAAACTAGAAAAAAACGGAGCAGAAAATTTTTTAACGTTATCTTAATGAAAACTCACTTAAAGAGTAAAATTATAATTATTTAAAAACATAAAATACAGAAATGAAAAACAAAAATAAAGGACTAAAACGTTATCTGAAATTAAATTAAGGGACCATGGGAACTATTATGCCTATAAAATAATATGAAATAAATATTTGTCACTAATATACAAAAAAAAATTGGGATAAATATTTGTTATCGATAAATAAATAAAATTCTAAGACAAATATTTGTCATTGGTACATAAATAAAACACTATAGGACAAATATTTATCATTGGTACATAAATAAAACATTACAGGACAAATATTTGTCATTGGTACATAAATAAAACACTACATGACAAATAAAATTCTGAGACAAATATTTGTCATTGGGACATATATTTGTTGTTGATCAATTTTTTAAAATACTAGAGGACAAATATTTATCATTGATAAATATAAAAAAAAAACACATAACAAGTTACACATAATTGATTTTTTTTTTTAATATCTTCTAAATAAAACTGATAATAATTATAATATATTAATTATAATTTATTATGTTTAATCATATATGAAATAAATATTTATCATTAAAATATTATCTATAATTAATGTCTTTTTAATATCGTCTACATAAAAATTAGAACAATTTATAATATACTCTATAAAAAATTATGCACAGGACGCATCTTGAACTAAGAAATTGGACCCGTGCGAATGGACATGTCTCCTACTAGTAATGAATAATGAAGTTTACATAATCCATCGCATGGGTCTCTTAATAGTAATGAATAATGAAGTTTACATAATCCAGTCTCATGCTTACCTCATGTTGGCCTATGGCTGAATAGAGCAACATAAGAAAATGCCATACAAATCTAGTTGATATGTACAATAAACACTACATAAATATAAGAGAACTTTTCCTATTATATTCAGACAGGTGACACTAGAAAATTAAAAATATCATAGTTAAAGGGGCAGCTTTGGAAAATACTTGCCAAACTCACCAAAATATCCCAACAGGGCAATGATGAACCTTGGACTGCGGTAGTTTGTGTCAACTCTAGATTGGAACATGTGAAGGAAGCATATCTTAAGCCATGTTAGCTCATGTTTCAACCAATTCAACAAAAGCTTCACATTATTTCTCACCCATGCCACGTGTCAGCACTCCGCAGTTTCCACAGGGCAACAACACATATGGCAAGAAAAAGGGGAGCTCAAGTTGCTATCTGCCTTCAAAGTTTATCAGCAAATTGTCAGAACCTGTTCATTCAACCAAAATTATTCTGTGAAAACATGGATAGTCATGATGGATGCAATGATAGAAATTTGTGAAATGAGTTATAAGGGCTATGCAAAGTTGCAAACAAACTAATGACAATCTCAAGAAAATTCAGGTTCTGAAAAACATTTTGAAATTTCACCTTTATGTTTAAAACTTATGGCCAAAAGGATTATTTCAGTTCCACAAGCCTACTACTTCTTTAGGAAGTACACTCCATCCCGAAGTTCTAACTTCTCCTCGGAGACTAGACCAGATAAAAAGCTTTGTAATTGTTGGAGTGATTTATCATATGGGGGATCGGCAATGCAAAACATCTGCAGTAATTGAATCACTTATAAAGCTGCGCCCCTTTTTTCAACGGTGGTAAAACCATTTTTTTCATTCAATAGTATAGGCGTAAAACCATTCTTACCTTGAGAGTATTGTGAATGCGATCTAGTGCCATGCTACCAAAGTTTGTGAGCATCCCCATGATAAATTTCTGCCACAAAACAATACATGTTTTTGATATTTTTATTTGTATGCATTGCATATTCGCTCGTGTTTGAATACTTCAATAAACATATATGAGAAACTTGTGCAGCTAAACCATCATCATAAGGCATAAGATTTATTATATATTGGAAAAACTACGAGTACATGCTAATGATGAAAATGGACTGCTTTTATTTATTCAGGGAACTTCAATTCTCTTATGGTGTTCCTTCATTCCATGGTTTTAACTACCCATGGCAACCATTAAGTATTGATACAACGTATATACTATCCACCAAAGATTAAATAGATTATATTACAAGGACTCTCACATGTTGGTTGTTAAAATTTTATAATTGATAAAAAATATGAAAGCAACTAACAAATACCAACTAAAAGTTGCTACAATTCAAACTTAAGAACTTTATTTCATGTACCTCATACACAGTCATCTCCTTCCGAAGTTGATTTTCTACCGAGGCCACAGATCTCTCTTCCTCTTCATCGCCTCCAAGAAGTTCCTGAGTATTGCCATTGCCTCCTCCATTTTTACTTGTCTCAGCCATGTTTTCCATAATGGTGTATACATGGTCAGAGGACTCTCCCCCTGGCAACTCTGCAATGATCCCCTGCGTACAAAAAGATAGCCACGACCACGAGTGAAGTTACATCTTCACTGCTAAATTTAAGACTTGTAGTTTTAAACATTGAATCCTATCCAATCGAACAGCAAGTCATGCCATTGAAAAACAAGAATGATGATCCATAAATTAAAACTACCATCAATAATAGTGTAAATTGTTAAATAACTAGAATTTTTGTTTTGGACAAGCCAACAGAAGTTTTCCAATTGGACAAGAGATAATATATGTCTCAGACTAAATATAACCATGTTGCAAAAGTATTTACTAATACAGTAATACCTAAAAGTATACCAACAAAAATTTGTACAATAGGCCCACCTTGCTTATCCAAAAATGTATTCTCCTATTTAATACATCCACAGGTATCCCGATAGCAGCCGCGAGGTTTTTAGAGGTCCAACTGAAAGCATAAATATAATATTACTGTACAGTCAAAACAACAGACTAAAGGTATATTGATAGATTGTTAAGATACCTCGTTTGATCTTGAAATTTCATAATGATAGATGCAAGAACAGGTGCTACTGTGAATTGCATTACCCTATCTTCAAACAGCAACTCCAGCTAAACCATTGGACATGATAATATTAGGATAAAATACAGAGGTAACACTGTAAAAGGTGGGAAAGGGACAACACTACTAATCAAATTCAAAAAACTGTGCTAAACATATTCAGAAAATTAGATCTTGGAAAAAAAAATAGTGCAACTAACCTTGACAGTCCCGAGACTTTTTTTCCACTGAAGCTTGCGGGGTGTTTTGATTTCACTAAATCTCTTCGCATAATCGGAGAGAAGCTGGTCAACTTGTTCAGGTAGGTTAAGGGGCTCATCCTGTAATTCTTTTTAAAGTCAATCATAGAACAGAGACAGCTTTGCAGGACAACAATGCAATAGATAAAAAATATATTTTGGTTGAACAATTCATTTTAAATTATCAAAGTTCTGGAAGTTGTGCTTCCAATTGAGCATCTCTAAATATTGGATGATAAACCGATCAGAAAAAAAAAATACTATAAAAGCAGAGCTAATTGAACTTCAAGAAAAGATAAAGCAAATTCTTGTTCGTTTGAAGAAACTCTCCATAAGTTTACATGGAATAACAATGACACAGAATATTAAGAAATTTTGAAATTGTTTAAGCTTCTCGAAAAAGAAACAACTGAGATTTCAAACCTGATTTGATGTGGTTATACTTTTCTTTTCTGAAAGAAAGTTCAGATGCTGTGCAGCATCAACTTCTTGTATATAGTAGTGACTAGTATGTTTACTTTTGGAAAATATAAATTTGCCTAAATATAATGGACAACAGTAAAATATGAATGGCGAGAGTGGAAAAGATGAGGGCATGAAAAGAAAAGTTCAGATGCTGTGCAGCATCAACTTCTTGTATATAGTAGTGACTAGTATGTTTACTTTTGGAAAATATAAATTTGCCTAAATATAATGGACAACAGTAAAATATGAATGGCGAGAGTGGAAAAGATGAGGGCATGAAAAGAAAAGTTTGCTTAAATTTTAGACTATAATTGCTTAAGATAAGGTGAGGATGAGTTGCCTAAAATGATTTGGAATTACAAACTACAGTATTGAGTAGAAGGAGAACCCTTATTTGAATTTATAATCCCTGCCTCTCTCAGGTATAGAAGTGATTCTTATTAAACAAAAAACAGTAAAATGGAGTCATTTGGTACTGCTAAGCAGTGATGAGCACATATAGTAGTAAACCAAATCTAGTTGAAGATTATTTATTAGTATTTTCTTCTAAGAAATAATATTAATTAATGAACCAAACTATAATCTACATACAGGCTGAGTAATGAAAACTATAATTTGAATCATAATTTACATAAATCAGTTTTTTCACATTATCTGAAAGACCGAAATTAAAAAATTATCAATAAGATAATTTTATCTGCAGACCTGAATGGGAGGCCAGAAATTAGAAGATATGATAGTGGCAGCTATTTTATCCATGGATATTGCATAGTCTTCGGCTTCAACACCTAAGAGCGCATAGCCAAATTTTGGTGAAAAGGACTTGAAGTAAATAATAGTTAAAACTATCTTTGGTAATGATCACAAATAAGGGATATTTGAACTTGGAAATTACTTGTCTGAGATGGCTGACTTATGGTAGCTTTAATGTTAGTGTTGACTCTCTTTGAGCCAATTAGATCATTGAGCATAATCTCACATTTTTGTAGGCTGCTCTCTCCGAAGTGTATCTGCAGAAACAAAGCATTAAACAGATGTTTGCATAGGAATATCAAAATCAAGAATGACTACACACAAAAAATGATAAAATATTTTAACATATCCAGTCAAACAAAAAGGTTTCGTTTGAATAAGTACCTTAAGGAGTTCGAGAGTACGTATCTCTGAGTCAATATCATAATCAGATTTATTTAGAAGTTTCTCAGCAAGCATAGTTCGATATTCATGAACTAATTGATCTTTTGAACCAATTATGCCAACAATCATCCCAAGTATGTCAACCTTCCTTTGGTTTCTGCTTCCCTTCAATGGATCTGCTTCCACAGGGTCAGGTTGCCACCTGCTTGGAAAAGCACATTTCGTAAAAACATCAATTTCATAACCTGGCAGTAAGACCACATCAGAAAGAACAGTGAAAACTGCCAATCAATATACCGTGCAGCATTGATCCATGCTTGCCTATCATCAGTGTTAAAATCATCGTCAATACCAAAATTCTCTTGAATTTCTTCATCTCTATTCAACTCTTCAAGAAGGCTATCTCCAGGATTTCCAGATGCACTTGAATTTCCACCTGTCCCATCTGTCAGCATGGTCACTATGCATTTTATTGTATCTCTCCTTCCCCGTAGATAATCTCTTATTGGTTCACCAACTGCCTCAAGGAAAACACCTGCAGGATCTATTGTCCTTAGGGCTTTAATAGTCGAAACATATTGGTGTAATATATCATTGGTTGATGCGCCTGCAGTAAGAAGGCGATAACGAAGTGCAGAAATAAATGACTCCACCAGCTTTGAATGTTGTCCGGTGTATTCAAGACAAAGTTTTAAGTCTTCAATTGCAGGAGAGCTTCAAGTATCATCAAAGAGAAAAGGAAAATAAATGCTCAGAAGACAATGCATAAACAAATGAGATATGATATAGCAAAGAATTAGTTTGTTATGACTCAAACCGAGGTTAAAACATGCAACTGGATGAAGCATTGGTTTTATAATTAAATTCAATTTTAATTGTTTATCCAGTCATACAACCAAAACAACAATTTTCAGAAGAACATGTCAAAGCGTAGAACAATCAATCGTCAATCGCCATTCTCCTCATACTACTGCAGGAAGCTATACCCACTGAACATGTTTCCGTCAATATGGTTGACCATGCCATTCAATTTATTAAGACATAATAGAAGGTAATTAATTTTCTAACACAAAACCAAGAAGGAAAGCGGGGAATTACAATTAACAAACTACCTCTCAGGATAATCAACAATTATCTCAAATAATTTAGCTATCCTTAAATCTTGTAGTGTTTCATAAGCAAAATATTCCAGCCGCAACTTCCATCTGACAAGACCTTCAGAGGGAGTATCAATTCCAGGACAACACGACGCTGGTTGTGGTGCTAAAGGTGATTTGAGACCTGATGAGGTACTTTCATAACTAACAGAGTCACCAAGATAAACAAGAAGGGCATGAAGAAACTGGAGAGGAACAGCCTGAATGATTCCAGTCATAAGTATCATATGTTAGAATCATGAAAGCATTTGTTCGCCTAAACAGACTAGCACAAGCGCGCACAAATTGTGAAATCAATACACGTACAGAGCATATTTGCACTACAAACCTGTATCCAGCTTTGAATAGATTGTAAGACAGAACTCCTAAAATCATCTCCGGCTACATCATATACTTTTGCCTGTATTCATACAAATGACCCACCCAAATATTATACTCAAACAAAAACACATAATAAGTGCAACATAAAAGGTGAAACCAAACTTGATAAAAGAGACTCAGGAAAACTGAAAGATCCAGATTTTGAATTTCATTAATACACATGCTCACCTTTAGTAGTAAAAATATAGCAGAAGCATAAGCATCTTCAGCCATAGAGGTAAATCCAAGACTTCTGAGATCAAGAACAACTTTTCCAATGTTCTTCACCAATCTACAGTTTTCTGAGAACCGACGGTCGCTATTGCACTCATCAACATCCATCTCACCATCCTTGTTGCGCGTTTTTCCTTTTTCATCCAAATCCATGCCATCCTTATTTTCAGATACATCATCAGTGAACTCTCCATCCATGATTGTACTTAACTCCTCCAACCTTCTTTTAAAATACCAATGTAGTATAACTAATGGTAGCGAATGAAAAAGAAAAGCAAGGCAAAAAACAACACAAAACAAAGTGTTAAGCATATAATAAAAGAATATCAAAAAAGGGGATTAGTGATAACAGGAAGGACAGTAGCTATATTTCTAATAAAGCAAAACTTTCAAGCAACTAGAATGTTTTTAAGAAAAATCAAAGAAACCATTACACCATGAACTGACCTATATCCCTGGTATTTTAGAGCTTAATGCATCAAATTTCGATTGTAAAATTAGGCATATAGTGAAAACCAAGAGCATTTTGACAAGATTCTACAATCAAAAGTTGAAAGCAACTAATTTATTTATAGTATGAAATGACAAACCCTCATTAACATTATCATAAAAGAACAATAAGCTGCTTACAAACCAGGAAAAACCCGAGGAAGTGTAGCCATAAGAACAGAAGAGACAATCCATTGATACTTAGAGGTAAGGTAATTTCTTTCAGCTTCAAAATTATGACTTTCCTCCGACATTTTATCCTTAAAAGATTGTAAAGCATGGACCAAAATTAACAAACACTTATCTTGAAACTGTTTCTCCAAAGAGATTTCTTCCAAAGCATTGTACAACACATTCTCAATCTCATCCTCATCAATCTATTTCATAAAAAAAAAGGTAAATGATTAGTGCTGACAAAATACAACTTGTATTTAAATAGTACAATCCAAATTACAACATTATCAATTGAACAACCTGCTCACTTACTGTGAGTCATACTCAACAGGAAGTATATGATTAGTCTAGTCTAGCTATATCGTATTCTTGCATGATATGATGTTTGTTTAATTTGGATGACCGAGTTGCTATAACTCCATAAGCACTGCTAAGTTAAACAATCATTTTGGGGTCTCAATGTGTATGGTGTTGTCACAATAGTAGTTGAATGTATCAAAATTACAAAAATATATTAAATATTTATTTATTAATAATTTTGGTGCTCACATTGAGATATTTACTTTAGCAATTGCTGAAAAGTAAGGTTCATAAATACTCACATTGAAATCATCATTCTTGTTTAAACCAACAAAATCGGCGTAAGGAACAAAATGCCGCCAAAACCTCGAAGCCCCATTTCGTTCAAAAGTTTCCTACAACCAAAGGGAACAATATAAATTCAAACTTTACAATGTAGAAGTGAAATGTTTAGTTGGGTATACCTCTAAGACTCGGAGAAAGTGGTCACGAACGAGTGATTCGAGGCCGTGTTTGCAGAGAGTGTGAGCTTGAGAAACAAATTCAGAACCGAATGATAGGTCTCCAGCACCGCCGAGAAGTGATTGGGTGGCGTTGCAGAAGGCGTTGTAGCTGTCGAAGATTTCGTGAAGTGCGTCTTGGGTTAGAGTGTCTAAAAACCCTAGGTTGAACAGAGATGAATGAGATCCCTCCATTGCTATAATTGTGAGTATGTGAAGTTGAAATTGTCAACAATTGACCATTCTTTTGATCGCTGATACCACGGTGTCACTCCGCTACACTGGGTTTGTATTTCGGTGTTGGGGTTTTGGTAGAGTGGAAAAGAAAGTGGGAGAAGAGGAAAACGAAAGAAAGCTATTATATTTTTCACTGTTTGGTTCAAGTCCGAAAATGGAGAGGAAAGAAAACTCTATCATCCACATTTTTAATTTGGATTCGGCTATAAAATGAAATAATCCATAATTAATTGGTTTTTTTTTTTTTTTACTCAGCTCAAATAAGGCAACGTGGGATAAAATGAGATTTTGGTAATCAAGTTTTTTTCACAAGTTTATAGTTTATTCTGATACTTATTTAAAGTAGTTTTTTATTTTTTTCTATTTATAACTTCGTTAATTTATTTTTATTTTTTTTTATATATAAAACCGTCTCACTAACTTACAGTTTTTTTAGTTATAACGTTACTTCTACATAACACATTTATTTTTTCAGTTATTGGACAATAAAAATTGACGATTAAAAATTTAATTTTATGTATGTCAAAAATATCTATCACATCACACAAAATTGACAAAGGCATGCATGAATAGAGTTCGATTCAATTTCTTTAATTTTTTACCAAAATAACTCATAAAATCTTTCATCCTATTCATCTGACAAGAAATTCATAAAGTTAAATTTACTTTTTATGTCAAATTGTAAACCGTAAAATGAATTGTTTTTTACGATTACTATTTATAAACACAAGGTTTGTTAAACTTTTAGATAACTCTTCAAATTTATGTTTATATTATAATTAAAAAAAAGTAACTAATGTACCCAAAAAAATAAATGAATTCTATAGTTTTTTTATTTCAGAGATATGTTACATTTTTTGGATTTTCTAACAAAAGTCATAAATAAGATAAATATAGTAAAATAAAGAAATGAGTAAACACGAGAGACATATCATGTGAATTGGACAATTACATTGGGAGGAGCAAAAGTCGGGAAGAAAAGTGAAAGCTATAAGATAACATCAACTAACTAACGAAAACATAAGAAATAAATATAGTAAAATAAAGAAATGAGTAAACACAAGAGACGTATCAGGTGAATTGAACAATCACATTGGGAGGAGCAAAAGTCGGGAAGAAAAGTGAAAGCTATAAGATAACATCAACTAACTAACGAAAACATAAGAAATAAATATAGTAAAATAAATAAATGAGTAAACACGAGAGACGTAACAGGAGAATTGGACAATCACATTGGGAGGAGCAAAAGTCGGAAAGAAATGTGAAAGCTATAAGATAACATCAACTAACTAACGAAAACATAAGAAATAAAGTGTAACGACAACATAGAGGAGAAGAACACATAAGAAATAAAGTGTAACGACATGGAGAAGAATAAAACATAAGAAATAAAAGAAATAGGAAAATAGATTGAGTACAAAAAAAAATAGATTGACTAAAACAATAGGCAGAAGATTGGATAAAAATGTTGTTATTTTAAATTAAATAACCATGTCATTTTATATTGTTAAAAGTTAAATTTATCAAACACTTTAATTTCAATTAATTAGTTTTTCAATTTTGCTACCAACACCCCCATTTTTGCTACCCACACCCCTCAGTTTTTTTTATAAAAACAAAATGCCTAAAATGTCCTTACTTATTTATAATATTTTTAACTCTTATGTGAATTGAATTCAAACGCTTACGTGAACTTAATTTGACGTACATTTACGTAAATTCAAATTATGTGTACCTACGTGAACTCAATTTACGTAAGCAAACTGAAGGTGGTGGGATGAAGCAGTCTTTAAAAAACAATTGGTAAGGGAAGGCAAAGAAGTAACTGAGGGAAGGGACCTTTACCATTTAGCTTCTTCGATCAGAACTGGCAACAGATCTTTTAGAGGATGTAGCAGCGGATCAATATCTGCTGTGTTCAACTCCTGCTACTGGGTCAACTCCAAACCAACATTCGAGAAGGGAAGCCAAACTACTTCTTGAACTAAACAACTTAACTCCTTTCTTTATTTTACGTTTTATCGGTAAAATTAGTTGCAAATAGATTTCTGCCCATAAACTGACATTAAAATCGATCAACTCGCTAAAACCCCGTATTTTTGATTGCAAGTCCATTTGAGCCTATAGACGGACATTGAAATCGATATTCACGTACGTTTACGTGAAATGGGTTCACGTATGTAAATTAAATTTACGTAAAAAAATTTACTTAATAAAAATTCCTTAAATTTTTTTTTATTTAATAAAAAAGGTCTCATATTTTAATATTCTTAAAACTAAAACCTATAAAATCTTATATAAATTTAACATTATCTCAACAAATATTAAATCAATGCACATTATTATCAATTATCAATTCATCTATAAAAAAATCTATATTAACTCTTTTTATTCAATAAAAATTTGAGCTCTTTTTTATTTTTGTAATTTTGAATAATCTGATTCATATTTTTGAGTTGACATTTATATATTAGATTATTTATAATGTCCATTGATAATGGATAATTGATAATTGATAATAATATCCATTGATGTAATATTTGTTGAGATAATATTAAATTTATATAAGATTTTATAGGTTTTAGTTTTAAAAACATTAGAATGTGAGACATTTTTTACTAAAAAAAAAAAATTGAGACCTTTTTATGAAGTAAATTTTTTTACGTAAACTCAATTCACGTACACCTACGGGAACTCAATTCACGTCAACGTACGTGAATTTAGTTCACGTATACTTGATCTCAATAGGCTTACTTAAATTGAGTTCACGTAGGTATACAAAAATTGAATTTATGAAAATGTACGTGAATTGAATTCACGTAAGCGTACGTGAATTGAATTCACGTAAGAGTTAAAAATATTACAAATAGACAAAGATATTTTAGGCATTTTATTTTTATAAAAAATTGAGGGGTGTGGGTAGCAAAAATGGAGGTGTGGGTAGCAACATTGTTAGTTTTTTAAAAAAACTTACATGTAGGTGGTTCTTTTAAAAAAATGAATATGAATTGCTCATTTTATTAATATATGTAAAATTTAGTTTCAGCGCATTAATTAAAAAAAGGCTAAATACCATCCATGGTCCCCTAACTTAATTGCAGGTAACGTTTTACTCCTTTATCTTTTTTTTTCCCGATTTGGTCCTTTATTTTAATTTTAAGTGACAATTTAATCCTTTATGTTTTAAAATGTTAACAATATTATCTTTTTTTTTACAAAAATTCAAAAAATTCATCAAAATTTTCAACCAAAACCCATAAAATTAATTACATTCTTTAATATAATACAAATTTTATCAAATTCGTAACTCAAATATTCAAATAAACTCATATTTTCATTTTTTATTTGATTTTTAAAATTCCATCTAATAAAGAATAAAAATATGAATTTATTTGAATATTTGAGTTACGAATTTGATAAAATTTGTATTATATTAAAGAATATAATTAATTTTAAGGGTTTTGGTTGAAAATTTTGATGAATTTTTTGAATTTTTGTAAAAAAAAAAAAGATAATATTGTTAACATTTTAAAACATAAAGGATTAAATTGTCACTTAAAATTAAAATAAAGGACCAAATCGAAAAAAAAAAGATAAAAGACTAAAACATTATCTGAAATTAAATTAAGGGATCATAGATGCTATTTAGCCTTAAAAAAAAATAATTGAATCGGCTCAGCTCGCTAATTCATCTTTTAATTCAATGTATCTCACAATAAATTAATTGAATTAGTGAGCGTTTGGTTTTTATTTTATTTCCTGCCCACTCGACTCTACCTCTACGAGCACCACCCTTATGCCACCTTCCCACTTCTACTCTTTAAGCATTGTTTCCTTTCCTTGCACACCACTCATGTGGTGTTATTTGTTATGTGTTATACTTTTGGTAGTTGTTACTTGAAACTTCCTTCTAGTCCTAAGTAGTTAGTATTGGTGATAAAATAACTTCATGAAATTGATGAATTAGACTGATCTTTTAAGTATTCATTTATATTTTGTACTTAGATTGACTGCTCTATTATATATTTATAAATTAAAGTATTGAAATATAAAAAAGGATATGTGGGGTTGTTCCATTGACCTACTAAGCCCACATGGGTAAAGCCTAGCTTGAATAATTGTAGCACAATTTGAAATGGATGGGCTTTGATACGGTCCTTTGGGATAGGTTGTGTTGGATCATGCCGACCTATTTGACAAGTTTATACAAAGAAAGTTTTACCTCATACCCCTACAATTATACCTATACCCCAACAAATTTTTTAAAATACCAAAATTATTCTTAACTATTTTTTACTATTTTATTAAATTAAAATTTACTTTTTTTTAACTTTTAACGGAAAACTTGAAAAAAGTTTTCTGGAAAAGACGCGAACATTAAACTTGCCAAAAAATTTTCTTGTAGTTACCGGAAAACTTGGGAGGAAGTTTTCCAGAAAAGAAGCGAACATTTAATCGGAAAACTAAAACTTACCAAAAAATTTTCCGATATTTGTTTTTAAAAAAATTAAAAAAAAAAACAAAACTACCCGAAATTTTTTTGGCAAGGGCAAGTTTTCCGGTGAAAACTTCATGGCAAGTTTTTCGGTAGTGTTTTTCCATAAAAAAAATTAAAAAAAAAAAACAAAACTACCGGAAAACTTGCCAAAAAGTTTTCCGGTAGTGTTAAATGTACGTGTCTTTTCCGGAAAACTTTCTCCCAAGTTTTCTGGTAGTGTTAAATGTTCGTGTCTTTTCCGGAAAACTTTTTTCAAGTTTTCCGGTAGAAGGTAAAAAAAAAGTTAATTTTAATTTGATAAAATAGTTAAAAAAAATGAAGGGTAATTTTGACATTTTGAAAAATCTGTAGGGGTATAGACATAATTGTAGGGGTATGGGGTAAAACTTTCTTATACAAAGGGGATTGAGGAGAAAGAATAGATGGTTATTTCATTCGAAATGAATTATAAGTAAAAATTGATCACATTACACATTAAAAAAATAGCTGACCATATTTTATAATATATAAAATCCAAATAAAATTTAAGTCTATTATCAAAATTACTTTCCATGGTCATTAAAAATCTAAAAATTTAAATTTAATGTGCGGTATTTTAGAGATTCAATCATTAAACCTATTTTGCAAAAAGACATTTAAATGTATTGTAAATTTCTTCTTCAAAAGTATATGATCACAAGTTTTTACAAAACTTAGATATAAATTGTGTATTGTATTTCAGTGGTTTGGTATTCCATTGTTATGTTCGAATTAGGTTAATCATCTTCCATTATTGTTTTTTGAATATTAATCAGCAATAGGTCAATTGTGATAAGAGAATGCTAAAACGACTGAGGGATTAGTGGTCTATACAACTTAGCTAGTTTTTATGATCTAAATCAAGGTGGTATGTGGGATGTGTGCAATTTCTTTTTCAAGCTACCATGCGGCTGGTATTATAATTGTGTTGCGACATTTTTTGTGTGTTCTACTCAAGTAAAATCCACACAAGGTTTTCTCTGCTCTTCTTAAAGCAACAGGGGAGTTGAGTTATAAATTCATCCGGGCTTTATTATGGAGATCAGAAGGATGCATATGTCTGGTTTCATTTTGAAAGATGTCTGCATTTTGTGATTAATAACGAGAGATGGGGTTGGATTGTATTGATTTTTTGCAATCAAAATGGAATTGATTCTAACCTACCACCACAAATTGTGCTTAAAATTTCCATTTTTCTATCTTTAACTACCAAAATTTGTTCCGTGTGTAGGGGTCATTTTGTAGTTTTGTTTCTATAGAAAAAGGTATAATTAAAGTATCACAATTTTTGTTATAATTTCATAATCAATGAAATTTATTTTGTATCATGTTTGAAAATTCAATCTTTTTAATGATATCTATTCATGTGTATGATAGTTATTTTGAATTTTTTATCAATTACTACTTGGCTTGTATATGATAGTTCAATCTTATCACTGAAAATTTGTTTCGATAGTTATTTCGAAATTTCCATAAGTCATAACTTGTTCTTGTTGATAGTTCAACTGCATTAACTAGAATTTGTCCTATGAATGATAATTCATTTTCATCAGTGTCAATTCATCGCGTATATGATAATTTTTTTTGAATTTTTTTATCGTTGAGAATATGTCTGGTTTATGATAGTTCAAATCAAAAGTGTCAACTTGTTTTACATAAAAATAAACAAAATGATTTAAAAACAAAAAACAAAAGTGTAAACTGTCTAGGGTATGATAGTTGTTTAAAAATTATTGTCATTGAAAATTTGTCATGGAATGATATCTCGTTCTCATAAGTGTCAACTTGTCAAATGTGTGATAGTAATTTTTATTGGCGATAACTTGTATCATATATTTTTTTATGAGTAACTTATCTCATATATGATAATTATATTAAAAAATTTAGGCTAAATAGCACATGTGGTCCCTAAACTTAATTTCAGTTAACGTTTTAGTCCTTTATCTTTCTTTTTTTTCCCGATTTAGTCCTTTATTTTAATTTTAAGTGACAATTTGATCTTTTATGTTTTAAAATGTCAACAATGTTATCCTTTTTTTTTTTACAAAAATTCAAAAAATTCATCAAAATTTTCAACCAAAATCCATAAAATTATTTATATTCTTCAATATAATACAAATTTCATCAAATTCGTAACTCAGATCTTCAAATAAACTCATATTTCCATTTTTAACAACATCAAATAAAAAATGAAATTTGATGAAATTTTTGTATGAGTTTATTTGAAGATTTGAGTTACGAATTTGATCAAAATTTGTATTATATTAAAGAATATAATTAATTTTATGGGTTTTGGTTGAAAATTTTGATGAGTTTTTTGAATTTTTGTAAAAAAAAAGGATAATATTGTTGACATTTTAAAACATAAAAGATCAAATTGTTACTTAAAATTAAAATAAAGGACCAAATCGAGAAAAAAAAAGATAAAGGACTAAAACGTTAATTGAAATTAAGTTAAGGGACCATGGGTGCTATTTAGCCAAAAATTTATTACTGAAAACTTGTCTCCCGTATGATATTTCAATTTCGTAAGTGAGGACTTGTCCCGTATATGACAGTTATTTTGAATTTTTTATCAGTGATAATTTATCTGTGTATGAAAGTTATATCATATCACTTACAACTTGTCTCTGTAAAAAAATTATTTTGAATTTTTTTATTGAAAAGAACCTGTCACATGTATGATAGTTCAATTTTATCAATGACAACTTATTTTATAAATGATTAATAAAAAATTTACCGTGTATGATAGTTCAATCAAAAGTTGTCATGAGAATATATATCTCATCACTTACAACTTATCTCGTGTAAGACAATTATTTTGAATTTTTTATCGTGATAATTTATCTTGTGTATGATAGTTCAATTTTATCAATGACAATTTATTTTATAAATGAGTAATCAAAACTTTACCGTGTACGATAGTTCAATCAAAAGTTATCACGAGAATTATATATCTCATCACTTACAACTTATCTCGTGTAAGACAATTATTTTGAATTTTTTATCGTGATAATTTGTCCCGTGTATGATAGTTCAATTTTATTAGTAACAATTTATTGCAGATGATAAATCAAAAGTTGTCACGTGCATGATAACTATTTTGAATTTTTTATTATTGAAAATTTGTCTTGTATATGAAAGTTAAATCATATCATTACAACTTGTCTTGTGTAGGATAATTATTTTGAATTTCTTTTATCGATGACAATTTGTTCCGTGTATGATATTTCAATTTTACCAATGACAAATTATTTTGTAAATGATAAATCAAAACTTTTATTGTATATGATTGTTCAATCAAAAATTGTCATGTGAATGATAAATCTCATCGCTTAAAACTTGTCTCTTGTAGGATCATTATTTTGAATTTTTTACCGATGAGAATTTGTCTTGTATATAGTAGTTCAATTTTATCAATAACATCTTATTTTGTAGATGATAAATGTATGATAGTTATTTTGAAATATTATCAGTGATAATTTGTCTTGTGTATGATAGTTAAATCATATCATTTATAGTTTATCTCGTGTAAGTTAATAATTTTGAATTTTTTTATCGATGAGAACTTGTGTCATGCATTATAGTTCATTTTTATCAATGACAACTTATTTTGTAGATGATAAATCAAAATTTGTCATATATATGATAGTTCAATCAAAAGTTGTTATCTGAATGATAAATCTAATCACATGCAACTTGTCTCATTTAAGATAATAATTTTGAATTTTTTATTGATGAAAATTTATCTTATATATGATAGTTCAATTTTATGGGTAACAACTTATTTTGTAGATAAAAAATCAAAAGTTGTCTTGTGAATGATAGTTCAATCAAAAGTTATCTTATGAATGATAAATCGCATCATTTATAACTTGTCTCGAATAAGATAATTATTTTGAACTTTTTATTAATGAAAATTTGTCAATGAGAATTTATTTCGTGTATTACAACAACAACAACAACAACAACAACAACATAATAATAATAATAATAATAATAATAATAATAATAATAATAATAATAATAATAATAATAATAATAATAATAATAAGAGCATGTCTTCCAACAACTATATGAGCTTGCACAAGCCTTCAAAAAGCCTCAAGGCAAAGGAAACATCATAAGTTTAAAGTGCAAACAATCATTCACTTAAACAATCATTCACTTAAACAATCATTCTTGAGAAATATAAGTTCTTCAAATTAAAGTTCTTTTTCATTAGATTCAAGGATCCATTCTTTGAGTCTGATTGCTGAAAATTAAACTCAAACAAGTGTTGAGTAAAATCTGATTCATCAATCATTTTCAAGTCATTTTAGTTGAAACTCAAATTAAAGATAGTTTGATTGTATTGGATAAATCATTTTGTATTTAAAGGGTGACTTGTAAAATCTTTTCTAAATTGAAAGCTAATCATTGAAAATCCTTTCAAGATTGAAGGGTTCAAGGTTGAAGATTGATCTTGAAAATTGGTGGGAAAAACAATAACATTCTTATTTGAACACTTTAGTAAAAAAAAACTCACAAACTGTAAAGACTGGACGTAATTTAATTGGGTGAACTAAAATATATTAGTGTCTCTTTCTCTTATCTCCTTTTATTTTTATTGTTCTATTACTAACGAAGAAGGCTTTTATTGTTTATCAAAATAAAGTCAATCTTGAATTAACAAAATTTAATACATAAATTAATTTTAAAAAGGAATCAGAATTCAAACTCATTTATATGTGATTAACACTGTCATTTCAATTTTTTAATTTAATTATTTCCAGTGGATCACTTTTATACACGTTGGATTTATTTAAAAAGTAATCAAAGATCTAGATTATTTAAAAACGAAAATGAGAATACACATATCTTTTCTTACCCAATCACTTGCCCCACCGTCTTCTCGATTCAGTTTCTTCTCCACTCATCCTCAAAGACTGACGGTAAACCACCCTCTACCACTATGTCTTCACTGCATCTCCGTTGGAAACAAGCTTTTCTTTCAATTTTTTGTCAAAATCGCCACTGACACCAACCACACCCTTGACATTATCTATTTCTTTCCACGGGAAAATATACCACCAGATCCAAATCTTACACAGGGAAAAAAATGGTTGTTGCAAACAATATCATCCTTTGACTTGATTAATTTATTTATTGTGTTGTTCCTCTATTTGTCTCACAAAGGAGTCGCCTGCTTTTTCATCCAAATCATAATTAAAAATATGCAAGATCGTTTCTTCTGCACTCGTCCACTTTCTACATGATTTATCAGATCTAATACATCCATCTAGAAAAATACTAATCAAATCTAGGTTATTAATCTTGGATTTTATTGAATGAACAAATTCTGAATTCTAAGATTTTGAAAACAACGGATGGCGGAGGTGGCTAGTTGGTAGGTATCGGTAAGTCGAATAAGGAGGTCGGAGTGGCCGTGACCTAGGACGGGAGAAGAGGAGAGGGAGTTGAATCAATATGTGAGGTCATTTGATTTGATAGTGTGATAATGACTTATGGGATCAATAGATCTATTTAATCCAATGGTTGAAATGAGTGGTCCACCACTAAGCGATTTAGTTTAACCCACATTTTAGGTGACCTTTTTTTATAGTTAGTTTTTTTATTAGTTGAATTTAATTGATTAATGAGTTTTCGTTAATGACAGATTGATTAGAAAAAATCTGAATTTAAATTTTCATTAAAATAATTTTTTATGAGATTTTATTTATATCACAACCAAATTCCGGATTATTAGAATTTTTTATAAAAATTAAAAAAATAAAATTAATGATATATAATAATTTAGATGCATTAATTAAATTATAAAAATAAATAATTTTTTAAGTTAAAAATTAATTTTTTTTTACACGATTTTGTGAGTTTCAATCATTCAACATTATCGAAAACTGTCATATTTTAAAATAAAATGATTGTTTTAATGAATAAAAAAAAATTAAAATTACATTTAAGCCAAAAATTTATTAAGGTAATCAAAATATATATATCAGTTTTTATTAAGACAAAATATAGTATGAAAACAAAAATATATAAAAAATTATAAATGGAACCGATATAAAGAAAAAATATAAAGGTACACGTGTAAAAACGTGGCGTACTATGATGATTATTATTATTCATTGGGGATTTCATGGACCACGAGAATATGGAAAGCAACCATTCAGTCTTTGTGTTACAATTACAGGTCAATTTACCTACTTATATTGAATTTTCTTCTCTTCTTTGTCTCTATATATGTACATCCCATAGTGATAAAATTAAAATTATATTATGGCTTGCATATATTATCATGTATCGAACAGGGTAATAAATGAAGCTGCTAAGAAATATAATTTAATGAAGGGAGCTTGCTGCTTTCAGGAATGCAACCCCACCCTATCGAATGCTCGTCGTACATTGTTGACATAGTTGAGAAAGATGAATCTCTATACTACTATTAAATTCGGTACAACTTTTGCCTGCAACAATTTGTAATTAGAATTTTAAATTAGCACCAGATGAGTTATGCGAATAAAAAATAGGTTTAATTGTAGTTTTGGTATTTTTATTTAAATTAATTAATGAAATTGATTTTTATATATAAAATTTAATCGTTTTGGTTCTTTCTTATGATATTTTAATTAATGTAAAATGTTCAACACTTATGAAATTGTAGTAGAAACTTTAATTTTGACTTCAAAAATTATTCATTTTTATAATTTAATTAATAATATATAAATAATTAATGCGTCGAAATGTTCTATATCATGAGATCGTATGCTATATTATTTGAAATTTGTCACATTATAATTTTTTAGTTCAAAAATCTAACAGAAAGATCAAAACTGTCTGATTTTAAAATAAGAGGATTAATTTTATGAATTAATAAAAATAAGGCCAAAAAAGACAATTAAGCCGAATACAAGTGTAGTAGTAGGTGAAATAGATTTGGATCATGTTATTTTATAGGCTAAATAACACTCGTGGTACCTTAACTTAATTTTAGTTAACGTTTTAGTCCTTTATATTTTTTTTCACGATTTAGTCCTTTATTTTAATTTTAAGTGACAATTTAATCTTTTATGTTTTAAAATGTTAACAATATTATCCTTTTTTCTTTACAAAAATTCAAAAAATTCATCAAAATTTTCAACTAAAACCCATAAAATTAATTATATTCTTTAATATAATACAAATTTCATCAAATTTGTAACTCAAATATTCAAATAAACTCATATTTTTATTCTTTATTTGATTTTTAAAATTCCATCTCTAACAACATCAAATAAAAAATGAAAATATGAGTTTATTTGAAGATTTGAGTTATGAATTTGATAAAATTTATATTATATTAAAGAATATAATCAATTTTATGGGTTTTGGTTGAAAATTTTGATGAATTTTTTAATTTATTGTAAAAAAAAGGATAATATTGTTGACATTTTAAAACATAAAAGATCAAATTGTCACTTAAAGTTAAAATAAAGGACCTAATCGGAAAAAAAAGAAGATAAATGATTAAAACATTAACTGAAATTAAGTTAAGGAACATGAATGCTATTTAGCCTATTTTTTATTTACTTCTCCTTCAAGCAAAACAAGTGCAAGAGGAAAGCGAAAATAAATTATAAATAATAAAAAGAAAAAGAGAGAGAAAATACAAGAGAGATAAAGATAAATTAATTAACGAAGAAGGAGGTAACGGAGACGAGTAATTAATTGAAAGAAACGATCCAAATTTAGTGAAAACAATCATATATATTGGAGAGGTTGAAAAATGATTTATTTAAGTTACTCGTATTAGGGATTAGACTCTATTAGAAACCAAATTCTCTTGATCTACTATTATCTCAATGTACTTTAACAAAGTACTTTGGAAGAAAGATAATTGACGGTGGGACTTGATTCTCTTAGGCTCTCTATTTATATATTTTAAAACAAGCGGAGTGAAATAAAGTAGAATCAAATTGAGCCGAATAGAATAGAACAAAACAAACATTTCATTTCATTGTTTGGATATTTTATAACAAAAGGAACAAAGTTGATGTTCCATTGTTTGAGAAATGAACAGATTGAAATGAGTTATAACTTTTCTATTTCATTTTTACCTTTATATTAAAAACACATTTATATAAAATTAAAACATATTATTGTTTGGGCAAAATATCTCATGTGATACCTTAACTTAATTTCAGGTAACAATTCAGTCATTTATCTTCTTTTTTTTTCAATTTGATCTTTTATTTAATTTTAAGTAACAATTTGATCATTTATGTTTTAAAATATCAAATTTTTTATAATTTTTTACAAAAATCCAAAAAATTCATTATTATTTTCAAACAAAACTCAAAAAATTAGTAAATATCTTCAACAAAAATCAAATTTTTATCAAATTCATAACTCAAATCACTACGTCAAAAATGACATTTTACAACGCGCATTTTAAAGCGCTTAATAACTAAAAGCGCTGTTGTATAATATTTTAAAAATAACGGAGGATACAACAACGCTTTATTGACAAACGCTTTAGCAAAAGTGCTATTGTAGGGTCATGAAGGGTTTATGATTTACAGAAAGGCGCTATTGTAGGGTCATAGCGATTTCACATATGTTTACAACGCTTTTAGAGCGCTTCGTGTAAAAGCGCTGTAAAATATAGCGCTCTCATATAAAGTTTACAGCGTATTTTGAGCGCTACATTTACACCACTTTGTATAAAAACGCTGTAAACTCTGTAAATATTTTAAAATTTACTTTTTAAAAGCCGTTTACAGCGCTTATGGATAAAAGCGCTGTAAAATATAGCGCCCACACACACTATATTTGCAGCGCTTTGTTTAAAAGCGCTGTAAATGCTGTAAATGTTTTGAAATTTAATTTTTAAAAGTCGTTTACAGCGCTTATGGATAAAAGCGCTGTAAAATTACAAGCAGTTATATATAAATAAATAAAAACATATTTAATACGTTTTATCCCTTCGAACCCTATTACGAACTTTCCTCTCCTCTACTCTGCGTCCATTTTTATTGAGTGATTGCTGTCTCAGGTACTGTATTTATTAATTTGTTATTGTCTCTAAAACTGATAAATTGTTACCTGATAAATCATATAAAATTTTAGATGATAAATTTGTTCTATTTTGAAATTTGTTCGATCTATTATGTTTTGAAATCAGACTTGTATACATGACCTTGGACCTTGGTTTCCATTTAACAATATTAGTCTATATATACTATAGATTTGTATGATGTTATAGATTGATAAATTTGTGTAACACTGCATTCATATATACTGCATTCATAAGCTGCATTCATAAATTCTTACATGATAAATCATATAAATATGTTCAATCTGTTTTGTTATGTTTTGAAATATATATAACTTGTATGCATATATATAATGTTATAGATTGATAAATTTGTTATAGATTGATTTGTTCTTACTGCATTCATATAGGTCATATAATTAAAATGGACCAGAAATGGATGTCTGCCAATCGATTGTCAAAAGAGTATGAAAATGGAGTGAAGGAATTTGTTGAATTTGCAGTGAAAAATGCAAAAGACCCAAATCGAATCACTTGTCCTTGTTTAAAATGTTTTAGAAAACGCGTTAGAGCAGATGAATTAGAAGGACATTTAGTATGACATGAAATTGATAAAAGCTATACATGATGGATAAAACATGGTGAGAAAAAAAGGGAACACTTATTTTAATAGTGATGCGACATACGATTCAAATGATTTCGACACAGATACATATGAGCGGGACTGAGTTGAAGATATTGCAATAGCAGTTGAAGAAGATCTTCGGATTGTCCTAAAATGTTTGAGAGTTTGTTGAGTGATGCAGAGAAACCATTATATAATGGTTGTACTAAATTCACAAGACTTTCGGCGATATTAAAGTTTTACAACTTAAAAGCGAGAAATGGATGGTGTGAAAAAAGCTTCACAGAATTATTAACACTCCTAAAAGATATGTTGCCACATGATAATGAACTTCCTAGTCGAACCTACGAGGCTAAACGAATTTTGTGTTCTATTGGCATGAGTTATGAAAGGATTCATGCGTGTTCTAACGATTGCATTTTATTTCGAAACAAATATGAATTACTAAAGATGTGTCTGAAATGCAATGTCTCTCGATATAAAAAGAAAAAATCTACTCCAACAAAAGTTGTGTGGTATTTTCCTATAATACCAAGATTTAGGCAAATCTATCGCAGTGAAGAAGATTCAAAACACTTGACATGACATGCAACTGAAATAATTAGAGATGGAAAGTTACGACACCCTGCAGGTTCTCCACAATGGGCAAAAAATGATCACGAGTATTCGGATTTTGGTAGAGAGTCAAGAAATCTACGACTTGCACTTGATACTGATGGAATGAATCCACATGGTCTTCAAAGCATATCACACAACACGTGGCCTTTGATTTTGTTGATTTATAACTGTAAGACCCTTACATTTAATATTAATTTTGGAATTAATATTAAGGGTATTTTGGGGATATTTGTAAAATATTTAATATATGTATGTTTTGAGTGAATATATATATATATATATATATATATATATATATATAAATATTTATTTTGGAAGATGAATTAAAATTAATGGATGAAGAATAAATTAATTTAATTACTAATTCAATTAATCGGACAGTTAATTAAGGATTAGCGGCTAATTGCAAAACGTTTAAGTGCTGGAGGATCCAACAATATTTTAACATTAATTGTGATGAGGTGGCACATGGAGGTGCCTATATATGGACTGCAAAGGACAGAGCAAAGACAAAAACCTTTCTCTCCTCCATACTGCATGTAACAGTACTGCATGTAACAGTACTGCATGTAACAATACTGCATGTAACAATACCCTTCTCTCCCATTCTGTTCTGCTTACCAGTTCACGATTTCAAAAGAAAGGAAAAAGAGAGTTCCTCAAAAGTGCCATTACTTGGAAATCCAAGCACCGAAACACCAAACCCCCAGTACAAAAGTTATTCCCCATACCATTACAGAGCTAAAGAACCCAGTTTCGTAGCAGCAGACGCAGGCTGCAGTTTCACCAGTTTTTGGCGCGAAAACGGGAATGACAGCAGAAACGAGAGAAGTAGCAGAACACACAACAAGGGTAAGGGCACCTTTCACTTTCTAGTTGCATTAGGGCTGTAAATGCATAACTGGCATAGCATTATTGATGTTTTCATCACTGTTTTGAAGAAAAACTATTTTGCAATGACATTTTGAAAAAAATGAAGAAAATGCATTCTGTTGAGGTTTTAAAAATCTGCAACATACTGTTTTGGGTGATTATTCCAATACTGTTTTGTTTATGGGGAAAGCTGAAAAATGCATTGCATGTTATTTTGAAGAGGAGTAAAAAACATATTCATAAAACTGTTTTGAATATTGCAAAAATGCATTCTGTTGGTATTTTGCTGCTATGTGATGCTTGCTGTTTGACTGAATGTGTTAATGTTGTTCTGATGTTTGAGAAAGCTGAAATGCTTTGCATATTGTTTTGATGTTTAAGAAAAACTGAATGCTTTGCATGTTGTTCTGATTTTGAGAAAGCTGAATGCTTTGCATGTTGTTCTGATGTTTGAGAAAAGCTGAATGCTTTGCATGTTGTTCTGATGTTTGAAAAGGCTGAAATGCTTGCATGATGTTCTGATGGTTTGAGAAAGCTGAAACGCTTGCATGCTGTTCTGTTGATGAAAATCTAGTGTTGCTGATGATTTTAAAATAAAAAGGGGTTTAAAACTGATGAAAATGTTTTCTTCTAGAAAATCTGGTTTGATGTAAAAGTCTGAGTTTTGTGGTTTAAAAGAGTGATAAAACTGTTTTGGAGTTGTGCTGATTTTTCAAAAGAAATAGTTTGAAATGTGTTGAAGTCTCAGTAAAATTTAACTGATTTCGAAGGTGTATTCGAATACAACATGTGTGTATTCAAATACAGCCTGTCAAGCTTCTGTTTTACTTAAGTTTTCAAACTTGTATTCGAATACGAGCCCCTGTATTTGAATACAGAGGAAGGATTTTTGCTTCTGATGATTCTGGTGTGAATCATTCTATTTTGCTTTTGATGATTCTGGTGTGAATCATTCTGTTTTGCTTATGATGATTCTGGTGTGAATCATTCTATTTTGCTTATGATGATTCTGGTGTGAATCATTCTGTTTTGCTTCTAATGATTCTGGTGTTAATCATTCTGATTCTGGTTTTGTTTTCTGATATTCTGGTGTTGATGATTCTGATTCTGGTTCTGTTTTTGGCTTCTGTATTCGACTATAGGCATGCTGTATTCGAATATAGAATGTTGAAATTACAGTTTCAGCTTCTGTATTCGAATACAAGGGATCTGTATTCGAATACAGATTCGAGTTTTCAGAAATTCCAAGTTTTTCAACAATATTTTGTAAACCTTAAGTGTTGGGGAATATTGGGAATGTTTGTGGTGAATTAAAATGGGACTTTTGGTGATATTTTGAAGTGGTGGTGATGAAGTTTTTGAGACTTTACTGATGTAGTGAAAAATGTTGATTTGTGCACTGAGACTGCCTCTGTATTCGAATCTCTCTGTATTCGAATACAGATTCGAATACAGAGTGTAATTCTGCACTGTTTTTGGCTTCTGTATTCGAATACAGAGAAGCTGTATTTGAATACAGATTCGTATTTTCCAGAAATCATTGCAGAGTATTAATGATTACTTGACTGTTTGGTCATGATTGTGATGATGATAATATTGATTGTGAATTTTAAGAGGTTGGGAAAACATTGCAGAGTATTAATGATTACTTGACTGTTTGGTCATGATTGTGATGATGATAATATTGATTGTGCTGAGATGTTTTGAAAAATGATGGAAATGCATGAATTTTCTGATTTTGCATTATGTTTCCAGTGAAGAGAAACATTGCATATTCATGCATTGCATAGTCAAGTGGTACCCGCGATGGGCCACAGAGTAATGTGCAACCATGTGCTGATCTGTTGAGCGATTGTACCTTGGTATATAGGTGCTGGTCTGTTGAGCGACTGCACTGGTACTGGACTGTTGAGTGTCTGTACCCTGAAATGCGCAACCACGTGCTGGTCTGTTGAGCGACTGCACTAGGTACTGATTTGTTGAGCGATTGTACCTTGGTATATAGGTGCTGGTCTGTTGAGCGACTGCACTGGTACTAGACTGTTGAGCGTCTGTACCCTGAAATGCGCAACCACGTGCTGATCTGTTGAGCGATTGCACGAGTGCTGGTCTGTTGAGCGACTGCACTAGGTACTGATATGTTGAGCGATTGTACCTTGGTATATAGGTGCTAGTCTGTTGAGCGACTGCACTGGTACTAGACTGTTGAGCGTCTGTACCCTGAAATGCGCAACCACGTGTTGATCTGTTGAGCGATTGCACGAGTGCTGGTCTGTTGAGCGACTGCACTAGGTACTGATCTGTTGAGTGATTGTACCTTGGTATATGTCAAACGTGCTGGTCTGTTGAGCGACTGCACTAGGTGCTGATTTGTTGAGCGATTGCACCTTGGTCTTGAGGGCCGTAAAAGTCAAACATATTGTGCTGGTCTGTTGAGCGACTGCACCTTGGTGATTCCAAGAAATTGTATACATGAGCATATACATATTGCATCGAGGGATTGACCAGTGGGTCACAATTGGTTTATATGATGATGTTTGGAAATGATGTGTGTGAGTACTTGACAGAATCTGAATTTCTGATTAATTATTGTGTTTATTGAAGTGTTGACTGTACTTACTACATATTTCCATATGAAACTGTTGCTGTTTGAAAAAGCTTATATGTCATGAAAATTCAAATGAACATCCTTAATTTTCATCATTGTCATATATTATGCCATGAATATATTTGTTGCTGTGAGATATATGCTATGTGATTATTTGTTAATTTCGGTCGGTGACCCTTGCTATTATATTGTGGAAATTGGGCTTTGCCCTCAGATGTTACCCGAAACCGTCCTACCGACGGATACACTAACGACGGAAACGTCATTAGTTTCCCCTGATCTTTACGTACGGAGCCTACGTGGACAACGCAGAGGGACGGACAGCTGGCTGAAGACGAGACTTGTAGAGGATACGGTGGAGACCGTGCTACTGTAGCTTAGTGCATGATCAAACTAGACTTTTGTATAGGGTCTTGAGTTTTGGGAAATGTAATTTATTTTGGGAATTAATGTATGACTTCTCCGCTGTATTTTCCGCACTCTAATACTGTTTAGTGGCCACAGGCCAGGTGTTCTCTTTTGAAATGAACTGATGAAAATCTTATTTTAATTCCCTTGAATTAATTCTGAAAATTCTTTATTTATTTATTTAAAAAAAAAAAATACACTCGCGCTGTGTTTTAAACTCGGGGTGTTACAATAACCTACCTCCATGGTTATGTATGAAGCGTAAGTTTATGATGTTGTCTCTGTTAATTTTTGGACTCAAACAACTGGGGAATGATATCGACGTTTACTTGGCTCCTTTAATTGAAGATTTACAAAAGTTATGGGAGTCAGGTGTGGAAGTTTATGATGGGTATAAGAAAGACTGTTTCAATTTGAGGGCTATGTTGTTCGACACAATTAATGATTTTCCAGCATATGGTAATTTATCAGGGTATAGCATTAAAGGTCAATGTGCATGTCCTATATGTGAAGAGAGTACATATTGGATGCGGTTGAACCATTGTAAGAAGAACATCTTTCTTGGACATCGAAGATTTTTACCTTTTAGTCATCATTATCGTGGGTGGATAAATGCATTCAATGGAAAATCAGAGGAAGGTACTGCTCCAAAAGCACCGACTAGATATCAAATATTGGAAAAAAGTACAAGGTTTGACCAATAAATTTGGCAAACCATTTGCGAGAGAGCTTGTCAAAACTGGGTGGAAGAAAAAGTCAATTTTCTTTGAATTGCCATATTGGAAGTCATTGTTTATAAGACATTTTCTCGATGTGATGCATATCGAAAAAAATGTCTTTGATAGTACGTTACTCAGTGTTCTGAGAAAGTCTAAGGATGGCATCAATGCAAGATTGGATTTGGTCGATATGGGAATAAGAAATGAATTGGGTCCCATAAAGAAAGGAAATCGCACATATCTACCTCCAGCCGCTCATACTCTATCTAGAAAGGAAAAAAATTGTTTTATGTAAATTTCTACATGAAGTTAAAGTTCCAGAAGGATACACTTCAAACATAAAAAATTTAGTTTGTCTGAAAGACCTCAAGTTAAAAGATTTGAAGACTCATGATTGTCATGTTCTAATGAAGCATTTGCTACCAATAGGTATACATTCCATTTTACCTGAAAAAGTTCGACGAGCCATAACTAAATTATGTTTCTTCTTCAGGGAAATTTGTAGTAAAGTGATTGAAGGTGCAAACACGAGAATGGGGGTTGAATTGTGTTTGACTAACTTGAATACTTTTTCTGTTTTTGCAGTTTTATAACAAAACCTGATGTATAAATCAAACAGAGTTAGCAGCGGATATAAAGTAAAAATAAAACACATAATTTTATACTGGTTCACTGTTAACGAGGCTACGTCCAGTCCCTTCACTTTGAAGGATTTCACTAATTCAAAACCTTGAATTACAACAATACCACTGACCCTCCAAGTCAGTCTTCTCAAATAGTCTAACAATCCTAGACTTTTAAGGAATACAACACCTTGATTTCTCAAGTCAAGTTTTCTCCTACCAATCTGACAACCCCAAATTGTAGAAGGAATTACAACGCCTTGAATCTAATTGCTCAGTAATCTGCTACCCCTTCTGACTCCCTCATATTGTAGACTCTACTTCAACAACTTAGATCTAACACAAGGGAAAGAAAAACACTAGTGCTTGCTTCTGGAAAGCTGAAACTCACAATTAACCTCACTGAAAACTTGAGTGTTTGCTTCTGGAAGTGTATGACTCTTTTTGATTTTCGATACTGAGTCTTCTGCCTTGAGCCTCCTTTTATAGATGAAGATTAGGGTCTCTTCCAAGCTTAAATTCGAGCTGTATCTTGCCATATACTCTTGCAAAAATAACTTGGCCAATCGAGTTTTATTTAAATAAAAAACATATCTTTTTAGCTCCAGATATGCATTCGAAAATAACTCTGGCCAATCCTATTCTTAATTAATTTTGGATCAAATCTTTCTTCCCGCCAATAGCTTCTGAATTCCACAAGACTTCAATTTATTTTTGTATTAAATCCTTTTAATACTTTGATTAAATCTTGACCGTTTGATCTTATGCTCCCGTCCACATCTGGACCATACAATCTGATCTTCTGTGATCCTCTGATCTCGGCTAACCCTGGACCACACTTTCTAATCTTCTGATCTCGACCACTCTGGACTTGCAATCTGATCTGCTGTGATCCTATGATCTCAGCTAATACTGGACCACACATTCTGATATTCTGATCTCGGCCAACACTGGGCCATATGGTCTGATCTTCTGATCTCGACCAACACTAGACCATATGCTTAAATCTCGACCATTGATCTGAACATCTTCCCTCTGATCTGGACCAATTCTGAATTGGGTCTGGATTGTACTGAAATAAAGTCTGGACATAGGATATTTTAATATGGACATTTACCTTCTGATTTGGATGAGTTCTGGATTAAATCTGGATATCATTTCTTCTGGTCTAGACTTAGTTTCATACTCTGAACCATGCTATCTTCTGGTTTGTGCCAAATATGAATTAAATCTCTTATTCTGGACCAATTAATTTATGCTCTGGTCAAGTCTGGACTGATTATCATTACACTGCCAAGCTATCTTCTGGTCAGAATTAATTCTGGACCAAGTTTGACTTATGATACCTTCTGGTCTGGAACAAGTCTCCCTCTGGCTGGCTTCCTTCTGGTCTGGTCCAGGTATCCTTCTAGACTCTGCTTCCTTCTGATCTGGGCCAAGAAAGATATCCTCTGATGGTGTTTTGACATCCTGGTGTATCCTATGGTGCTTTCAGGTGTATCCTCTAGTATGATTTTACCTTCTGATTACTCATCCCCTGCCTCTGGTGATTTCAGCTTCTTCCTCTGATAACTTCATCTTCTGGTGGCATTTAATATAGTAATTCAAGGTACAAAATAAGATTACATGGAGTGATTTTGTAAACATCAAAATCCTAAGTACTTAGAACCAACTTGGTTCCAACAGTGATCGATCCTAAAAAATTACCGACATTGTAGAGGGAAATTGTTGTTACTTTGTGTGAGCTTGAAATGTATTTCCCTCCCTCGTTTTTTGATATAATGGTTCACCTTAATGTTCATCTTGTTAAGGAGACACAACTTTGTGGGCCAGCTTACATGAGATGGATGTATCCGATAGAACGATATATGAAAATATTAAAAAGGTACATAAAAAGTAGAAGTCGACCAGAAGGATGTATTGTTGAACGTTACATTGTCGAAGAAGCTGCTGAATTTTGTACTGAATATCTATCCAATGTTGAATCCATAGGACTTCCTATGTCTCGTCATTCGGGAAGAATAACAGGAGAATGGATAATTGGAAAGAGAGTAATGACTATATCAAGAACATAATGGGAGCAGACACAATTGTATGTTCTGCACAATGATGATGAGGTTCAACCGTATGTTACAATACACATGGATCAGTTATCTAGTTTGAACATGAACATGAATAAAAATTGGATAACACGATAGCACAATTGAAGTTTTATCCCTTGACGAAAAAATCACATTAGCTCAAAGTTTGACATAGACCTCGCTTCAATTTCAGAGAGATTGAGGTGACTAGCAAATGACCCAAGTTTACATGTATTTTCTTACACCGGTTATGTAATTAACGGATATACATTTTATACCACAAAACAAGATGAGAAAACCACTATGCAATATAGCGGAGTCACTCTAGTAGTTGAAGCGATGCATATCTCAAGTGCAAAAGACAAAAACCCAATATATGCAAATCTATCATATTTTGGGGTTATCGAGCACATATGGGAGTTGGATTACACAATGTTTCGTGTTCCCATCTTTGGTTGCAAGTGGGTCGATAATAATAATGGCGTTCAAATTGATGATTCAGGGTTCTTGCTTGTCGATTTTAGTAGGGTGGGATACAAAGATGAGCCTTTTATTTTAGCGTCGCAAGCTCAACAAGTGTTTTATGTCACTGATCCTGCTGATGATAAATGGTTTGTTGTCCTATCAACCAATAAAATAAGTGATGATAACAACAACGTTGAAGATGTTGGTAATGATATTTTCTTTGCGACATCACAACCATGTGATATTGATTCAACTGATGGTGGTTTATATCTTAGAGATGATCATGATGAGGGAGTTTGGATTAATCCATCGTTTCGTATGTTAATGGACAAAAAAATGTGAATCGCACTAGGAAAAGAAGAAGGACATCTTAAGTGTGTTTATGTGTTTTATATAAGTCATGTAATGATCTGTACACATTGTATAAAATTTTATGTAACTTGACCTGCCAGAACTTGACCTGCTTGAACTGAGTAGTTGATTTTATGCTTATATACTGATTTTCTACCAGAACTTGAACTGATCGTGTAATTTAGCATTGATATATATACATACATTGATATACTGATTTTCTGCCAGAACTTGAACTCATCATATAATTTTTTAATTATATTATTTAATTATTTTAGAGATGACAATTTGATAATTTTTTTTACTATAATCTGAACTCATCATATAAGTTCATATGAACAATTTGGTATCCATGAGTATGGATATTATATCATAGCGCTTTCGCACATAAGTGCTGTAGAAGGATTTAAAAAAATAAATTACAATTACAAAAGAAAATCATTTACAACGCTTTTTCTCATAAGCGCTGTAAATGGTTTCAAAAAAATAAATTACAATTACAAGAGACAAAACATTTACAGCGCTTATGCAAAAAAACGCTGTAAAATGCAAAATAAAATACAAGTACAAAACATTTACAACACTTATGTGTAAAAAACGCTGTAAAATGCTCATATAGCGCCTTTTATATATAGTGTGTATATAAGCGCTGTAAAATACTATTTAAGGCGCTTTTTATATAGTCTTTTAAAGCGCTATTTGGAAAAGCGCTGTAAAAAGGTTTTTTTTTATATAATATTATGTAAACTGATAATATAAGAAACCGCCTCTTCATTTTCTTCTTCATTACGTATATTCTCATCCCTACGAACTTCGCAGTGTGAAACCCTTATTCATTACATACTCTTTATACGAACCATTCTCCATATACGAACCTTTCTCCATATACGAACCCTTCTCCCTAGTGCGAACCCTTCTCTCTGTCCATATTCATTATGTACTCTTTGTTTTCATTATTCTTCATTTTCACTATGTTCTATGCCGACGACCATAAAGGTTTTTAAGGCGCTTTTTGTTCAGTTTTTTAAAGCGCTCTGTTGAACCCTAGTGCTATCTTCTCGTTGCACAAGACATTTCTATTTGTATTTCTGCGACGTCGTAACCCTAAACTACAGGTATTGTTATTCATATCTCCTTGTCACTAAACTTATAGTGCATGCTGTATTTATTCAATCTGTTGTTGTCACTAAACTGCATGTTGAACTTATACTGCATGTTAAACTTATACTGTGTGAAATGTGTAGATTAATGAATTCCAACAACGATTTAGGTCGTCAAAACGACGAAGTTGTAAACACTGAAGATGTAAACAATGAAGCTGTCAACCCTAAAGGCTATGAAGGCAAAGTGAAGCGTGGGGCAACTATAATGCAAAAAGTCATTATAGCAAGAAGTACTGGAATAAAATTTGAGGTATATATACTTAATGAACAGCTGCAAGAGACGAAATCCGATCAACCATTGGGTCGTCATATCTTGTGGAAGGAGACCCACATAAATAAAGATGGAATAGTGGATAACGAAAATGTTCAACAAGTTGTTCAAGAATGTGTAAGTACACTATCACTTTAATATTTTTTAATATTGCCTTTAAAAAATGATATTGAACTTATCTTTTTAATACTACATGTATTTTAGGAAAATTTGGAACAATGTCTTGAAAATCAAGATGGAAATAAAGAAGATAGCTGTAGGGACATTCTCGGCAAGGTATTAAATGTTCCTGAATATTCTTGCCGTGTGAGGGGTAAGGGATTTGGCGTGACTCCCAAAAGTTATTTTTCACATGAGAAGCGCACAAATCCCTCAAATTATCAAGTATTAGAAAAAACTATCGGAGCAAGTTGCATACTTGGTTAAAAAAGACAAGGATAAGCAACTTCAACGTGAAATGCAAATAGAATGTCAAGATGGAAGTTGCAACTTGGTCATAAAAGTCTACCGAAGGTAATTAATTACTTAACGAAATAAGAAATTCATTCAACTTAATTGTTTCACATACTTATGTATTAACCGTTGATTTAATTTATGGTGTTTCACGTTGCTGCCTATACTTGTCTTCCCTTACCCACATGGTTGGGAAAGGAACATTGTACAATACTTTGGAAGAAGTATTGCACAACAAAGATGTCCCTGTCGGCCATGTTAAAGGGTCACATGTGGTGGCTTTAGAACCACCTGCACCATTGCCTATCCTCGACAATAACGGAGATATGAAACTTTTGGGAGAAACAAAAGGTAGCTATGTGGCATGGCCAAAACATCTTGTTGGCACTGGAGGTATGTTTTAATTGCTATGTATGTTTAGTTGTATGATTATGATTGATTATATGTTATTTCTGATTTTTCCGCTTTTATATTTGACATTTATTTAGATTGTTGCTAAAGGGAATGATGATAAGATCCCTCGCAGCGAGTCTGTCACTTCACCAGAAAAGGCACCAGAAAAGGTTTGACATATACATCAATTCATGTATACGAAATGATTAGCTTAATATAATAACTAACAAACTGATCAACCTCATTTTTTTCAGAGTCAACCAAAAAATAAACCCGCTGCACCGCAGGTGCAGGTTTGTGGTAAAAATAAACATTCCAAAATGCAAAAAGTAGATCGAGGAAAAGCAGTTGCTCTTCCTAAAATAAGTCAACCACGCCTTGCTCAATTTGGGTCGTGTCTTGACACAGCAACAAAGATGAATATGAAGAGCAACAATGATACACGTATGCTAGATATGGAAAAAAGTATATTCGGAGAAGAGTATTTAGAAATACTTGCCAAAGAGCAAATATACAAACTTCTCGATCATAAAGAGCTGAGTGCTACTGTAATCAGCATATACATCAGGTAATATAAATACTTTATTTAAGATAAAAATTACCTTTTAATTGCATCACTGCCACACTAATTTATTGTTATTATAATCTAATTTTATATTTGAAGGTTTTTGTACGAGAAGTTGGTGCGCGCGTAGAAATTGTCAAGTAGATTTTCATTCTTATCTCTGCATAAACTATCCATGTTTAAAATCGATCTAGATAATGTAAATAAATATGTAGTTGATAGACTTATAGAAAATAAAGAGAAGGACAAGCTGTTTCTGGCACCATACAATTCAGGGTACGTAATTAGATACTTTATCTATATCTTTTTTAATTTATGATATTATGAGTTGTGTAAACAAATTTGCCAACCAAATTTGTGTTGTTGTAGGCAATATTGGGTGTTGTTTGCCATAAATGCGACTTATGCAATTGTATATTATTTAGACCAATTGCACGGTCATTACAACAATCACCCTGATATAAAGAACATCTTCGACATGTAAGTATTATTCATTTATTTCTTACATATATAAATAATGTGTTTGGCCATTGAATAATAATCACATTTATTTGATAGTGCTCTGCAAGTTTTTCGCGCTCAAAGGGGTGTTTCAGTGTCGAAGAATAAGTCAAACAATATCACATGACTTCTTGAAATTTTTGTTATAGAACTTAATTATATGCCTTTAAATTTTCATTTACAATCAATGCATAAATATTTATTGGCGTACATGTTTTATTTTATAGTGTCCGCGTCAAACAATCAACATAGATTGCGAATAGGTTCATGAAGGAAATTGTTGATCTGAATCAAAATATAATTCTAGAAACGGTACGTTATTTTCATTATATTTTGATTTTCATATATAAACTATATATATATATATATATTTGATTCTAATTTATTTTGCTTCAGTATTTGACAACTTTAACCCAACTTACTCTGAAAATGATCTCAAAGAAATGAAAGAAGAATGATGTCAGTTTGTCCTCGAAATGAACGTTATATAATTTGTAATTAATTTGTTGATATACTGTCATGATGTAATCTGTTCTGTGAATATGTAATTCATACTGTGAATATCTTGCTACTGTCATGATGTAATTTGTTATGTGAATATGTAATTTATACTGTGAATATGTTGAATGTAATTTGTTCTAATAATATATGTAATTCATACTGTAATTTATTGTAATTTGTTGCTGTGAAACACTTGTAATTGATATTGTTGAATGTGAATATGAATTTGTTGCTGTGATGTGAATTTTAATGTTGAAAAGAAGAATTTAAATGTGATATTTGATGTTTATAATATGTAATAAAAAAGACAGCGCTTCATTAAAAAATGCCATAAAAAATCCTTTTACAGAGCTTCTTTAAACGTTTTACAGCGCTTAGTTTAAGTCCTTTTACATCGCTTTTTTGAACAAGCGTTGTAAATCTAAGTTAAATAACTATATATGGGACCTATTACAGCGCTCTTTTGAAAAAACGCTGTAAATCTAATATAAGAAGTGCGCTATATATGGGACCTATTACAATCCTTTTTTGAAAAAGCGCTGTAAATCTAATATAAAAAGCGCACTATATATGAGATCTATTACAGCGCTCTTTTGAAAAAGTGTTGTAAATATAATATAAGAAGCGCGCTATATATGAGACCTATTACGACGCTTTTTTGTATTTTCAATAGCGCTGTTGTATCCTTTTACATCACTAGATACTACAACGCTTAAAAACGCTGTAAAGGGCTTAAAAAAACACTGTAAAAGGCAATTTTTGGCGTAGTAAATCTTCAAATAAAATCATATATTCATCTCCAACAGCATCAAATCCATCAAAAATAAAAAACTCACATTTTAAGATTTAAGTTAGAAATTTGATTTGGAGAAGGATATAAAGAATAAGAATATATTGTCTTGACGATTTGAAGATCAAATCTTATAGTGTGAACTCTTTATTTGACGTTGTTGGAGACGAAGATGAGTTAATTTAAAGATTTAAGTTATAGATTTGATGAATATACGATTTTTTTTGAAATTAATAATGAATTTTCTAAATTTTGTTTGAAAATGGTGATTAATTTTCTGAGTTTCTGTAAAAAAATATAATATTATTGACATTTTAAGATATAAATGAGCATATCATTACCTAAAATTAAACAAACGATACAATCGTAAAAAAAAAAATTGACTGACTTGAAATTAAGTTTTTGCTTATCTTTTATTAAATTAATTAAAATTATATAACCTATATAAATTATCTTTGTTGTAAAAAAATTGTATTTGCGAAACTATTGGATATTTGAACTAATAGGAATATCATGGCTTCTTTAGTTAGCCAAGCAAGTACGACAGTCTATATCATCAATGAATTAAATCTCAGGTTTTAAAATCCAAAATAATGGAATTGTTGATGCCCTGAGATGTGGAAACGATAACACTAAGACATGTTGAAACGTTGTCGTTGATGCACCGGACCAAAATAATTATGGAAACCGAAATTCGTTGATAAACAAATGTGTGAACAGTGGCTTTAAGGTGCATGATAAGGTTGTGTACTTAGCTAAATAAAAATAGGGTACACAGAGAAGAAGAAAAGTCAATCACGGCAAATTAATATGAACAAAGGTTACAAAATAAACAGTGTAAAAATAAGGGAAAGCTTGACGAGGAATTAAAAAATTAGGGGTAGAATAGTATTTTAATAAATTAAAAATAAAATAATAATAATTTAATCTCATTCCTCCTAAATTGGAGGAGAATGAAATTGTGTGTAAGTGGTGGTATGTGATGAAATGGATTCCATTCTATTTCATTCCATCCTATTTTAAATAATCCAAACAATATAACATATATAATACAATTTATTCCTATACTACTTTATTTCATCACATACCACCAATTAAAAACCTTAATTGTAAAACACGGATTGATTTTGCTCAAATCCTTTTTCCATTGAGATATGGGTCAGTTTTTTTAAGATTTTAAAAAAATTATTTTGACATTATGTTTTTAAAAATATTTTTATGAAAATTTACTTAAAAATAGTAGAAGTTATTTTAGCTGTATTTGTTATTAATTTAAAAAAGTAATTTTGATATTTGATAATCTAGATATTTATTATTAGAGATTTTAACACGATAAAAATTATATTTTTTACGATAGATATTTTTTTTTAAATGATTTTTATGAAAAACTTCCTCAAATAACTTTTTAAATTTTATTATAAAAAAAAGTTATAGTAAATAGATAAAATATTTAAAATGATATTTTAATATAAATTATTTAAACTAATATTTTATTTTAAAGCTTTATTTTTAAAATTCTTTTTAAAAAAACATTATAACAAAAAAATAAAATACTCTAAAATCATTTTAAAAAAATCTTAAACAAACTTACACATGTATAGGTTCAAAAGCTATGATGGGGTTAATGGCAACACTAAAATTTATAATATTTTTTAAGCTTAAAATTTATTAAAAAAAAAAAACAAAAGTTGGTTTATATGTTTAAACCATAAATTTCTCTCGAGTTAAACTTTATACGCACACGAGATAAGCAGTACTAGAGTAATGATATGAAACTTGCTCCCCACATAGGTTTTGATGACTTGAGAAGTCTGGATACCTTCGTTGGACTTGAGTTATTTTGAGGTAATTATGAGATGAATGAGATAGATATCTAAACATAAGAGATATAATTACTCTTAATTACTGATCACCGAGAACAAAATTTGTCACCAAATTAACAACTAACCGAGATCCTTCCTTCAAGATAGAATCGATTAAGATTCTTCTATTTTAGATGAAATCGATTATTTGATTGATTTTGATATTATTTGCTAATATGGATTTAATTAGAAACATATTATGATTAGATATGATATAGATGCTTGAGTCTTGAACATAACATAAAAGATCTCTTTGAAAAAATATAATAAATATAGTATAATGGTTAGACTTACATATTTTTAATATGGAGAGTGAAAAATCTCAGTGAGAGTAGATGAACCGGTGAACATAACCCATAGATTTTGAGTTTGACTCATACGAAAAGTAAATATTCGCTAATTTTCCATGAGAAAAAATGGAGCGTGAAGTTCGTGCATACCATTGTCTGATCGTTATAGTCAGACTTGATACTTTAAGGCTTCGTTTGGACTATCAAAAAAAAGTAAGAGAAAAGATTGTCGAAGGAAGGAACGTAAGAGGAAAGTGATCGGAAAGTAGGATGATTATTTGGTAAAAGTGATAGTGAAAGAAAAAAATATTTATAATTAGTAAGAGATCAACTTATGTGAGTTAATAATATGCACTATAGAATTGAATAAGTGAGATGCTAATAATACATTGACAAAAATAATAGGCATAATCTTCATTGATTTTGTGTCTTTTCATTGAAAAATACGTTCTTTTCCACCTTCCGTCCATTTATGGGAGGAAAACATTTTTATGTGGGGCCCAACTCTACCTTTCTTTCTTTTGCCTTTTTGCAGCTGTTCTAAACATGGAAATAATCTTTCCCCTCTTATACTTTCTTTCATTCTTTTTTAAAAAACCAAACACAATATAAGGAGTATTTGTGTCCATTTATAGCATCAGCACATGTGCATTTTATATTAGAAAAAAGTCGGTCGAGAACTGGTGAGACATGGATTCAAGAGAAATGTGAAAAAGGAGAAGAAGAGTGACAAAATGAAAAGAGGGGAGGGAGGGAGAGAGAGAGAGATTGACTAAAAGGATTTAACAACGTTCTTTGTTGTACTTTTAGCATTGATATAGGTATCAACGTAAAGCTTAAAAATTAAGTAAATACAGAACTTTAACATCAGTTTAATTTATAGTCGGCCTCAAAAGCCAATTTTTGCATCGATTTTACAACTATTGTAGAAAGTGCACATACCAAGTATATTTTAAGACTAATTATGCTAAAGAAGAAGTATTAAAATTGATATTTGGCACTGATTTTACTCATAATTGATGTTAAATATTTTTCTAATATAAACAAATGTTGGTTTATGTTATTTATACCTTGAGAATTAGATTTTGATAACAGTAGGCACTAAATGTGTCTAGAAACTTACTATTTAGATTAAAAAAACTTAAATATATGATTGATGCTTGCAAATACACATTTTTTTTTAATTTTTTTAATTTTGTTTTGTTTAATTTATGTCTTTGTAAATTTTTTGTTTGATTTGTATCTTTGTAAATATTTTTATTTTATTTTTACAGCTTGTTTTTTTATTTTAATTACTGTATAATTGTTTTTTATTGAAATTGATCACTATATTTCTTATATTGCTAATAATTAAAGAACTAAAATCAAATATTATATATGTTGCAAAAACTATTCCAATAAAAACCAATTTTATAAGAATTAAAACAAAAGAGCAAGGAACAAACACAAAAAAATAATCCAAAATCAAACAAAAAAATTTATAGAATCTAAAACCAAAAAACATATAATTACATTGACCAATCATAAATTTAAGCCAAAAAATTATACTATATATACACGAAACAATGTAAAAACAAGTAATGTCATCAATGTTTTGAGGTTTTTTTTTACAAAATCAATATTTTTAGTTGTTAAAGGGATCTTTGACATAAAACACTTATGTTTGCATTATCATGATAAAAGGCCCATACTATAGTATCCTAGCTTGTCAGAGTCCACCGATATTGTAAAACCTAATTCACTGATTTGTACACAAATGTTACTTTTTGTCTTGCAATAATATAGCTCCCAAAGATCAGGGACATCAAAGTAAGCTCTAGGTGCTAGAACGATGATTTTATCTTTAAATTAGAGAAGTACATTGAAGAAGCCTTAATGATGACCCCATTGTTTTGCATGGTAATTAATCTTGCCATGTTATGACTTTGTACAAGAAGAAAGTTTATTTATATCATAACCACTCCAACACAGTGTATTAGGTTCATGTGTTAGCCATTTCAATGTATTATAGTATCGTCATTCATTATATTGGTTTTAAACAAGTTTAGGAATATCATATTGTGCTCTTTCAAGTTTCAAAACCCACTTTTGTTCATTCAAGGACTTTGTTTTTTTCTTGACAATGATTTTGTGTGTAAACAAGTATATCTCAATCTCAGCAACGTTATTCAATATCAATTTCTTAGGAAAAGTATTTAAAATTATTCGATTTTATTGGAACTGATACATAAAAAAAGTTTTCGTATGAATTTGGAGATTGCGTGACAATAAATTTCCTTATAAAAATTGCTGAAAGTATTTTGTATATTTTAATAATTTATTTATTTAATTAGTTATTAAAATTAATTATAAAAGACGAATTAGGCAAAAATTTGAATTACTACAAGGGGGCCACTTGGAAATTGTCTTAATTAAAATTCTCTATTATCTTTATTATGTATAATTGATTTACCAAATACACCTGTTTTGTTAACAAAAATTGGTGTAGAATCTGTAATTACAATTTATTTTATGCAATAGTGTTAATATTTTATTAAAATTGTAAAGTCCTATAAGTGTTTGGATGAGCTATGTTGTCATGATCTCCTTCTCGTGGCAACTGTTTTTAGAGAAAACCTTTTGCGCCATAAGGTTATTCATAATGTGGTGGAGTCGGAGATACATCTTATGTGACTTATCATTTTTTTGTCTTAGTTTGGTACAGTGTCTGTAGGTAGTTCGAGTGGAAAATGGCAATGTCTGCAAAGGTTATGTGTGGTTTATTTGGTTGTGTGGTTTATTTGGAATGATGCTATCTTTTCCGCTAATTAAGGTTATGTGTGTTTAGGAAGTGGTGAAACAAATCCAGTTTACTTCTCATAAATAATTATTGGCTAAGACATCGGAATCATCTTGCATCTTCTATCAATCACTATCAGATCCCTCCTTATGTTTGCTTCTATGGGTGTTTTCATGGAACTTGTGGTTGTCCCAACTTATGTGTCACTTCGTCTTGAGATCTTCCTATCTCTTATACTTTGGTTCTTATTTGTTTTTTTTTATTGAGTTCGTTAAGTATCTTCCTTTATGTACTATGTATTGAATTCATATATTACTTGAACTTTTGTTTTATTGGGTTTGAGTACTATTTGTACTCTGTTTTATTCTATATTGTGTTAGGGTTCTTTTGACATGGTTTTGAGTTTTTAATTTTCGAAGTTCATTTTAAAAATAAAATATGTTCAAATAGAATTAGGATAAGTTGGATTTTTACTTATTTTTAACTTTTTTTTATTCAAATTTATAAACCACAAAAATTAATTTTGTAATTTTTGTGTTGACATTAAGTGTAACACGTCACTACGAATAGCCGCGTATGACCACTTCAACCACACCCAACCACCACCTGTCAATCCCCGACCACAATATTGACTACTGTCAAGTGTCAACCATCACTCTGACTGTCATCGATCAACACTTCAATCATATCGTCACTAGTTATCACTCTAACCGTCGTTAACCACCTCCTATCACCAATGCAGCCCCGCTAACCACAATTGATTACCACTTAGACATCGTTGATCACCACTTTAACCATCAATGATCACTACATCGACCACCACTCCAACCACCATTGACCATTGTTAACTACCACCGCCAATCACCATTGACCACTAACTGGCCACCACTTCAACCACCGCCGACCACCACAATTCATCACCACTCTAACCATCGTCGACCATCATTGTTGACCATTATTAACCATCATCATTGACCACCACTCTGACCATCATCAACCACCACTAACTACAACTTTGACAACCCTTGACCACTAACTACAACTTTGACAACACTTGTCCTTTGTCACATTTGCCAACCACCATTATTAAATTTATTATTAAATTATAAATTTGTAATATTTTTTTTAAATCATAAAATAATTTAATTATTTTTTAGAACTCTTTTTCATTTTTAATTGTCATTATTTTTATTTTTCAATTATTTAGCCTTTTAAAAAAGAAGAGCCAATTGTTGCTAAATCATTGAAAATTTAGAGGAATAATTGAAATATTTAAAGATATTGTTTTCAGACAGGTAAATATTTAAAGCATAGGTATTCCCAAATAAGGATAAGTTGTGTACGGAAAGCGGCAATAACAAATTTTACAGTGTTAGTTTCTGTTAAAAAATTAGTGTTAGTAGGAGTAGTAGTAGTATATGACGAACTTTCGAAGGTTACATTGGATTCACTCGTCCATTATTCTGATGAACTGTAAATTTAAAGAAGAAAATAAATATGGAGACACCACACTTAATATGAAGTCGGAAGCACGTATTTTCCTTCCTCAGAGAATTTATTTCCACAATTATTATTTCGTATTATTGTGTTCAGAGCTAGCTAATTAATAAATAGCTGCAGTATAACGCAGTAACTACTTTTTATATTTCACAACAACAAAAAACTGGTAAATGTACCCACTTTTACATTTACATGTAGTATATATTTATTTATAAACATAATATGAAAAATGCACAACACAACGGAGGCCTTCTTAATTGTTTCCCAAAACTTCTATTAATTTCCATTTCGTGACATCAGATTCAGATGAAATAACAAAATCTCACATTGAATTATACAACGATAAATTAAGGGTACGTAAATAAGTTAGATGTGAAAATAATTTAAGCTTTTATACATGGATCAAGTTTTGATTGCTAAATCCCAATATTCATTAACACTCCACCAATCGAGTATGTGCTATATAAAATTTCAAGGGATTTAATTTCATATCAGGCATCAGTTACGTAACCCAACTTCTTGTACGTAACCGTTTCATTTAAATAGCTAGAAGCGTATAAATACATAACTTTATGGCACAAGTAATCTAACTTTTTTTTGTAAGGCTTGAAATAGTATTTGATTTGCTTGCAAAGGAAGAAAACATGAAGTAAGTAACTATATAAAGGCAACAAAGAAAAGAAAATAAGATAGATATATAATTTGATTAACAAAAAGTTTGAATGGTTTATGAATTTTTTTTAAATATATAAAAAAAGATAAATATGTTCTTGATCGTAAAAAATTTAAACCTTCCAAATTTAGAATAGTATTAAATTTTTTATTAGAGTTTTAGTCCGAATTATTTGTAAGAATAATCATTGGTGTTAAAATTTTGTTGATGTTGATCGAGTCTTGTCTCATGAATATTTTAATTAATATAGCATTACGTGGCAAGTGACTCAACAATCATATTAGTTTCTATTAGTCATATTTTAATTAATTAAAATAAATATCTTGAACAAACTACTTAAATAAGTGACAAATTAATTATTTAATGAAATCAATGTTATATTCATGAATGTTAATAGTTAACAATTGATTAGAGAAGAGAAAATCGTTAGATTCTTATCTCGTTCATGAAGTTCTTTCAAGATCTAATTATTGGGCTACACCTTCAAGACATCAATAAAAAATCAATTAACGAAATAAATTCTAATACTAAAAATATTCTTCACGTTCTTTTCAATATCAGCAATCAACTACTAGAAGTGGAAATTGGTTATAGTTCGAGTTAGACTTAGCAAAATTTAAATATTTTTTTAATAAAAAAAATTAAGGTTTAAGTATATATCACCTTTTTGAAAAACTAGTATAATTTGTTAGCTTGCATAATATATAATACTGACAATTTTAACAATATTTTTTTTTAAGACAAAGAAAGTAATATATAATAGAAAAAAGTATAAGAAATACTCAACTAAGTATTACATTGACTGTTTAAAAAAATTGAAGTCGGTTATGTTTTATGCAAAAGTAATTAAATTTATTACATGTCAGTTTTTTTACTTAAAAAAATCTCCTTGTCTCTACTCATATGTGGATGAGAGGAGAAATTTTCTTGTAAGAAAAGTTAATTAAGGCGGTTTGTATAAACACACATTGCATACAATATACTGAATTTCCGGTTGAAAGGTTAACTACATTCATATACTTTACCAAACAATAGTAAATGAATGTAGGGAAAAAGTAAATGTGTGAAAAATATATATTGCGAGTTCAGGATATGAAACCCCACCAATATTAAATGCAACACGTCTTATAGATAGATATACATGCTCTGTGCAAACTTTGCTTTACAAAGCATTGACAGGTCTAGATTAATTGATCGAAATTCTGTTCCACTAATATAGTCCATGTATATTTGATATTTTCTGGTTGGGGGAGCTTTCATGACCTATGAGAATATATATATATGCACGCAAATTTTAATATGGATTACGGTCTAGTAAAGACCAGTTTTAAAAAATGTTTAGAATATCAATCAATCATAGCATATTATTTATATATACAAATTTTAATATAGATTATGATTTAGCATAGATCAGTTTAAAACATTAACGTTTATAGATGGTGTCTCTTAGAAATAGACATTAATGATAATCTTTATTTTTATAACAGAGATAATAATTTAAATATTAGTTTGAAAATAAATAAATAAAAAATGTACTTTATATTGAAATCGACATTAGTAAAATCACTTTCTTATTCATTAATATGAGAAAAGTTGTGAATTATTACTTCGAAATAGTATTAGCCACCGTCAATAAAATTTCTGATGAATTTTAAGTACCGATTCACGGTAAACTGCATTATAAACACAGTCCAACTCATTTATATGTGCATACAAAACAAAAAAAACTTTTAAAATTCTGACAATGGGTTGCTTGACACCATGTACTCTTACATATTCACTTTTGTTTATTTTTTTTTCAAATGAGTCACTCATTCTAAGATAAAGGAAGTATAGTATCAATTTCATGGGCAACATATAATAAAGACAAAATATGATAACAAGTTAGATAAAAATAAAATATGATAATAACAATGTAAATATTATTTTATCTTGTATTTGACGTATACATGATGACAAGTAGTAGGATAACATTATTTTATTCAAATATGCTTTGAAACACACTCGATCATAAAATGATGTAATACTAATATATATTATATTTAAATGATACAATTATCAATATGAAATAATTAAAAGTAACTTACAAGCTACAAAACTTTTAAATATTATACATTAATAAAAATTTAAATAAGTAGCTAAATAATTTGTGTTAAAAAAATCCATTGCCACTTCGAATTAGATAATTAATTTCAAATTTTTAAAAAAATCACGAGTAACCAAAAATGCTATTTTATTTGTTAAACAAGTTTAATAAAGATTTGATATATATTATAGGCTAAATAGTACCCGTGGTTCCTTAACTTAATTTCAATTAACATTTTAGTCCTTTATCTTTTTTTTCTTCCCCGATTTGGTCATTTATTTTAATTTTAAGTGACAATTTGATCTTTTATGTTTTAAAATGTCAACAATATTATCCTTTTTTTTTTACAAAAATTCAAAAAACTCATCAAAATTTTCAACCAAAACCCATAAAATTAATTATATTCTTTAATATAATACAAATTTCATCAAATTCGTAACTCAAATATTCAAATAAACTCATACAAAAATTTCATCAAATTTTATTCTTTATTTGATATTGTTAAAAATGGAAATATGAGTTTATTTGAAGATTTGAGTTTCGAATTTGATGAAATTTGTATTATATTGAAGAATATAAATAATTTTATGGATTTTGGTTGAAAATTTTGATGAATTTTTTGAATTTTTGTAAAAAAAACAAGGATAACATTGTTGATATTTTAAAACATAAAAGATCAATTTGTCACTTAAAATTAAAATAAAAGACCAAATCGGGAAAAAAAAAGATAAAGGACTAAAACGTTAACTGAAATTAAGTTAAGGGACCACGGGTGCTATTTAGCCTATATTATATTATATGTGAATTAAAAAGCTACCATTGTAAAAAAAAATTTATTTTAAAAATTTCAATTAATATTCATATTTTTCTAATTTTGAATAATAATTATTTAGATTATTTAAAATGAAAAAACTACCTTTATCATAAAATGATACATATTTTTAAAAATTAATTTTCATTATTTATTTTTAAATTTAAAATCAAATTTTATTATTTTTAATTTTTAATTATTAAATTTCAATTTTATATATTTTAAATTATATCTATAAAGGTAACTGAACAAATTATTGTTCTTATCTTATTCAACTAATTTTTAACTCAACTAAAATTTCAAATAAAAATTTTAACTAAAAAAATAAATAGAACAATATTCACAAATAACTGATGATATCTTATTGATTTATTGAGTAGTACAAGATTAATACATGATATGATAGTTATATCATATTACAATGAAAAAGAAAAGTTAAATTGAATTATGCGATGCAATAAATTGATAATGTGATATATATAAAAGAAAGATAAAAATAAAATAATATATATACTTGTTGATTATAGAACTACTCCTTCGATCTCAAATATATTAAAAAAAATTGTTGATACAAATAAATATATTTACTTAAATTTTAATTTTTTTTTTATATTCAACCGAGAATATATCCTAAAAAATAACAATAACTCGAGTGACACTGGAGTGGATTGACACACCAGTCGAAATGACATCTTAGACCGTGTCAAGATAACAACATTTCCACTTAAGGAATCTATCTCTGGAAGACCGTGTGTTATGTAATTTTCTGCCGCGATATCTATCTCTTGGTTTAGAGTCGACATTTGAAGGTCAATGATCCAAAAGTACAAACCATTTAGACTATATAAATCTCTCATGATTGTTAATTTATACGCACATAAGTTATCATTGAATAATAATTATTGGATAATGTGAGATTTTTTTTATTAAAAATAATATTTGTTTATTTAAATTTTTTTAAATTATATCAAATAACACCAATATAAATTGGTAAAAAAAAATCTACAAACAAATTTACAAAAATTAAATAATGTGAGACTTGTTATTTCAACAACAAACTTATACAATATACTAGAAATCCATACCTACCAAGACTTTATTTTTCTCAACCCTTATATTAATTTATATGCATTTAAATTTTATACACATTTGTTTTTCTCTCTTTCTATTACATATTTAACATATCCCATTATCTCTTTTATTTATTTCTCTCACAGTGGATGATGAATGTAGTTGTGTCACTAAACATTTTTGTTGTTTATTATGGTATTTGAGAGATATACATATGATAGTATATTTTTTCCTACACCAATTCAACATCTCATTTATTTATTTATTTTTCTTTCTATCATATCACTAATGTATCATCTATCACATGACTCTTTACTTCTATATCTCATGTAATGCCTAATGAAAATATGGGTGTACATCAATATTTTCCATTTACATATAGTTCGGTTTATTTTCCAGTAATAATAATAAAATAATAAATGTGTATATTATATGCTGGTTATTAGCTACATAATAAGTATCCGTTTAGCAGGTACCGGTGTGGAAAATAAAGATAGAGAACCTCCTCACTAAAAAAATATAGGCACAGTGCATCATAATTACTACTAGCTTGTACTCCAACCATATACTATGCAAGTAACGTTTATCCTCTATATATAATGTCGCTCTCCTATTGGCTTTCTATCATTGAACTACCTAATTATTGGTTACTTTCTCTGTCCTATATTGTCTTATTATTTTTTCACTCCTGCTATAGCTTCTATTCTGTGCAACAAATCTCCCAACGTTCCATTATTCAGAGCAAGGGCGGTCAAAAATGGGCAGGTCTCCTTGCTGTGAGAAAGTTGGATTGAAGAAAGGACCATGGACTCCTGAGGAAGACCAAAAACTCATTGCTTACATTGAAGAATTTGGTCATGGAAGCTGGCGTGCATTGCCTTCCAAAGCTGGTATATTTCTTTAACTGCTAAATCTATACATATTTTTCTACAAGATGTATATAGTGTTTAGATTGGTGGTGTTTTAAGAACCATACTACAGTTTGTAGTAGTAGTATGGTTTTTACAAAACTGCAGCATTATATTGTCATTATAGAGGTCCAATAGTATTAGTAATTTGTTAACATTTTTTATATAATCTTTGTAAAGGGCTTCAAAGATGTGGAAAGAGCTGCAGATTGAGGTGGACTAACTACCTCCGACCTGACATAAAAAGAGGAAAGTTCAGCTTGCAGGAAGAGCAAACTATTATCCAACTTCATGCCCTTCTTGGAAATAGGTTAATACTAAATATAATTCACTGTACTCCTTAATATGTAAAACAAAACAATAATTGATAATTTTAAATTTGAGACATTAAATACTTTTGTTAGAAGAGTAGTATATTAATATATTTGTTAAACAAACAAACATTCCGTATACATTGATTGTTTATTTTGTTTGTATGTATTACACAGATGGTCAGCCATAGCAGCTCAACTTCCAAGGAGAACAGACAACGAAATAAAAAATTATTGGAACACACACCTCAAGAAAAGGCTAACAAGAATGGGGATAGACCCCACAACTCACAAGCCAAAAACAGACACACTCGGTTCCTCATCATCGGCTTCTCACTACTCCAAGGACTCGGCTAACCTCAGCCACATGGCTCAATGGGAAAGTGCTCGTTTAGAAGCTGAAGCTAGACTCGTTAGAGAAACAAACAAGCTGAAAGTTCAAAAACAGCTGGAATCCACTACAACACAACCACCTGCACGCCTTTTTCTCAACAAAATCACACCCATTCAACCATCACTTCCACCTTGTCTTGATATCCTTAAAGCATGGCAAAGTTCATGGTCCAAACCAAAAGATGAAAACAACAACAACAAAATGCATAGTATGTATGCTATGATGTTATCCAATGATGAAAATCTTGAATCACCAACATCCACTTTGAACTTCCCTGGAACAACCTTGCTTCCTCTTCCTCTTCCTGTCACTGTCCCTGTCCCAACCATGACCACCAATAACGTTGCTCCGTTCAATCAAAATAATAATTTATTAATTCCTCTAACTGACACCACCATTAATAACGATGAGGAAGAGTTATGGAAAAATTTCAATTTAACAAAACAGAACATGATGGAAGGTGGTGATAATGATGACAACAACAATATGTTGAACTTGCAACAAGATGATGATATTATGGCGGCTGTGGAAGCGTTTAGATCTTCTTGTGGTGGATTTGATAATACAATCCCTATCTCTAGTACTACTATTTCCACAAATGTTGTTCTTGAGAGTGAGGAAAACTTGGCAATGATGAATGGTGAAGGAAGCATTATTTGCAACGTGAATCTCGAAGAGAATAAGCATTATTGGAATAGTATACTGGGTTTAGTCAGTGATGAAATGAACATGGTCCTATGATGAAGCTATGATTAGATAAGATAGGTAGCTAAGTAGTAGCTGTGGGCTATATAATATGACTTAATTAGGATAGTTCAATGACTTCATAATAATGCAATGTCGGCTTTGACTTAGACAAAACAACACTTCTTCTACTCTTACCCCCTTGCCTCTTCTTTGTAGTTCTTGTTTTAGGAAACAAAAAAACAATTAATGTTGCTTTACTAGTATCCATTTCAAAAGTTTAGTAATACTCACTCCATTTTTAATTACAAATATTTCATCTTCTCAAATATGAACAAACTAATTATTTTTAGAAATTATGATTTTTTTTTTATTTTTACAAAATAAATTTTCAAGAAAACTTTTTTAGAATAAGATTATTTTTATTGAAATCAAGAAAAATAATATTTAACTAATTTTTTTATCTAATATGAAAGATCCTTGAATGATAACAAATGTAGTCATGTAGCTCCATTCAATAACGTACACACGCAATTACATGACGTCAACTTTGCAAAGAGTTGTTAAAGAAAAAAGATAAGAATAGAAGATTTCACAAATTAAACTTAAACTAAAACCTCATAAATAAAATGGTCCTATATTTGAATATTTTTAATTGTTGCTATCCAATTCATATTTTGAATTAATCTATCTCAAATATCATAGTGGTCAATCTGAATTATTCAACTTCCATAAGAAGGGTATATAATGTTGGATGTAGTTAATTCTAAAATGATTAATTGTGTTTGCAATTCAGTTAGGGTAGTTTAGAGGTTGTTAAAAAAGATAGTTAGTTAATAAGGTTGTTAAGAAAGGTAGTCAGTTAGTTAAAGTGCAGCTATGCAAACTGTTTTTATATAAATTTGTAAACCAAGAACATTGTGAAAAGAGAGTGTGTCAAGATCAATAATCAATCTCCGTTTTCTGAACATTCTTTTTCTAATCTCTTCTTCTTAATTTCAATTCTTCTTTGATTATACAATATGTTCCAACAAATGGTATCAGAGCAATGTTCTAATTTTGGGAAACACAAGTGAAAGTGTGAGGGAATTAAAAATTGGGAAACACAAGTGTGAGTGGAAAAAACCATGAATGGAGGATGATTTTCATCGAATATTCCAGTTCTTGATGGGAAGAATTGGGAGAGGTGGTCTGCATCAATGAAGTCATTGTTGGGAGCTCAAGAAGTGTTTGAGATTGTTCAAGATGGTTATGAACAGCTGGGCACGAATCCTACAGAAAGACAACAAGCCACTTTCAGAGATTGTAAGAAAAGGGATTGCAAGACATTGTTTTACATCCAACAAAGTGTGGATGCAAACAATTTTGAAAGGATCTCAAAAGTATCTACATCAAAAGAGGCATGGGATATGTTGGTGAAGTATTACATAGGTAGTGAAAAAACCAAGAAAGTGAAACTTCAAATGTTGATAAGGCAATATGAATTGTTGCAGAAGGAGGAAAATGAATGTGTGGCTGATTATTTCAATCGAATGCAGACAATTTTTAATCAGATGAGAACTAATGGTGAATCAATAACTGAAGTGGTGATTATTGAGAATATTTTGAGAACATTGACACAAAGATATGATCACATAGTGGTGGCCATAGAGGAGTCAAATGATCTTGGAACATTGAAGGTAGAAGACTTGCAAGGCTCATTGGAGGCTCATGAATTGAGATTAAAAGAGAGATGTGCAGATAGTACACAAGTGCAGGCATTGCATGCTCAAGTCAACAAGAAGCGTGATTATGATGAAGGGGCTGGAAATTCAAGAAATCAACACAACAGTGACAATAACAACAAGAAATCAAATGGCAACAAGAAGTTTAACCAGAAGGGGATTCAATGTTACAATTGTCAAAAGTTGAGTCACTTTGTTAATGAATGTAGATCCAAGAAGGAACAAAGAAAGGATGATAAAGCTCAAATGGCAGCTGAGGACTCAGATTCAGATATAGTCTTATTGATGGCTACCATAAATAAAGAACGTTCTTATGCGTGTTCAAACAAAGAATGTTCTTGGGTGTGTTCAAACGGATAACGTTCTTGGGTGTGTTCAAATGGAGACCGTTCTTCATCCCAAGTCTGGTTTCCTGATACTAGTTGCTCTAATCAGATGATAAGCTAGAGTGAATGGTTGGTGAATGTTGATACATCAAGAAGGAGCAAGATCAGAGGACATGTGGCAGAAGGAAAGTATGGTTGTGATGGAAGGAAGTGCCCAGCACAGAAATCAAATGAAAATGGCGAGCTCAGTGGAGAAAGAAGGTTTTGCTGCTATAGATGCAGGTGCATGGGAAGAACCTGTGTAGATGAGAAAGGAAGTGATGGTAGAGAGGGTGGTTATCTGTCGTATCATAACTGTGATAATCAAAATCAATTCAATGAAGGTAGTGAAGAGATGGAGGAGAGTGATCCATCAACTGATGTTGCCAAGTCCTTGGAAGAAGTTCCTAATGACGACAAGAAACTTGAAGTCCGAGTGAATGACCTTGAGTCAAAAGAGAATCTACATGAAATCCAAATGAATGAGCTCCAGTTATAAGAAAAGCAACTTAAATACCAAGTGGAGGAGTTTCAATCAAAAGAGGAGGAATTCGAAAGCCGAGTGAAGGAGTTTGAATAAAAAAAGGATGAGTTCAGAGATCGAGGCAAAGAGCTTAAGCATTTTGTAAGCCAAATGGAGGATTTCACAACAGAAGATGAGCAATATTGTGTTGAGGAAGATGCAGCAGCATTAAGAGCAAAATTGAACTCAATTCAGCAACAATTAGTGACTAACACAGTCAGTTCAATTTCATCTCTTGGGCCACCAGACCATCTCCAAATATTGGAAAGAGAGTTAGCTGGTTTAAAATTGGAACTACAGCGAGAGTCGTTCTTGAGGCACCAGGGTCAAGAAAAATTAGCTAAAGAGCAAAGCCACATTGCATCACTGATGTCTGAAAAGCAGGAGTTGGAAGAAAAACTAAACTCCATGACAAGAGAGGCTGCATAAGTCTCAGACAAAGCAACTCACAAGGCATACGACAATTGGGATCATGTTGTAGAGTATGATGGCAAATCATTTGTAGATGCTGAGCAAGTTAACAAGTCTGTTGATTCTAATGTGATGGAAGGCAGTGAGTCTAAGTTTAAAGATCATGAAATTGTAAGGCAGAACCTGTAAACTTTCAGTTTTGTTTTTATGGGATGAGTGTTTGGCCTTGCGATGATGGAACAAGTTGTGCTGGAAGTGATGATGATTTCAGTGACGATGATGAAGAGTTACAAGGATTAAATCGTTTTCAAGTATTTGGACTAAACTAATTGGAAGAGAAAAAGGAGAGCAAGTTTTTGAGATTCTTAGGGTGTATGTGGAACCCTTTATCATGGGTTATGGAAGTTGTTGTATTAATGGAAATTACTATGACTAATGATAGTGGAAGACCTCCTGATTGGCAGGACTTTGTTGGTATTACTGTTGCTGCTCTCATGGTTGGTTCAGCAAGCCAAGTTAACTTCCTATTTTGATTAATAGATGAAGAACAAGCTTGAATTAACATCACTCTAATCTTTTTGAATTAAGGAGGAGTGTTGATGTAGCTAATTCTAAAATGATTAATTGAATTCAGTTAGGGTAGTTTAGAGGTTGTTAAGAAAGGTAGTTAGTAAGGTTGTTAAGAAAGATAGTTAGTTAGTTAAAGTGCAGCTATACAAGCTGTTTCTATATGTTTTCTGAACATTCTGTTTTTACTCACTTCTTATCAATTTTAATTCCTCTTTGATTATACAATTTGTTCCAACATATAAGAGCATATGACAAGCCCTTGGTACACATAGAGATCGAGAAAATATCAATAGGATTTAACTTTGATCATCATGTAGAATTATTTCAATATTTAACTACGGCTTTATACACAAAGGATATGGTTGATATTTTATTTTTTTGACGGGAAGGATATGTTGAGACAAAATCTCTCTCATATGGTTTTAATGATAACAAAATTGATTGATTATGACTCTTGTTATATCTAATCTGTGCTCTTGAGTGTTTTATAATTAGAAACACAAGTTATTCTTCAAATAAGATAAAAACTTTGTAAATCAACAAAGTTTCAAACAAGAGGATAGACCAGAGGATGAACCCCTCAAAGAGGATGAACCAACTTTGTCCAGAATCACGTTATTTGCATTTTTCCTTCCATGTACAAAGTCAATTCTGTATTTAAAGATTGGAAGACAAACAAGTCAGCTAAAGCAAAGGAAGGCAGAGGATGAGCGCAGAATATTTGGAACATAGTAGGACTGACCTCTTGCTCTAATACATAGGCTTATGATAAAAATGGTTATACCTTTTCACCTACACATAAAGGATAAACTAAACATAGCCTAAAATAGAACCTGACATGCCTTTGTGAGAGAGAAAGAGAAAAGGACAACCCAGACACGGACTTCAAAAAGGGCTTGCATCTGCTATACGAGGATGAACGTTACTCTCATCCTCCTGCAATCAAACAAGTCAAAAGACAGCTGGATGGCATTCTTGTAATTCAAACTTTGACCTTTTTTTATCACTGTGCCCAACGGTTATGAAGTATCAAGAACCATTGTTAGTCTATCTTTAACTCTATAAAAGGATTGATGCACTTCTTCATTATACACACAACTACATCAATCAAAGGTAAAAAGGCAAAGAGCTATCAAGTGTCATTCTCATCCTCTCTTCACACTTTCTAGTGTATTACACTAGATTTTGAATCATCCTCTTAGAAAGTGCTAGTTAAGAGAAACATCAAAACACCTTCAAACGTACAGTAATTTCTAAAGTGAGTTACACTTAGAAATAGTATAAATTCTTGAGAAGATATTGTAAGCTTGGTGAAGCTTGAAAACACAAAGGCTGTAACTAACCTCTGTTAGAGGTTGACTGTTTTTTAGTGAATTCTCACAAGTGTGTGAGGACTGGACGTAACCCTTTTGGGTGAACCAGTATAAAGCTGTGTGTGTCAATCTCAAATCTCTCTCTTTTACAATTAATCTGTTTATTCACTTAACTTGAATTTCTAACATCTTACCTTCATCCTCTAGAAGAGGATAAAGTTTTAAAAACTTAAAAAAAAAAAATTTAAACGCCAAATATCCCTATTCAACCCCCTTCTAGTGATATTCTAGTCACTTCAGGATATGTTTATTATGAGTTGGTGTAAGTGTCATAAAAGAAATTTCACATTAGATGGAAAAATAGATATTGAACATTATATAAGTGAGAGAATTTATAAATCTATTTTTTTAAAATTTTGAGTAAAATTATGATGTCTAATACACTTGTCTAATTACTTTCGATCAAATGTAATAATTTCCTAACCCCTCGTGGTACAATACCTTTTAACAAATTTATTGCAAAATCATGAAAATCTAGTGACTTTGATAGAGGACGAAACGAGACTTTAAGTATAGATGCATCACTTTTAATTCATCATTTTCTATTTTATATTAATGATATTATTAGATACACTAATACAACAATAGTTATGATAAATTAACTAATAAATACATTACTCTATCGTTTATTTATATTTTTTAAATCAATATGAAAATCAAAATAGATCACTTATTATATACGAATGTAATGTATAAATTATTCCGTATTAAGTAACTTTTTGCTGAAATTTTATGAAGCTTAAAATGTTTGGGTAGAATCTTTTAGTGACTCCGTGCTGTACGGTCACTGAGAACTTGCATTAAATATATGAGCTGGTGGGACAAGTATCTACTCTCATATACGATGCTTGGTTTGGATGGCCCCGCCTTCTAATTGCTCGAGTTAAAATCCAACGCTTTTGATGAAAATTGAATACTTATCAAAAATCACTTTATCATTTCTGTGAGTGAATTTCAGTTCAATTGAAAAATATTGAAATTATTACATTGACTATTACGTTGATTGTTATCTTCTGAATTTGAATTTAAAATTTTATAATTGTGTAGGAATATTTTGTGATATTTATTATTTTGTATATAGAAAAAAAAAAGTAATTTATTTTATTCCGTTTGTATAGAATCATTTCTATAACATGATATTTGATAATTTAATATTTTTATTTAATGGTAAAAAGATAGATATTGGATTTGACAAATTGCAATTTCCATCCTCGCTAGTAGCATTGAAAGAAGACAAATATAAATATTTTTTGTAAGTGTTCAATGAATTCTGAAATCTTCTCTAAAAACTTGATTATATTATCTTTTCAACAATAAAATTGTCTTTGCATTAAAGTATATGATTTAGTCTCTAAAAATTTTATGCCACCTATAAAATGTTAAAAAAAAAATCACCACAGAATTTAACATAATTTCATAAGCTCTCACTATTCGAATACCATTCAATCAATCATAAAAAAAAATCTAAAAAGCATAACTGTGCTAGAACACATTTAGAACTCGATCAAAAGCACAATAAAGTTAAACATAACAATTTGAAAACTAACATTCATGGATATAAATTTCATGAAGACATCAACGTGTTTTTAGTATTTCTAATATTTATTAGCAAAAAATAACTCTTAACTAGATAAGTTGTATGTTAAAGTCGACAAACAACACACTGCACCAAAATATAAATTTTATAACGTACCTTTGACAACGTTTTTTAAGTAAAAGTATTGTTGTATTTTATTTTAAAAACATACAAAGTGTTAGACAACATTTTTTAAAAAAAGCGTTGTCTTATGAACATGAAGAAAATGATAAATAGATTTTGATGATGATTGCGCTCCTCAAAATGAGGAAAATAACACTACTCATAATTATAAATATGAAGTTGAGCGTGAGACAATTATTATACTAAAGTCATCAAAGCAAGAATTAGTGGAACAAAATTTAAAGTACACTATTCTTTATTTCTAATCTATGTTTGTATCTTTTTCTGAAAGCATGCCCTTACTTACATCTTGAGTTATACATTTTTATTTTATTTTGCTGAACTAAGTTAAACAATTCAAATAAAATGTTCTTTATATATGACATTTGAGAGTAAATAAATAGGACATTTGAGAGTTAATAAATAGGTTCTACAACTCTACTGTAGATCCTATATGAAAAACAAATTCATGAGAGATAATAATATCTTAATATCTTTTGATATAAAATTTGTATCATTTAAACGTTAGAAATAATAGTTATAATTCTTAGAAATAATGCCTATATTTATAAATAAATTGTTAAATTCTAAATAATTTTCATATGTATATTTTCGCTACTATTACTTTTGCTTTAATTTGTTTTTGTTTTATTTCATCAAAGTTGCACAAAATAATTTAATATATATTTACAAGAGAATAAGAACTATATACATATTTTGTCAAAAAAAAACTATATATATGCACTCTTTATAAAAATACACCATAAACTAATTTGATTTTATCACGTAGATTTCTGTTAAGATGTTTTATGAAATAATATAACAAAATAACATAAAAGAGTATTCCTTCCTAAAAAAACATTAAAGAGCATTCCCATTAGATAACTCATAACTGTATAAAAAATTACACTATCTTTTTCTTTTTTATAATTAAAAAAAAATTACACTATCAACGAATGCATTTAATTTTATTTATAATTGTTTTATATTTACGAAAGAGATTCTTTACATTTTTTAAGGCTAATTTATCAATATTGTGTCTGCTGAAATTGTAACACCAGTGCCCAGAAATCTATTACGGCATGGATATAATATAAATTAGGGATGCAAAAAATAGGGGATATATTGTCTACCTTTTAATGTAAAAAAATTTATTTGTTAAATATATTTTATGATAGGCAAAATCAAAACAATATTATTTTAATTATAAATTTCTCCTAAATACACTTGATAGGATCCCGCCAAACGTGTACTGGAAACACAATTTAATTCTACCACCCATACAGGAAATGTTTATATACCAGACAGATAGTTAGATATTTGGTACGTAGTTTATATAAAATAAATCAAGCAATACATGCATTACTGTAATGAGTCGAGTCCTTGAGTTGGTGCAATATTAATATAGTACTAGTATATGTATATATGTATGTACTACATCATACCGTCAAGCAAATTTTAGTTTTGAGGCACTTGCAACATATATTGGATCAAATGGTGGACGGTACACTGCACTTTAACTATACTTACTTTAGGTTTAATATAAATTGGGTAAGAGTCATCTCCATACCTACCTCATTTACATTATTAATGTGAGAGCATTAAAGAATGGTGCATTGGTGGTAAATGTAATTGTGTTATGGCAAGAACATAAATAAGGGGAGAAGTAATGTTTGAAAGAGGGATAAATGGAGGAATTTATTGCTTTTAAAGAAAAAATGAAACTGATTGATATTTCTTTTTTGGAGAAAAAAAGTTTGTGGTTTCGTGCTGATAGAAGTGTCACGAGCATAATTGATAGATTCCTCGTAATTGTAACATGTTGAAATTTTCTGGTCAATTGATTGGAGATTGAGACGTTTTAGATCATTGCCCTATTTAGTTAAAATATCATTTTAATAAGGGGCCTAAACCTTTTAATTCAACAACTATCGAAAAAGTATAAAGATAACTTAATGTTGTTTGTGGAGAATTGTTGAAAGTCTTTTCAGGTCCGAGGAAATATAGCTTTTGTTCAAAAGGAAAAGCTCAAATTTCTAAAGAAAAAGATTACGAAGGTGGAACAAATAAGTTTTTGAATGAGTTGATTTATGAATAGAAAATAAAGTTAAAGAGTTGGATGAACTTGATGAGTTAGCATGTGAATAAGATAAGAGAGTTTATGGGGAGAGGATAATTCAAGTGGAGGAGAATTTCTGAAATGCAATAAGGATAAAAGAAAGTTTGTTGAAGCATAAATATAGAAAAAAAAAAAGTGGATTAGAGAAGGAGATTCTAACACTAATTAAATTTTTTCATGCAAACTTGCAGGTAAGAAGAAAAAAAAATCAACTCGTTGCCATCAATAGTGGTGGCGAATGGGTGATATATTGATTTAAGCAACTTTCCCATAGTAATAATAAAGAGTTAGTGGCATTTTATGGTGACTTTAATTTCATTTTCTTCAAGGAATGGTGGAATTTAGTCAAGGAAGTTTTCTAGGGTTTTCTAAAAGAATTTCACTTTAATGATATTTTTGTGAAAGTAGTGAAAGCTTTTTTCTTGGCATTGATTCCAAAAGTAGATCATCTACAACAGTTGAATGAGAATAGACCTATACGTTTAGTGGTTGTATGTATGGGGTTTTTTTCGAAACTTCTTGCCAATAGATTGAAGGGTGTGTTGGGAGAAGCGACAACTTTCTTACCAGACAAGCAATTAGCAGAAAGAGTGGTGGTTGTATATGATGTTATTGATTTGGCAAAGCAAAGAAAAGATAAATGCCCAATGTTGAAGGTTGACTTTGAAAAGATGTATGACTTAGTTAAATGGGTGTTTTTTGGAGTTTATGATGCAAATAAGATGAATTTTTCTGAGAAATGGATTAGTCGGATGAGATCATGTATATTCTCGAGCACTATGTCTTTATTGGTCAATGGAAACTAAATTGTAGACTTTAGAGTTAGTAAGTGGTTCTATCATGAAAACCCTTTGTCTCTGATACTTTTTTTTATAGCGTAAAACTAATTAATAGGAATAGTAATAAAAATGGGGAAAATCGGGGAGAAATTTATGGAGCATTAAGATAACAATGAGGATTTTTGAGATGGTATTGTATTAAGGGTGAATTTTTTTAAGAGTAAACTTTATTGGTTGAATTCGGAAAACTCCTTTTTGGAAGCTACAACAATGCTCTTATCATGTTGTATCGATAAAGACCCGTTTCACTTTTTGGGTGGCAAGAGTCAATCCTATAAGATCTTCAACGTGGATATTGGTGGTAAATTCATTAAAAAAGAGATTGTCTTTGGTGTGGAATGATCAATATCTATCTATTGGTAGTAGTAGGGGTGTATACGAGTTGGATGAGTTTTGACAAAATTCGATATCCGCCGATCCGATCGATTATCTTTTGATTGAGTTAAATTCTAAACCTGTATTTTTTTTTTTATTTTAACCCGATCAAGAATAGGTTGCGTTGGGTGAGCGGGTTGGCGGGTCGATCCGCGCCCATGTACACCCCTACTTGTTATATATCAATTTTTATTTAAAAAATTATAGCTCAAATATCACGATCACCCCTATGTCCCAAACAAGTTCTGCCACTTAACCTATCATAATTTTTTAAATGTAAAAAATTCAAACTAAATTTATCATAAGCATAAGCATCATTTTTGCTCATAAATAGTATTTAATTGAAATGAATAGTATTTAATTCAAAAAATTTGTATTTAACAAATGTAAAAATTTTAAACTAAATTCATCATAAACATAAGCTTTGAATTCATATATTCATTATGCAAAACTATAACAAAATATAATATTTAAATGGACTGCTGGGCTGCCAAACAAAATTTAAAAAAAAATATAACTAGTTACCAGGTCGGGTCGACAGGTTTAAATTGTTGAACCCATTATCTGAACCAAATATAAGCGGGTTTCAACGGGTTGGGTCGGGTCATACTCGAAAGTGACTGAGTACAGGTAAAAATCAGATTATATTGAGTTGGTGATCGGATTGGCGGGTCGACCCACGCCCATGTACACCTCTAGGTGGTATGATGGATTTGATATACTCGGTCTATTAAAAATAGATGAAGAAAAATACAATTCACCATGATCAAATAAATAAAATCTAATTCATTCTATCCATTAACAATTTTTAATGAATGGATATCCAATTGATTCATTAAATAATTTAAATAATTTAAAAAAAATAAAAAAAATATCAAATCTAAATATTTGAAAATAATAAAGTTTTATTGTTTTAAATTAAATTATTTTAAAAAGCAAAGAATATAAGTAGTGATAATTGGAGCTCCGCTGTAGATCATTGTACTGACTATGGAAGATCTGTAGACCATTGTAAAGGCTACCCGAGCTCTGTTGTGGGCCGTCGTAAAAGTTGTCGGAGCTTTACTAAAATCTAATTTATTAATATTAGTAAGTAGAATGTTGTTATTATTATTATTATTATTATTAATATTATTATTATTAATATTATTATTATTATTATTATTATTATTATTATTATTACTTGTTTTTATTTTTAACGTTTTTATTTATATGGTGAATACAAAATATGTCATAAAAATATAGTATTTAATGTATTTTATTGTTTCAAATTAAAAATTGAATAAATTATATAATTAAAATTGAAGTGATCCAATAATAGATTTAAAAATTGAGGTGCATGGATTGGTAGTGTCACCATAGATATCAAATAGATGGATTAAATCAAATCTAAATTAATTGTTGAATGTTATAATGGATGAAATGAATTGGATGTGTTTAGACAAATTTATCCATTTTGTCATTCGTAAATAATTTATACATAAGATGTTAATCGTGAAATTTCATAATAATATATTAATTAATTTTAGATTTTTATAACAATTGTCATAAAAAAAATATTTTCATAACAATTAAAAAAGATAATTTGTTTGATGTAGTTTTTTAATCTAAGGACGAGTTTTGCCTTCTCTAGTAAAAAATAGATAAATTCTTTTGTAGCCATGATAAGGTATGCACCGATATCCTTAAAATACAATTAAGTGATAATTTAAATTTACTTAAAAATTATTAAATAAAAAAAGTAATATATATATCATCGTATCTCATGTTGCACCTTCTCAGACAGTTGTTCCTACTCCTTTTCAACAGGACCAGAAAAAGAAAAAAACAAAGCTACTACAATCACTTCAGAGTTATTTCCTACTCAACCAATTCAAATTCCATCAACAAACTAGTAAGAATTTTACCTTTTTAAATTGTTTTTGTGTCTGAGTTAAAACTTAATAAATATGTTTTTTTGAACTCATTTTATGAATTAACTTAATAAAGTTTCATCTTGTTAAGTTAGTTTAGCTTATCTGACTTAAACATCATAAATTTAATTCAATAAATTATATTTTTAAGTTAATTCTTTTGATCAACTGACTTAATTGACAGAGTTAAAATAATTATTTTTTAAAATAAATTTCTCATTTTGTTTTTATGCTCTTGCTCCATACATACGCACAATATTTTATATTGAATTTCAAATTAGAGTTTTGTATTTGTAATCACAATTTTATATAATCATCTAATAACCAAAGTATACAGTACCGGAATTTTATACAAAATATAGTGTAAATAAGATGTTTTCTATTTCTGACTACTATTGACAAGATGGAAAATGATTTACATGTCCATTAACAAAATTACAAAATCACAATTTAGCAATATTCAATAGACATATATTCAAGCATTGTCATTTTCTTCAATTAATTCCAAAATAAAATTAACACAACGTTCTTGAACTTCTTTAATTTGATCCGGATGAAATGATCTCGAGTCATCAAATGTCTAAACAAACAAAAAAACGCAATCAATATCGGCTTAATCATAATTTTTTATCATACAGACATTTAAAAACACAATCAATAACAACTTGTAAAAAATTTACGGACTTGCATCCATGAATCAACAATATCGGCTATTACAATGTTCAACATATGTAACATTACATAGTAGTCACACTCACAATTTGAAGCTTATCTCTGACTCTTTGTCATTGCACAAACTATCAAAAACATGTGCACGTTGAAAATACTCTTGTCCAATATCAAGAATCATGTCCTCAAGACGTGTCCATATCTTCATGAACTTCTTCTCTTTCTGATACACTTGTCATGTTTAACGAATCATCATGTCATACTCATTTTGTATAACTTTGGCAAATCCTAGAACAAATAAGATGATTTCTTATTTCTTGAAAATGTAACCGATTTCCATTTAAACATTTAACACAAGGACAATAAAACTTTCCTTCATTTTAAGGAAGTCTTTTTAAAGCAAATTGTAAAAAATTTTCCACACCTTTCTGATACACTTCACTCAAACAATTACATCCAACTACGATCCATAACTATTTTTTTTAAAAATAAATAACCGTAAAGATTAAGCTAAAAGATTAAAACTGAAACAATTTTATTGTGTCGGAAGTGTATAGTTTACATTTTTATTTATTGTCCTAAAGTGTCGTATTCATATTAGCTAAGAGTAATCTAATAATATACTATTGAATATTTACAATTACTTAAATAATAATATTTTAAAACAATAAATGATTTTTTTTGTAATTTTCTTGATTGACATATCACACATTTATGTGCCACATCATAACATTTGTTCTACATCATTTATATTTCTATGTGACACCATTCATATACTTCTACAATTCATCTTACATCTTTTATTTTTTAATTTAGCTTTTACATCTCACACGTCATCATATACATATGTTGTTCTCCACATGCAAAAGCTATTTGTGAAAATAATTTTACTATCAAAGCTCTTTATGACAATAATTTTACTATCTTTTCACTTCAATCAACTTTCAGTGCTGCTTCATTTCTAACTTTGTATATTCAAATTAGTTGGTAACCAAATATACCTATCTTATGTTATCTCAAGAATCATCTTTTTCATTCTTAAACATTGGTGGAGAGCACATTTTAGATACAAAGTTTTGTCATTTACAAAATATTAAGTCATTCCTGACTACTCAATTCTCACCAAGTATCAATGGGAAATGTGATATTGTGTAGCCTATGCAAAGTTTTGTCGTTTACACACATTAAATCTTATGCAATTATAATCTAATGTGGTTTCTCAATTCTCCCCTCAAATATCAATAAAAAATGTGACATTGTGTAACCTTTTCAGTGACTTATCCTTAGGTGATTTTCTTTCTCCATTTAATTTTTCTCATCTTCTATTTTTTTCTTTTTGTTATCTATGTCTTTTAGTTCTATTTTAATATGGACAACACATTTTCTTTTTCATATAAATCATTTGTTTTTCTTTAACTAAGAGTTCATTGAACATTTTTGAATTCTTAAACCACAAAATGAAATTTTCAATTCCTTTATTGTTTTTAGATTTTTAGTTCAACTATATATAATAGATAATTGGATATAACCAAATATTACGGTTCACTTTAGCCAAGAAATTACAATGTCAACTAACATAGCAAATTTTTTTTTGTAGTCACTCTGCCATAAACACTAACTCATGCATCTCTACAATTAAAAAACAAACAATAAAAAACATAACTATTATTACAAACTTAATTTCAAATTAAGTTGCTATTGATAATTCATTACGTTTAAATAGATTACAATATTTTAATTACATTTTAATAATTAAAATATAACAATCATCTTAATACCACAAAGAAGAAGAAAAGACAAACAATTAAGAAAATATATTTTATTCATGCTTATAGTCCGACGCGTTTTGAATAACATGAATTTGGTGGAAAAAAATAAACCCAAAAAACTAACCTTATCTCTAAAGAATAATCATTCTCTATAATTTTATACCATAACTTTGCATGCATCTCTATGATTAAAAAACTAACAATAAAAAACATAACTATTATTACAAATTTAATTTTATATTAAGTTATTATTAATAATTCATTATATTTAAATACGTTACAATATTTTAATTATATTTTAATAATTAAAATATAACAACCATCCTAAATGAACACAAAATATATAATTAAAACATAATCATCACAAATTAATTTCATAACTCTGATTAAAACTAACAATAAAAAATATAACTCTTATAACAAACTTTATTTCATAAATGACCATAAAATATATAAAAACATAATTATCACAACTTAAAACCAATAATCAATTACTAACGGACAATCTTTTAAACAAAAATAAATAAATAGTATCAAAACAAAAATATTTGTATAAAAATTAGCAATATAATTGATAAAACATTTAAATAATTTTAAATGCTTATTTATATAACTTTTGTACCTTATTATTATTATTATTATTATTATTATTATTATTATTATTATTATTGTATCAACACATATATTTACCGTTTATGTAATGCACAAATAACAATAAATCAATCTACTAAGTAATTTTTGTGTCTTTTTCTCTTAATAGTTATCCATGCATGTATTTATCATGAGCATTTTTTGAACATTTTAAAATGTGGCGGAAAAAATATTCTACATAATTTATATACTTTTTTTTTACTCAGATGACTTATATATTTTAATAAAAATAGAGTCTGCAATAACCAATTATATAAATTTTCACTTATATCATAGTTAATATTTTATGTCTACGAGGTGTCAGTTAAATTGTAAGATTTTGATATTATAGGCAGAGTTTAAATTCAACGTAAAGCGGTTGTAAAATGGTGATTAGTTATACTTCGATTAATAATAATTTTTCCATCCCTTAAAAAATTGTTAATTTTTTATGATTAAACTTTTGCAAAACATTATTTTTATCATATTATTTCAGGAGTAAAAATACTTATTTAATTACAATTTCTTATATCTCATTTATTCTTCTTATAACCTTACCTATTTACAAAATTAATACATTGATAAATTATATATATATATATATATATATATATATATATATATATTTAGTTACTAATAACAGCTAAACAATAGAAACAATAGCATGAAGTGTAGGGTTTTTGTACAAAATAAAGGAACAAACGTTAAGAACAATTAAAAAAAAACACATTACATAGGTCTAATTAATTGTTTTCAAATGAAAGAAAGGCAACAACTTGAGAATCAAACATGTCATAACAAATCGATGAAGTGATGACGATAAAACGGCGGCGGCGACGAAAGTTTAGGATTGCGAAGTCGACGTTAAAAGAAAGCTAGAAAGTCAAGAACCTAAGTTTTAAGTGTACACGATATGAAGATTAAAAACACTATGGGGAGGTTTAGAGGCAAAGGTTGAGGAAGATAAAACACAAATTTCTAAGTGTATGGGATTTTTTATATAACCGCATTAAACAAGTTTTAAATATTTACAAAGTTGTCATTGTTTCATTTTATTAACTCATTTACACAAGTAACTGACTTAAGGAAGATGAAATATATTAATTTTTATTTTTATTTTTCCCGTCTCTCTTAATTCGGTTGCCAATATAACTGTATTAAACGTCTTAATTCGGGTGACACGTAAATGACTTACTCATTGTATTAAAAATACAATTTTCTACTAGTGTAAAAATGACAAAATTCCTCCAAATGGGACAAAAACTAGTTATAATTGTTTAGTTTCAATTTTTTTTTGAATATTTTGAAAGATATAACGTGGATCGATAAGTTTCATCATTTTGAATATGTAATGTGTAATATTCACTTTGACTACTTAGTATTTTGAAACTTTTCATTATGTTTGATGGATCAATTGGTGTATTACTGTCTAATTTCATTTATGTATTTAGTTTAGTATCTTTCATGTTATTACAGCAGTTTCAGCTGAGTCATTTGTTTTAATTACTCAGTTTCAAATAAGTCCTATAAGTTGTGATTTCACTTATAAATTAATTACTTTAAGTTGTTAATTTAGTTTCATTTAGTTCACTTATGTTATATTCTTAATATAATTTACTCAATCAACTCATTTAAAAATGAAAACTAGTTAAACATTGTGGAAAATATGATATAGATAATCATTCAAGACTAGTGGAACATTAAGATGAAAACCACAATAAAATTGTGGAAATGTCACTTGACTACATGAACAACACTTAAATTACATAACTTAAACATCACTTGACTAATGGAAATGAGACTTACACATAAATTCAATACAACCAGAACAGTTAAATTACACAAATAAACTCTATCCTATAGACCCAATTAATAAAATTCAACATACAAATAATAAGTACAACTTTCATCACATTTTTTGATAATTTTCTCCCCCTCAGTCATCTTTATTATAGTCCTTTTGAGTATCAATATTTCTATTTCCTTTTGTGAACATTCTCAACAATGTGGAACCCCATGACTCTGAACATGACCTTGTGTCTAACCCTATCCATGAGTCTGGGGAACAACTTATAAACATCAATCAAAGAATGAACAACCACAATCAAGGTCTTGACTCTACACCTAGAATATCAATATCAATAATAAACCAAAAACTTAACAAAATGTATAATTAATATACATACATATATATATATATATCACATACCACAAAATTTCTATATCCCAAAATTTTCTTCCTTTATTAGGTCTTAATTTTTCAACAATTTTCACAACCGCTTTGAGTCCACAACGATAGTCAGGAACGATTCTCCATTCCTTGCATTTGTTACGAAGGACACATTATTTTGGATTCGAGAATGAGAAGGATAACCACTAAATGAAGACATTCTTGCAATGAATTAAGAAAGGATGAAATTGAACTTTCATGAATCATCTTAGTCGCACACCATGTCATCTAAATTTGCCACGTTTACACATTTTTTAATGGAATCTACAAAAATAACTAACAATCCTAACAAAGCTTAACTTAAAGGATTTATTTGTCTACAAAAACTAACATAAAGAATCTAGATGGGGAAAAATATAAAAGACCTATCCAAGAACTGAATCTAAAAATGTAATTTTGTCTAAAATTTTGAAAATTCGTTACAAATCATTTAATACGAAATTATTTGGTTCCTAACTAAACTTCAAATTATTAGTGTTTATTTTCTTGAAAATCATAGGATTAAGGAAAAGAAAATATTATTTGAGAATTTAAAAATCTTTTATAAAATCAGAAAGAAAAAAAATACAATGATGTTCAATAAGGATAGAGTAAAAGTAGTTAATTTAAAAGTTGGTTACTAAATAGACATATATGTCAAGATGATGAGTTTTCTAGTGAACAATAATGTAAACTTATTTTACATCATTTATTAATTTTTTTAAGCTAAAAATTTATTATAAAGAAATGTAAAAACAAAATTGCGAGATATATACAGTTATTTTTCCACTATATCTTCTTTTGAAAAAAAAATTCCATTATTATACGCTGCATTAAAACTTATATACGAAAATATGTAATACTTTATTTAACCAGGATGTTGCAAGACTGAAATGTCAGCACATAAATTATTATTTTTTTCCTCATAAGATAGCACTTGGGTATGCTACCATGTGTTGGCTAATATTTTTTTAACAAATGAAAAAATATTAAATTAATAAATAAAATAAATAAAAAATTATATTATATTAATATAATCAAACAAAAAATATTGAATCAATCAAATTAATGCGATTAAGTAAATAAGTGTCGTAATATTTAACAATTATCTCCTATTTTACAACTTATTTCAAATAAATTAACAATTATATAATATTTTGTTAACGCTTCCAGTAGTTTCTAATTTATTTGCAATAAATTGAAAAATAGGAAGAAATTGTTAAAATATTTAAAGTGTTTAGCATGTACTCAACCGCATTATGTATTTTATCTACTCAACTGTATTATGTATTTTTATATTTTTTTCATTTAATGTATTTAGTTTGCTTTTATTAATATAATTTTATTTTTTATTTATCAATTTAACATTTTTTTCATCTGTTAAAAAAATTAGCCAGTATCTCATGATGCAACATTCTATAAGAGAAAAAAAATTTGTGATCATATCCTGTCTTTTAATTTCTCGAAAGTAAAAAAAAAATAGAACATTTTTTATATAAATTTCAAATTAGATATAATGAAGAAAAAAATTAGAGAAGGATATAGTGAAAAAATACCTGATATATACCTTGCCAAAAAAATAGGAAAAAAGAGTTAAAACTAGTTACAAATTAAGAAATGTAATTACAATTTTTTTAATAATCTAATTACAAACATCAATGTTATTTAGTATGGTGATAATAATGATTAATGAAACACAAAAATATTAAAAGCTAATTTTTTATTGATCAAATTTTTAATTTTTAATTTTATGAAAAATTGCAGAAGTAAAAAAATAAAAATAATACATCAAAATCTTTAATTTATTTTCGTTAATTTTTTCTTGAAATAATAATGGTTTCCCACACGAAAATTTAGTTGAGTAAAAAAATAATAATATTAGAGTAAACAGCAAGACAAGGGTTTTGAGGAGGTTTTAATCACAGCTTGGAATGTTCAGCAGCCACTGTGACTTGAATTCCAACGCAATGTCCACGCTTCCGAACCAACCCCTAAAGGATCACTCCGATGCCGAATCACCTGATCTTTCTCCCAATCAACCAGCTTCGGAGTCTCCCGAACCAGCAGATCCTTCTCCCAACCAATCAGCTTCAGATTCTCCCGAACCAGAAAACGAAGAGGAAGACGAAGAAGAAGGAGAGTGCGGGTTTTGTCTATTCATGAAAGGTGGCGGTTGCAAAGATACCTTCGTCGATTGGGAAAATTGCGTCAAAGAAGCTGAAGATAAAAACGAAGACCTCGTTGAAAAGTGCTCTCAGGTAACCGCGCGTTTGAAGCAGTGTATGGATGCACATTCCGATTACTACGAACCTATTCTTAGGGCTGAGAAACACGCTGAAGAACAAGCTGTTATCGAATTGGAGAAAGAAAAGCAAGATTCAGCTAACAACAACAATGAACAACAAGAAGCCCCTTCTCAATCTAATCAAAAGTGATTTTCAATTCCTCTTTTAGTTTTTAGTTCATAATTTATAATAATTCATTGTTGTTATACTACTAGTATTATTACTGTGTTGTAGCATCCACATATTTCAATAGATAATAACACCAGTTTAAAAATTGTCACTGATATGACAAAACTGTGTGTGTATGAGAGAAAGAGGGTCTGGCTAGTCTCATTTTTTTGTCACAATAAGTGGAATTATGGATATTTTATTACTTGTATTTGAAGTTTTATGATAGGTAATCAATCTATCTTTATTTTCAATCAATTTTTGTTTTTTATTTTATGAAATGGTTGTTATATACTACAAGTTCTCTTTTACTGTCCAGTTGATGATTTGTGCCCTTGGAGCTAAGCCTATTTGCCATTTACAAGAATGATGTTTCTTCATGGATATGACACTTACTCTGTTGACATTTGAGAATTCTAAGAGTAAAACGGAAATGTGGATTACTGAATCTATTTTGGGTTGATGTGTATGACTAAATGGAATTTTGATGATCTATGTGTTTTTCTTTGTTTCTGTTGTTTTCTATTTAATTTGTTGACTTGGGTTTATGTTGAGTGTTGATGTCTTCTTTTGTCTATGCCAATTAATTCCATAGTTTGTGATTCAATGGTAACTGCATTTTGATTGTTCTTTTTCATAAAAAGCAGTGATGGAATTCCTTAGTATTAGTAGTGATTCTAAGTAATGGTATGAACTAACTTGATCCCACTAAGGCACTAACTAGATAGATTGACACCAGTACTTGACTTCCTTCTCATCCTATTCCTATACCAGGAGTCCAGTATGCAAGTAACTCATTAGAAGAGTTTCCTAAATTTATAGCTATTTAGTTTGATCCACTCATTTGATAGCAAATATTCAGTTACTCAAAGTTAGTGGTAGAGTGAGATGAGACAATGGGTCCGCTTGTTGACACTTTTGTTATTCAAAGTTACTCAAAGTTAATTGTTCAACCGCAGCGACCGTGAGTTGAAGTCGGAGGCAATGTCGACGTTCCCAAAGCAACCCGAAAAGGAGCAATCCAATGCTGAAGCAGTAAATCTTTCTCCTGATCAACAAGCTCCCGAGGCTTCAAAACCAGAAGACAGAGAGGAGGAAGAGGAGGAAGGGGAGTGTGGGTTCTGCGTGTTCATGAAAGGAGGCGGTTGCAGAGACACCTTCATTGATTGGGAGAATTGTGTGAAAGAGGCAGAGGAGAACAAAGAGGACCTTGTTGAAAAATGCTCTCAGGTCACCGATCTTTTGAAGCAGTGCATGGATTCCCATTCCGATTACTACGAACCCATCCTCAGGGCCGAGAAACAGGTCGAAGAACAAGCTGTCATTGAATTGGAGCAAGAAAAGCAAGATTCAGCAACCAACAACAACGATCAGGAAGCCCCTTCTCATTCTAATCAAAAGTGATATTTAATTTCTATGCTATTTTTTTCTAATTTATTGTTATACTAGTATTACCTTGTTATAGCATCCATCTATTCAATAGATAACACCTATTTCAAATTTGTTGCTGACAAGACTTTGTATGCGAGAAAGAGAGAAAGAGGGTCTGGCTTGTCTCAGTTTTGGTCACAATAAGTGGAATTTAGGATATTTTCATACTTACATTTGCAGCTTTATCATAGGTAATCTATCTATGTTTTAATCAATACTTTCTCGAATTTTCATATATGGTTGTTATAGATCAGTGGCTCTTTAGTTGATGATTTGTGCACCAGGTAGTTGAGCCTATTTGCCATTGCACAAGAATTGTGATTCATTATGCATATGGCACTTAATTGTTGAAAATTGAGAATATCTAGTGTGGAAAATGGATATGTGTATCTCTTTTGGGTTGAAGTGTATGACCAAATGGAACCTTGATGATCTATGTGTTCGACTTTATTTTGATTTTTATCCATTTAGTGTGCTGACATGGGTTTGTATTGTTATTGTTTTCATCTGTTGGTGCCTGTTTTAGTAAATAGTGATTCAATGGTCACTGTATTTTGCTGCTCTTTTGGTAACAAGCAGTGAGAGAATTAATTAGTAGTAAAAATCTGCTTGATCGCACTAACTTGATAGCTTGACTCCACTACTTCGACTTCCTTCTCAACCTATACCAGAAGGAAAGCAGCTGAGAACGGGAGCTTCCTAAATCTATAGCTATTTAGTTTGATCCACTCCCTGTAAAGCAAATATTTAGTTACTCGATGTTAATGGGGAGTAACAGGATGAGATAATAATGTTATCACACCCTAGCATTATTTTCAGCCATCAATAATGCACTTTTTTTTAATGAAAGGAATAATTTACTATAAATCTTTTGGCATATGAAGCATGAAGTATCGATTTTCTTTTTTAAAATCTGAATTTTATTAATCGATAGGTAAATTGAATTAGCCTTAGAAATGAGGGTTATATTGATTATGCATGGAACACTACCTTTAAATTATGGTTTGCGACTGAAATTGTCACCGGAATATGATTCCGAGCCACTGCTATTGCCATTATATGGAAGTCTTGTTTAATCTCGTTTATTATCTGAATAAGTTTCTGTGCCACGGCGAACGATCTCAAGTGTTGCAACAACGTAATCATGGCATGTTTATGCAAGGAGGTACAATACTGTAAAATATTTTTAAAGTAAATTTTGAAGATAAAATTATAATATTTAAGAGATTAAAAAATTATATTCATAAATTCACATAAATTGTAATGATACAGCTATTCAAATTATGAAAAGAATTATAAAAAAATTGAGAAGATACATTATCATTTGTATTTATTATTAATTTGATATGGGCAGTTTTAAACGAGGTGTTACTTTTATTAAAATTCTTAATTACATAGTATTAAACACTTAAACTAGGTGTTACTCTTGATACTTGTTAAGGAAACAAAAAAGAAAACAAAAAACAGTTTTTGAGTGAAAAATCTCACTTTTTACTATTTTAATGTATAAATTAGACAATTTTTTATTTATTTTTTTTATATTTAGATTCTTAACAAGTGTTCCAATGACACTTATTAACATTTCTAGTATAGTAATTAAAAAACTAATATATAAAAAATATATGAATTTTAATGTACCATCAATTTAAAAAAAAAACAGATTTTCAACCAATCACAAAATCTTGATATGATTTTTAAAGTAGATATGATAAAGTTAAATGTTATTTAATCATCTAACCATTAGCGATTGATTTCCGGTATAAAAAATATTTAATTGTAGATTGAGAATTTGAAGAAATGGCAATAATAGAAGAATCTTATCCACAAGACAAGAAATAAGATCGAAGGCTCAACACTGACACAACTCAACAGAAAAAGAGCATCATCACAAAACAAAAGCAGGAAGCAGAAAATGGCTACTACCATCTTCTCTGGAGGTTCAGTTTCTACCTTCCATTTTCACAGCAAGAGTACATCTTTTACAGCCAAAGTTCCAACTCTTCAGCTGAAGAGACCTTTCATTACAAAATCAATAGCTTCTCTTGGAACCGAGACATCACTCTCTCCAGCAGTTCAAACCTTCTGGAAGTGGCTTCAGGAAGAAGGTGTCATCACTAAGAAGACACCAGTGAAGGCTAGTGTGGTCCCAGAAGGTCTTGGATTGGTTGCACTCAAAGACATTTCTAGGAATGATGTTGTTTTGCAGGTACCAAAGAGGCTTTGGATAAATCCAGATGCAGTTGCAGCTTCAGAGATTGGGAATGTTTGCAGTGGTTTGAAACCATGGTTGGCTGTGGCACTCTTTCTCATAAAAGAAAGGTCAAAAAGTGATTCTGTTTGGAAGCATTACTTCGGTATTCTGCCTCAGGAAACTGATTCCACTATATATTGGTGGGTCTTTTGGTTGGTATATACTACTAAGACCGTGTTTGGATTGTTTTATTTGAGCTAATTTATTGATATAAACATTTGTGGAACTATTTGAAAAAACTTAAGGAAACAGCTTATGACATGTTCATAAACTGTTTTTAGAGTTTATTTTCATAAACTCTTTCAGGATAGCTTAGGAAAATAGCTTATAGCTTACGTGAAAACAGTTGGACTTTATATTTTGTGATATAAAAATAGCTTATATACAAGCACTTATATGATAAGCGGTTATGTTATAAACACTTAATTAAGTTGTTTATCCAAACCGGCCGTAATAAAAGCTTGATAGGAATTTGAGTTCTTTTCATATGGTTGATTCAGTTGGTAATTGGTTATTCAGTGCAGGTTAGAGGAAGAGCTTTCAGAGCTTCAAGGTTAGTCATACAATGTTTTGATACAAACCCATTTGCTAAAATATTGAAATAGTGATAAAAATTTGTGCTTTGGAGTAAATGGTTATGTAGTTAGTTACTAGTTGCTGAGTTTGCTATTGCTACATTTCACCACAACCCTGAACTTTGAATGAACTGATTTGAGCAGGCACTCAACTTCTGAACACAACATTGTCTGTGAAAGAATATGTGAAGAATGAATTTATGACACTGGAAAAAGATATCATTCTCCCAAATAAGCGGCTTTTTCCTTCTCCTGTAACACTGGATGACTTCTTATGGGCATTTGGAATTCTCAGATCAAGGGCATTTTCTCGCCTTCGCAATGAAAATCTAGTTGTAATTCCACTGGCAGACTTGGTAAGAAGGAACCTTTTCATATTCATTTTTTTCTGTATCCTTGATTACAGCACCTTTAGAACGAAGAGAGGAGAGAGATAAACAGACATAAAAAACTGTCTATGATATTCCTAGAGTGGACATAATTTTAGAGCTAGTTCAATTAAAGTTCTTAACTAGTAGAACTTGTGAAAAAAAATACTAAAAGAATCTTGCAGTTATGAGTTTTTTAAATTAATTATCTTACAAATTGAAGTTAAGCTCTTTTTTTCAATACCTATTAGTTATTAAGGACTTCTTTTGTGTGTGAAGGAACATAGACTTGCCTTTATTGAGAAACTATCCAAAGTTAAGAAACTAGTCCAAATTGAGGCTTACTTGTTTTTGTGCTGATTTTGTCTTCTCCTGCAAATATCCTTCAACAAAAAAGAAAAATGACATTTTCCAACTTTCAATTTCTGGATCAGATTAACCATAGCGCCAGAGTAACTACAGAGGATCATGCTTATGAAATTAAAGGAGCAGCTGGCCTTTTCTCTTGGGATTACCTATTTTCCTTAAGGAGCCCCCTTTCTGTCAAGGCTGGAGAACAGGTGAACTGTTGTTACCTCCTCTTATGTTTCTTTTCATGCATCATATATACATCCCAAAATAATTAATATATCTATGTCCGTCCGAGGACTTTTCAAGAACATTATTGTACCTAAAAAGCATATTCATGAACTAGCCAGCTCTCGCGTATCAAAGGAAAAAGAAGCATAGTATTGTGAACTAAGTGTATCGGTGCTAGAAAGCTGCAGTAGAACTTCACAATCCATGTTGTAATTAGAGGCACAGATTAGCTATGTCATGCTTCTCTATTCATGTCATATTGATAACCATGCAGTTGTTAACATAACTTACCATCATAACATAATGATAGAAACAACTTTTACTGCAGGTGTATATCCAATATGATTTAAACAAAAGCAATGGAGAGTTGGCTATGGACTATGGTTTCATTGAACCTAATGCGGATCGAAATGCATACACGCTGACATTGAATATATCTGAGTCAGACCCTTTTTATGGTGACAAACTAGACATTGCCGAGTCCAATGGTTTTGGCGAAACAGCATACTTTGACATCTTCTACAACCGCCCCCTTCCACCAGGGTTGCTTCCATATCTGAGACTAGTAGCGCTAGGGGGTACCGACGCTTTCTTGTTGGAATCTCTGTTCAGAGACTCCATTTGGGGTCATCTTGAGTTATCTGTGAGCCGTGACAATGAGGAGCTAGTATGCAGAGCAGTTCGAGAAGCCTGTAAATCTGCCCTTGCTGGTTATCATACAACTATTGAACAGGTATGACTGTATATTCAGGATTGGCAAAAACTCATGCGCATCAAAAAATTTCAATTCAGTTTATATAGGTATCCATATTTTCCATCATGAGGGTAGTGAGAAAAAATATTAAGAAGTCTCATATTGAAATTTCACATGGCTGTGTCTATCTATCTCGTCATACAAATTAACAAATTTTAATATACATTTAAAGTAATAACATTGTTGCATGTTACAATAGTACATGAATTTTAAGTTGTGAAAATTTTGAAGCTGATTGAGATCAACAGATAACTTAACAAAGCATATAAATGGCAGGATCGCAAGTTGAAAGAAGAAAATCTAGATTCAAGGCTTGCAATAGCAGTTGGAATAAGAGAAGGGGAAAAAACGGTTCTGCAGCAAATTGATGAGTTCTTCGAGCAGAAAGAATTGGAACTGGACCAGTTAGAATATTATCAAGAAAGGAGGCTCAAGGATCTTGGACTTTGTGGCGAAAATGGTGATATCCTTGGAGACCTTGGAAAATTCTTCTAATCTTGCAGGAAGCAGTTGCACCCGATAAGGACAGACTGTTGTCTGCATTTCTAAATGACGAAAAAACTGGACACTTGGTAAATCACAAATGGAGTCTTGTAACCTTATAAAAAAAAATTGAGTCTTGTAAGATGAAAGCATGTCATGAATTGAATCGATCTTTAAAGAGGGTCATGATCAAGTTTTTGACTCGGATGCAATTATTACAAATTTACACACCATCACATGCCTACAGCTTGTAAAGAGGAAAATGTAATGTATGAAATATAAATTATACTTCTGTACTTGGTGAAAATTTATAAAGAAGTTGACCATCGGGATACATAGAGAATGAACTTTAGAATGTATGATTCGAATCCAAGATTGTGACCTAAACTGCTATTATACAACTATATACTGAATTTGGTGGAAAAAATAGTAATAGTAAAACAGAAGAATACATTTTTGCAAGCCTCAGTAGTCAATATAAACTGATATTACCTTTTCTTTTCTTTTTTTCTTACCTTTTCATCATGGTTTCCTACAAAATTATGTATACATAAATCTCTAAGAACAAATGCCAGTGATATGGATTCTTATAAACAGTACATGAGCAACTTTGTGGAAAGAAGCAATTTTCAGATTGCTCTTTCATATTTATGGTTTGGTTTAGAATGCAGATATTTTCTACATTCAACAACTTGTACTCATCTTACTTGACTAGAGTTGTGAGGACCTAGCAAATCATCGCACTTTGTTCCCTCACAAAGGCACTCATGAGGGTTGGCATAGAAATAATCCTCCTCCTTCGGCTTGTCTACAATTACTCTACGATAAGTTGGCTGTCCCTTTCGCTTTTCGTGAACCTGTTGCACGGAATCTGCAAACTCCTTCCATGGAAGCATTCCATTTTGATGCATATCAAGCAATTGTACAAGCTTTTTCCGGTCCAATACGATGGATTGTTTAAAACCAGAATACCTGCATGAGAACTAATTATATATATTTCTTCAAAATTATTTTAAGGCTGCTTTTCTAAAACCAGAATACCTTCTATATGAGATGAAACTGCAACTTGGAAGAGTAAATACATACCTGCGGTGGCCTTCGACAAGTTTTGCCATGTTCCCATCATAGGTAGGAATAAAGGTGTCACTGGCTACTGAAACCATAAAGTCCAAAGCTGCCATCTGGGATGAATGATTTTGGAATTGCTGCAACTCATCAAGGGCTACCAATGCCTCTTTTTTAACCTAAAGTGAAGTAAAGTCGAACCTTATCAATCGAGCAGTAACCATGACTGAATGAGAAAACGCATAATGTAGATCAGGTCCAACCATTTTGAGAGCCACAATTTTGAAAATAAGTGCTGAAAAGGGGGAATGGGATATAAATGGTGAACTCACAATTCTTGGAAACGCAGCTCTCAGTTGCGCAAGTCTACGTTCACCACCATAAATCTCACCGGCTGCCACGTAGATTTGTGTCTCCCGGTCAAAACCTAAGGCTTGCATAATCAAGGCTACCTCCTCTGGTGTTAAAGGACATAAACCTTGTAATCTCCTTTCTTCAGACACTATTTCCTTCTCTCTCCATGAAGGGAATGCGTATCTGAATTATGCAAGCAAAATCAGAATTTTAGGTGAGATAATAGACCTCTCATTTGTCGGCTCATTACAAGTTATGAAGTGAATGTATTTAATGTTTAATTGTCAAAATATGCCAAATTCAACAAATCATGCAACACAAATTATGGATCCACACCTCTCTTACAGGACCTATCTCTCATACAAAACAATCCACAATAAATAGTACAATACAAGAAACGTAAGATACCTCATTCGCTTGAGCTCCTCAGCTTCTTCATTAGTGCAACCGAGAGTACAACCTGAGAAAGCCAGCATGTCCATCTCATATCTCAGATGCAATGCCACAAACGGTCCCCTCTCACGAAGTATCTGAATCAATTTTTGCCCCAGATTCTCAATTTGAGGAGTGAATTTAAGCGCCTGGTAATTAACACGACACCGAAGTTTCTGTAGATCAATTGGGAGTCCATTATTTGCTAGGCGTGCATCTGTTTTATTGAAGTGTACCACCGTGTGCTTGGCAAAAAGCGGCAGAATCTGCAGTTGGAGTCAATAGTCAAACTCGATATATGTACTACTGATAATAAGGAAAGGGGGACATATAGGAAAGTATGCTTTATAAATTAACAAACTTGATAAAGTGCTTTTTTAGCACCAACTTTGGGTTTTGCTACATTGGAAGCAACCCATTTGAATTGCTAAAATACTAGAAGCCGCCAATATCATAAACTTGTACTTTTCTTCACATGACTGATTCTTGTTTCAATTAATAAATTGAAAGCCTCTATTGAAATTGTGATATACTTTGATAATATGGCCTCCAATTATAAGCATTTGCAACATGAAGTGGCAATTTATTATTGATACAAATATTAGAAGTTTTGCTATACTCCCATTTTATATACAAGTTCTTTATATACAAGTTCTCACAGTTTTTCTTGTCCTCGTGCATACAAAACAAGATCAAGAGTAGAAGTCTACAATGCACAACTAGCAATTAGTAACTTAAGTATGATTCAGAATAGTCCCATTGGCATTTGCAGTCTGCCTTACCATCATCATTACATGCCACAATCATAAAATTTAATTTCCATAAGACATTATTTACTAATCCCATGTACACAAAATGCAACAAATTAGGGAATAATTTTGGTACTCACACCCCCTTTTTTGCTAGTTACACCTCTGCCATTGTTGAAAAGACTAAATTGCCATTATCATTAAATCAAATTTGTCAACCCTTCTCCTTTCCTCTTCCATCGTGAAACCCACAATCTTCCTTGAACTGAGTTCAAATATGCACTCTCCTTACTCATTGCAATATTTTACATGTACTTGAACTCATTTTACATACATTTACGTGAACTGAGTTCAAGTATGCACTTCCCCAACCCATTGCACAATTTTACATGTACTGGAATTCAGCTTAAGTACATGTACATGAACTCAGTTTACACATTTACGTGAATTGAGTTCAAGTACGCATTTCCTTTACTCACTGCAAAATTTTACATGTACTTGAACTTTGCTTAAGTACATGTACGTAAACTCAATTTACTTACGTTTACGTAAACTGAGTTCAAATACGCACTTCCTCTATTCACTGCAAGATTTTACATGTACTTGAACTCAGTTTAAGTACTGCAAAATTTTACATGTATTTAAACTCAGTTTAAGTACATGTACGTGAACTTAGTGTATGCAGATTTACGTAAACTGAGTTCAAGTATGCACTTCCTTTAATCACTGCAAAATTTTACACGTACGTGAACTCAGTTTACGTACATTTACGTGAACACAAGATACGTAAGGGTACATGATTTAAGTTTGCGAACAATGTAAAATTTACCACACGTGAACTCAGATCACGTAAAATTCTCAGATTTTGAAAAAAAAATATGAACTCAATATATCAAGAAACATACCTAGTTGGTGGCTTTAAGCATAATAAGAACATAAGGGTTATGAGGTGCAAGTTAACAGTGAGAAGTGTGAGTTGTGAATGAGTATGAGTTATGAGATGTGAATTATGATTATGTGATATGGGTGTGAGATATTATGAGGTGAGTGATGGTGATAAAGAGAGATAGAGACAAAATAAAATTTAAGAATGATTAAAATAGTAAAAGGCATTTTGGTATTCTAATTTTATAAAAATTTGTTGGGGTGATGGTAGCAAAACAGGGAGTGTAGGTAACAAAATTGATCAGGGAAATACTCCCTCTAGTCTTGTTTTACAAGAGACATTTAAGAATCTTTTTGGGTCCTTACGATAAGAAAAAAGTACAACTTTAAAGTGTAATAATTGTTAGTAAGATTTCCATGGAATTTACAGTTTTCATAATCATTAATTGTGCAAATTTGATGATATTTGTAATAATGTAAATTATTGAGGAAATGATCTTTTCATTTCTTGAATCAGAATGGTTACAATTCTGGTTTTTAAATAAAGCATTCCCTAGTCTAATAAATAAATCAGAATTAAATAGGAGGGATTTACTATACAAAGTCCCTTGATATTCTCTACAGTTATCCTATATAATATAATAAATTATTTACAAAATAACCAGTCAATAAATGACTTATTCTCAGCCACAATTTTGGAATCCAACACTCCCCCTCAAGCTGGGCATTAGATGTCAATCATGCCTAGCTTGGACCTTAAGTTCTCAAAATTAGATTTGTGAAGGGCCTTGGTCAGTAAGTCTGCAATTTGGTTCTGGGAAGGGATGTATTCCAACTTGATAATTCCACCATCTATCTTTTCTTTTATGAAATGTCTATCTATCTCCACATATTTCGTTCTGTCATGGTGGACTGGATTTTTTGCAATATTGATGGCTGCCTTGTTGTCGCACCATAGGCTCATGGTGGAATCTGTTGGTACTCCTAATTCCTTAAGCATTCTCTGTAACCAAATTCCCTCACAAATGCCATGAGCCATTGCTCTGAACTCAGCCTCTGCACTACTTCTTGCCACCACCGACTGTTTTTTACTTCTCCAAGTAATCAAATTTCCCCACACATATGTGCAATATCCACTAGTTGACTTGCGATCAGTCAATGAACCAGCCCAATCTGCATCTGTGAACACTTTCACACTCCTAATTGGGTCCTTTTTGAAGTGAAGACCTCTCCCGGGTGTCTTTTTGAGGTACTGCAAAATTCGAGTCACAGCTTTCATGTGATCTTCAGTTGGCTTATTCATGAAACGACTTACCATACTCACTGAGTAACCAATATCTGGTCTAGTATGAGTTAGGTAAATTAGCTTTCCTACCAATCTTTGGTATCTCTCCTTATCAACTTGGGGACTGCCTTCTTGTTCTGCCAATTTAAGGTTAGGTTCCATCGGTGTATCTGCTGGCTTGCACCCTAACATTCCAGTTTCTTCCAACAGGTCTAGCACATATTTTCTTTGGGATACGTAGATTCCATGTTTGAAACGAGCAATCTCCATCCCAAGAAAATATTTTGGGTGTCCAAGATCCTTGACCTCAAATTCTTTAGCTAGAAATCTCTTGAGTTCTTCTATCTCTTTGTCATCATCGCCTGAGATTATGATGTCATCCACATAAACAATAAATATTGTCACTTTTCCTTCACTAGAATGCTTGACAAACATTGTATGGTCAGTTTGGCATTGAGTAAAGCCGTGACCCTTAACAACTCGGGTTAGTCTTTCAAACCATTCCCATGGGGATTGCTTAAGACCATAAAGTGATTTCTGGAGCTTGCATACCTTGCCAATTGTTTGGGGAGTTTCTAGGCCAGGTGGTATTTTCATGTATACCTCTTCTTCGAGTTCACCATTTAGAAAAGCATTCTTGATGTCTAGTTGGTGTAAGGGCCAATCTAGATTTACAGCTAAGGAGATAATGACACGAACAGAATTTAGTTTTGCCACTGGAGCAAATGTTTCTTCATAGTCCACTCCATATGATTGGGTGAACCCCTTTGCCACCAAGCGGGCTTTGTACCTATTCACACTCCCATCAGCATTGTGCTTTATTGAGAAGATCCATTTACACCCAACTGGTTTTTTATCTTCTGGCAGCTCCACAAATTTCCATGTTCCATTCTTGTCCAGTGCTTTAATTTCATCTTCCACTGCAGCCTTCCATTCAGCATGTTGGACAGCTTCTTGTACATTTTTTGGAAGTTTAATGTTATCCAATACGGTGATGAAGGCTCTGTCTTCTTGTGACAGATTTCTATGAGACACATAATTGCCAATTGGATGTTGAGTGCATGATCTCACTGCTTTCCTCACAGCAATTGGTAAGTTAAGATCACTCTCATTTAGACCACAATTATCATTAGGCTCAAAAACAATATTACCTGGTAGAACTTCTAAATCTGTATTAGGTTCGGAAATTTGGATTGGCCTTGGAGATGTGCAGATTTCTTCCTCCCTTTGAGTTTTCTTCTTCCTTGTGTACACTAGTAGTTCTTTTTCCGGTTCTGTCTCAGATCTGGTTGCAGGTTTTGCTGTTTCTCCAATCACAAGGTCAATTTCTGGTTCTACAACTTGCTGTTGTACGGAGGTCTGTTCTGTTTCTAAAAAATGCTGCAAATTCTGTTCCATTTCATGTTGCAAATGCTGTTCCGTTTCCCAAGGTTGGGATTCTGCTATGTTTTGTTCTCTCTCCCCCTGAAGGCCAACTTTGGGGTAGTAAGGTTGATTTTCAAAGAAAGTTACATCCAAGGAATGATAGGATTTTTTGCTTATGGGGCAGTAGCACCTGTATCCCTTCTTATTTGGCGGGTATCCTAAGAATATGCATTTAAGGGATTTGGGCTCTAATTTTCCTTTGTTAGGCTGGTTGCCATGCACAAATGCAATGCAGCCAAAGACTTTGGGAGGAATGGATGAAAGGATTTTAATATGTGGGTAAATGGATAGAAGTGTTTGGCAAGGGGTTTTGAACTTGAGGGCTTTAGAAGGCATTCTGTTTATTAAATATGATGCTGAAAGGACGGCTTCACTCCAAAAATGATTTGGTACATTAGTTGATAACATAAGGGACCTAGTAACCTCCATGAGGTGCCTATTTTTCCTCTCGGCAATACCATTTTGTTGTGTTGTGTTCACACAGTTGGTTTGGTGCATTATTCCATGCTTGAGAAGGTGAGATTTAAGGGAGTGGTGATAGTATTCACGGCCATTGTCAGTTCGTAGGACTTGGATTTTGGTTTGGAATTGAGTTTGGATCATATTGTTGAAGTTCTCAAAGATTTCTCCCACTTCAGATTTTTCTTTCATAAGGAACACCCAAGTAACTCGTGTATGATCATCAATAAAGGTCACAAACCATTTTGAACCAGTTATGTTCTTAACACGGGAAGGTCCCCAAACATCACTATGGATTAATGCGAAGGGTTGGGATGGTTTATAAGATTGAGGAGGATAATGGTTGCGTGAGTGTTTGGATAATTGACAGATTTAACATTGAAACAAATTTGAATTTTTATTGAATAGAGAAGGAAACATTTTTTCAAGGTACATAAAATTTGGATGTCCTAATCGACAGTGCCATAGCATGACAGCTTCCTCTAGGTTTTCACCACTTGATGCAGCAACATAGACTCAATTATTTCTTCTCTTCTTGAACTCACTAGCTTGAAGGAAGTAGAGACTTGCACATTCCTCAGCATTGTCAATCTTCCTCCCCGAATCCAAATCCTGAAATTCACATAGGTGAGGCAAGAATTTAGTGAAACAATTTTAGATCTTGAGTCAATTTACTTATGGACAAAAGGTTGCAATTCAACTTTGGAACATAAAGAACTGATTTAAGAGTAATGTCCTTGGAGATGATTACTGAGCCTTTACCAATCACTTTTGTTTTTGTGCCGTCTGCTATTCGTACCATATAATTGTCATTGCATGGGGAATATTCATCAAATAGAGTGATATCCCCAGTCATATGGTCTGAGGCTCCAGAGTCTACAATCCATGAGTTAGATATTCCCTTGTCAACAAAATAAACACATGAAGAATTACCTTTTTGGGCCAAGGCAGCAGTTGAGTGTGTGCTATTGTTGTAGCAATTTTTGCAACATCTCCATTTGTTCCTTGTTGAATGGACTTGGTTCAGGTGCTGGGGCTGCCAACACTTTGCCTCTTTCTGATGTGGCAGCATGGGCGCGAATGTCCCTATTCCTAGATGGTTTCCAGTCTGCTGGTTTTCCATGAATGACCTAACATGTTTCTTTATTGTGGCCTGATTTTTTGCAGTGATCACACCAACCTCTAGATTTTTTGTAGTTTCCTTTCACAGCCAAGGCTGAACCTTCATTAATGAAGCTCTGATCCATGCTTCCAAGCATGACTTTCCTTCGGCTCTCTTCTCTTCTCACTTCTGAAAATACTTCTCTGATGTTGGGCAGAGGTTTGGTTCCAAGGATTCTTCCTCTTACATCATCTAGATTCTTGTTCAGGCCAAGGAGGAACTGGTATATTCGGTCTTTCTCCACCAGTTTTTTGTACTGTTTGCTGTCTTCAGGGCATTTCCATACTATATCCTCATAGATATCCAGCTGCTGTCAGTAACGGGTGAGGGTATGGTAGTAATTGTGTCTCCTTGTCGCAGGTCATGGAGGAGACTTTTGATCTCGAATATGGCAGAAGTATTATCAGTATTTGAGTATGTCTCCTTGGCAGCGCTCCAAATCTCGGCTGCAGTGCTGTAATACATGAAATTTTCGCCTGCTTCAGGGGTCATTGAGTTTAGTAGCCATGTCATGACTAAACTGTTCTCTAGCTTCCACTTTGGGTAATCGGGGTCATTTTTCTCTGGCTCTTCAGCATCATCAGAGATGTAATCTTCCTTCCCTTTTCCTTGAAGGAAGATTCGGACAGATCTTGCCCATTGGGTGTAGTTTTGGCTATTTAATTTGTAGCCAGTGATGGGTATAGTGGTGTTTTCGGTCAGGCTGGTAATTGTGGAAGTTCCAGCTGCCTTTTTAGGGTTTGGGTCTGTGACTGAACTGTTTTCTTCAGCCATGGAATAATGGTGTTTTTTTTTTTTTTACTTGGACCAGGTTTGCTCTGATACCATGTAAATTATTGAGGAAATGATCTTTTCATTTCTTGAATCAGAATGGTTACAATTCTGGTTTTTAAATACAGCATTTCCTAGTCTAGTAAATAAATCAGAATTAAATAGGAGGGATTTACTGTACAAAGTCCCTTGATATTCTCTACCGTTATCCTATATAATATAATAAATTATGTACAAAATAACCAGTCAATAAATGACTTATTCTCAGCCACAATTTTGGAATCCAACAGTGTAATAATTGTTAGTAAGATTTCCATGGAATTTACAGTTTTCATAATCATTAATTGTGCAAATTTGATGATATTTGTAATAATGTAATTATTCTCATTATTAATTAGTCCAGCTGTAGATTAGCCATTATAGCAAGACATAAGGCTGCCTATCAAATTGGAGGTATAACAGGAAACTAACCCCTCAAAAATAACCTAAGCTCAAAACATGACCTTCCCCTTGGAGAAAAAAGTCAAAGAAGCTCGAAACATGACCTATAATAATACAAGAACCCAAATCCTAATTAAATAAGGAAACAAATCACGATAATAGCAAAGAAGTATGAAAACAAATGTTAAGATATTGTCAAATTCTAAGAAACTTTAAGATAAGAAACTAATCATATGAGATAATTTAAAATACTAAAGATAATGTCAAGATATATCAAAGAATCATTAATCAATCACTGTATCAAGCCTTAAATTGTCAAATAAGAAAAGGATGATTGATGTAATATACATAATTTTAGCTTAATAAATGCAATAAATAGAATCTGCAGACCTGCTCTAAGTAATACTTTTCATTTGACCAGCTAACAGGAGGCATCTTCAGGGTGGAGTATCCACTTTTCCTACTAAACTTTTTTGGAACTCTTTTAACTATTCGAACTTCATCTCTTAGAAAATCAATGAAATGTCTTACATCAAATATTTCCTCAAAGCCACTGCAAAAAGAAAAGTACAAGACTTTAAAAAGACAAGGCAGCCAAATTAGAGAATACTCATATTATTTTTTTCCAAACAAAGGATATACCTATGGTCTGCCCAAAAGGATTTCTTATCAAGCTCTGGAACAACCAATGTGAGGTTCAAAAGCCGAGCAACTGTCACCATGTCGCAAATCTGAAATGCGAAATCTGCTAACTAAACATTGAAGTTTATCATATAATACAAATAAAGAAATGGAATAATAGGAAGTACAAACCGCTGCACGCATTTGATTCAAGCCCCCATTGCAGGACACTCTTAGAAATCCATTGCTAGTATAATTTCCTGCAAGATTACAGGTGACAAGGCTTTAATATTTACAAAACTAAATAAGAAAAGACATAAACAACTAAGATAAAGAGTTTAAAATAGGTGGAGCTAAGATATAAAAAAAAATTATGGTGGACCAATGGACATGCAAGGAATGATAAAATGAGGGATAAATGTATAAGGGGGGATGTTTGAGACTTGTAGATGATGGGAACTGACCTAATGTGGATTAGTTAGGTGCAAAGAAGATCAACAGAGGCATCAGCAAAGAAGTGGATCAAATGGAAAGAAAATAGCTGATTGAGGTAGATTGTAGTGGTACACTAAAAATATTAGGGGAAAGACTTCACTCTAAACTACGAAATCATATCTGGCAAGTCCACAAGACATGATGGTCAATATCAATTAATTGACATTAACATTCATAAATCATAAGTCACTAACGTAAATTCATGTTCCTAACTGATTCCGTACACAAAACCAACTATAAAACAAGCAGCAAACCAAAAAAGTAATTCTTTTCTTGAAGGGTTTACAGTTTACCAACACATACATTCTGCATTAACTTTCAGCTAAGCATGATCATTATCATCTAATAAAAACACACATTAATACTATTTACTAGTATTATTGCTCAATTAAATCATATGTGGAAAGTTTGCATTAGAGGTTGGAGCCTATTTAGATTAACTTATTTAAATTTATCTATTGGCATAAGTATTTGTGACCATTCGAGAGAGCTTATGGAAATAATTTATGACATGTTCATAAACTATTTTCAACTCTCTAGAAAAGCTTATGAAAACATCTTATATGAAAATAATTCGACATTATTTTATCTTTTGTTATAGAAATAGTTTACAGATAAATAGTATGATATAAGCTCTCAATTAAGCTGTCTATCCAAACCAGAATGAAAGCTACATATTTCCAAACCCACATGCATAACAATTCAAGCAAACAAAAACTTTGCCAATATAGAAACACACTTAAGGTAAATGAGTAAAGAGAAAAACTAACTTGGAGAAAGTAAAGGTGGAGGAGATTGAGAAAGTCCAAGTTCCCCTTGAAGAGGACGTTGAGTTATGTGATATATACGACTGGTAAAACCAGAAAAGAAATTGGAATGCCATAGTTCATTCACTGTCATAAGCTGAACCAAACATGTCCAAAGCACAATGCTTGAACAAACTCTAATGAACCAAACACGAAAACGGCTCCTTGGAATCACAGAACCATGAAGCTTATCATACCTCACTTGAATACCCTCCGATCTAACCTCCATTTCTCTGTCACACACTTCATTGCCGCTTCATCACTATAACCTTCACGTACTTTCCAACAACAAAAATCAACACAAAACTGCAACAACAAAAAAATTCTCATTAGTGTGACTCAATGAAATTGAAGACATACCTCAGATATGAACACTGCAACGAATTGAATTTCACTGTTTTGCGGTTTTTTGAGGGAATTGGAACCGACCCAGAATTGAATTTGAAGCGGGTAATTGTGGGTGAGGCTCAAAATTAGATCTTTCTGCTTCTCAATTGTGTCCACAGAATTTGAAGTTCTTGAAGAATAAGAGAAAAATAACGAGAAATTGTTATTATTTTATTGGAATTAGAAAGTTGTTATTGTGGAAAAGGAGAATGGAGAAAAGGATCAAACAGGAACAAACAACAAAGAAGGTTCGTGCATTTTTATTCCCATTCCAGATGAGGAAAAATAATTAATTAATTAATTTATCTTCCTCTCTTTGTTTATTTTTATTGTTTGTTTGGACGATTTCAATGGAAATTATAGTGATTAGTTTCTAGAAAAATGATGATTTTCTCTCTCTTTTATTTAATTGTGTGTGCATGAATTCAAATCTATGGGTAGATCAATTGAGAGATCCAGGTTAACTAAACAGAAAATGTAATTTTTCACTCTCAAAAGTCTTTCAAAATATTCAAACTTTACCCCAAAAAAGAAAAAAAGAAGGAGAATGCGAGATGGAACGTATAAATAGACACGATGTAAACGACGATATACATTGTCGTATGAAATTATTTTATATTTACATCCAATATGTTTTTTTATCACCTCACTTTTCTTTTTTGTGTGGTTATTTTAAAATAAAATAATAAAATATAGAAGAATAATAGTTTTTTCCGATGATACTGAGGTCACAAAAAAAAATTCAATGATAGTATAAAATAATTTTATACTATATTTATGTATATCCAGTGAACTCAAATCGATATGAGTCTAATGATGATATTATAAGTGTAAAATAATTTTATTCATTATATATGTAAAATTAATTTGTATCAATGTTACATGAACTTTAATTCCAATAGATATATGCATTTTGTGCTGCGAGTATAACTAATAGCTACCGGATATTTGATATGTTGATTGTTAAGCCATGGATTCGAATTCATGATATCCACTTTTTTTTTTGGGAAATAGATATATGCATTTTTAATATTAGATAAACATCATTGTATGTCGTGACAAAGGGAGAAGGAGGGTTTGCAAATGTCTTGATCCTCAAATTTTATAGGTTCATTTGAGTTATACATAATCAATTACTAATAAGCAATTTTTACATAAAAATATAGTTAAAATTTTGTTAGTCACTTTTGTATTTTATTAGTTAGTTTAGTCCTCCAATACGTCATTCGTTAGTCGATTTAGTATTACTAATAAAAAAAGAGTTTGATTATGTGTTTAATTTCGATACGTTCAATACTATATTGACTGTCTCTTATACATTTAAAAACCAAAATGACTAAATTGAAGTCTTGGTCACTACTCCTTTGAATACATATAATTTCTAGCTCCAAGAGTGATTGTATGCAATGTAAATTCTTGATCATTGGATTACACAAGATTTTTTTCTTCATAAATTATCTTAGCGAAGGTTATCTTATTTGAGATGCATTAAACACATATAAATACATCTCTAAGTAAAAACTCGAACTTGAATTTATGACATTATGCAAGTCTAACCTCATATACTAAATTTAACACTTTTGGTGGATTAACAAAAGTTATACACACATAAACAAGAGTTTTAAATGTTTTCTTTGCAATATAGATATAAAGTAAAATATTGGTTCATAATACATTTTTTGTTTGTCTATAAATAAAATTGTATAATTACCACTAGAAACTCATACACAATTGTTATATTTTAAGTTTGGACCTGGAACACAATCTCCAACTTAAGAATACTTTTTTTATAAGATAAGTTGTGATTACATAAATACATTTATATTTTATGATAAACCATATGGTCTTGTACCTGGAATCAAATATGATTTGGGTACTATAATAAAATTGTTTTGTTTTGCAAATGACAATAAATTTGACATAAAAAAAAGTTTAAAAAAAAAACTTCTCAAAGTAATGAAGTAGTGCAAAATTAAGGGTATTTCTTCTCACTCTAATGTTTTTAAATGTATAAAAACATATGTTCGAATTTATCAATTTAAACGTATAAAATATAATTCTAAATTAATTAATTCAAATAAAATTTAGAAGTTTTTCAAAAGATTTAGAGTAAAAAAATAAGTTTTTTAAAATTAATACTCCGTAGAGAAAAACAAGCTTACAATAATGTATTCGCATAATTATGATTCAATGCCATATGCTGGATGAGTACTCATTGTTTTCATGTTACAAAGGTCAATATGTCATACTCTGTATTTAAAGCACATACCCTTGTGGGTGCACCGATGTCAACCATTAATTTTACTATTTTTCTTAATTTTTATATTTGGTTTTTTATTTTAAGTTTTATTTTAATCGCTTACATTTTACTCTATCTAGATACATGAATTTTTTTCATAAATTATATGTCTCAAATATAACAAAAATGTGCACCTTTTAAAATGTACTTATTGTTTAAATGTATTTTATATCTTTAGATTTGAACTCCAAATACAATTAATTTTTTAGTAAAGAAATACAATTAATTTTTAATTATTTAATGTTTAAGGTTATTTAAGGGGTAAACCATTAAATTAGAATATGAAATTACGAGTAAGAGCAAGTTGAGACCTCAAATTTACACAATAGCAAAAGACCTCTCATATTAAATTACACTAATTAATTTACTTCCTTCGTCAAATATATATTTTATGTGTATTGAAGTGTCATGTTAAATGACATTGTGGCTTCTCTATATCACGTGGAGGTTTGTCCACTCACACTAAGCAATTAGCTAGCTTTATGTTCTGCGGCTATAATTTCTAAATCCCTCTTTATCTTCATCTCCAAAATCTAAAAATCTTTAAATTCTAAATACAGCTTATTTCCTTTCTTCACTTAATTCCATGAATATAGCTTTAATTACTAAGGGAGATAAGCAAAAAATGATGAGAGACATATATTAAATGTTGCTGAAAGTCCTTGCCAATAGATTGAAAGGTGTGTTTGATAAATGCATATCTAACACTCAATCAACTTTTGTTCATGGTCGATCTATTTTGGATAATGTCGTGACTACCTTTGAAGTCATGCATTATATGAAATCTAAAATCCCCGGTAAATCTTATGATATGATATACTTGGATTATTTGCATGAGGTTATGCTTGAGACGTGATTTCATGAAAATTTGAGTGAGGTGGATGATGTTATGTATGGAGACAGTGGATTATTTTGTTTGTAAATGAAGAATATCATTGGCCACATTATTCTAGAGAGAGGATTACGCCAAGGCGATCCACTGTCTCCTTATATTTTTATCACATGTGCAGAAGGTCTTTCAACTTTGATTCATAAAAATGAACTCAGACGCAATATCCATGATCCAAAAATTTGCAAAAATGCCCTAGTTATTTCTCACTTATTTTTTTGCAGATGATTGTTTTATGTATTTCAAAGCCAAGGAGATTGCAAATACTATTTTGAAGAGTATTTTTTTATCAATCTCTAAAGTTAGCGGGGAAACAATCAACTTGTAGAAATCAATAGTCTTTTTGTAAGAATGTGGAAGAAGGTGCTAAAAACTATATCATTGCTCTATTGGGAGTCCAAACAGTTTTTAGGACATGCAAGTATATGAGTATGTCATCCATGGCGGGGTGAAGTAAAAAAGTCACTTTTCAATTTGTTAAAGATAGAGTGCAGAAGAAAATTAACTCTTAAAGTAGTAAATACCTTCCAAAAACCGAGAAAGAATCTCTTATCAAGGTTGTTCTTATATATATTTCCTTTTATATAATGAACATTTTTCTTGCTTCTTTTTTGATTGGGAGATGAAATAGAGAAAATTATGAATTTATTCCGGTGGGATCATAATTGTAACCAGTGCATTTGTTGGCTCTCTTGGAACAAGCTCTTGATGCACAAGAGTGATGGTGGCATGAGTTTTAGGAATTTGTTTGTATTTAATCTTGCTATGTTAGTTAGGAAAGGAAGGTTGGAGGTTTATGAGAAATCTTAATGCCTTGGTTAGTAACTTTTTACGGCAAGGTATTTTCCACAATGCGACTTTTTGGCGATTTAGAAGAATATTCACACGGTGAAATTCATTTTAATAGCAGGATGTGGGTATGGGTAGAACTTCAATTTAACCAATCTTCGAGTTTCTAATCTTATGCAACCTGACATAAACCAATGTATATTCATGTTGTCCATGTCATCTTCAATTCGTCTTAATCATGTAGGAGTTGGAATTTGTATCTTTGAGGATAATGGTCACTTCATATTAGCAAAAACAAAGTGGTCTTCTCCAATTTGTGATGTAGCAATTGGAGAAACTAATGGTTTTTTATGGCTTTAAACTGAACGCATGATCTTCAACTCCAAAATGTGGATTTTGATTTGGACTAAAAATTGGTAGTGTATAGCTTTCACAATGCCACCCATGATGTTTTAGAGCTTCCAGCGATTCTTAATGAATTCCAACATTTATTTACCAATTTCTGTCAAAACTCTTGTAAGGGTAGAGTCCTATCCCTAACTAGTATCTATATTTTTATTGAAATTCTAAAATGTATCAACAATTTAATTTTTTATAATTAATATTTTTAAGTAATTTATAGGCATTATTAGAATCTCGATCTCCAAGTTATAACTAGTGGGTTGCACACATTAAACACATTAGTTATATAATTATATACTAATAAGAAAGATTTAAGAGTAGTTGTATGAAATAGTTTAAATATCTTTGAATGTAATTAAATGTCTTGGTAAATTCAACATTGAAAATGTAATGACATTAAAACTTTTGATCAAGAATTTTGTTACTTGTTAGAATCTTACTCTATCTGTATAATCAATTTCGACGATTGTACACAATATACTATAACCTTTAAAATAATAATAAAAAATTTAAATAAAAATCACTAGATATCTAGCAAACAAACATCCTTAGCACCTATATATATATATATATATATATATATATATATATATATATATAGTTTAAATCAAAGGAGGTATAGTAAACTTCATACAAAAAGCCAAGAAAACTACCGCATTGTTGCATTATTCTAAACAAAATTGAAACATTTTTAGACTTATGTTTAAATCAAAGGAGGTATAGCAAACTTCATACAAAAAGCCAAGAACACAACCATATTGTGGCATTATTAAAAAATAATGTACCGAGGGAATTTACTCTCAACCTAACTTGTTAAACGCAAAAGAAAAGAAAGAAAAAAATACTCATATGTGTATTTGGAGTTATGGTATGTTAATATTTAAACTAGAAGTTTTATTTTAAAAGTTGTGTTTAATACTTTAAAAGTTTAAACATTATTTCCTTCATTCTTAAACTTTAATCTTTTTAATGTTGGACATACATATTAAAAAATAATAAATTTATAATTCAGTTTTTTTTATCATTTATTTATTAAATAAAAATAAATTTTATTTAATGTATATTTTTAAAGATATAAAAGAAAAAATATTATCTTAATTAAAAAAAAAAACAAAATTTATTTATTTTTAGTATCTTTAATATGTGCTCTGAAAAAATAAGTGATACAAAAATTAAACCCAAAGAATCATAAATTGATATACGTGTATCTTCCAATGAAAGACAACCACGTAAGAACCTAAGTTTAAGCAGTAATAGTTGGCACCTTGTTTTGTTGGAAACATAATTAATTCTCAACTCTCACGCTGAAACCCTTCTGAATTCAGTTTCCTCTTCTTCTTTCTCTTTCTCCTCAGAATCTAATCACTCATCAACTTTCTCTCGATTTTCACTTTTCTTTCTTCAATATTACTTTCACTATGATAATAATACCAATGATTAGGTTTAACCACAAACCCCTTTTGCATCTTTCTCTTCTAATTTTGGTTATGTTTTCTTCTTCCATTGAATCCCTCAGATTCGAACTCCAATCTGGCCACACCAAGTGCATCTCCGAAGACATCAAGAGCAACTCCATGACAGTTGGCAAGTACACAATCATCAATCCCAACGAGGGTTACCCTTTACCCGATTCCCACAGAGTCACCGTTCGGGTAACAAAATAAAAATCCAAACTTTTTCTTACCCAATATTGAATTTCTTTACTTTGAATCAATTTTGATGGTTTTTGGTTAATGGGTAATTGTGTTTTTTTTTTTGGGGGGTTTAGGTAACTTCGTCTCATGGGAACAACTTTCACTATGGCGATCGTGTTCAATCGGGTCAGTTTGCATTTGTTGCAGCAGAAAGTGGAGACTACATGACTTGTTTCTGGGCTGTGGATAACAAACCACTTGAAACGTTGACTATTGATTTGGAATGGAAGACTGGTGTGGCAGCTAAAGATTGGTCTAATGTTGCTAAGAAAGGCCAAGTTGATGTAAGTACTCAAATCTTAAATCTCTATATGATATATATACCTTAGTTAATTTTGTATCTTGTACTGTGTTGTCTCTTGCTAATTCTAGCATGAGTAAGCACAATTGGTCAGAAACCAGATGTACATTAAAGTAAGAGTTGAATTAAACACTACTTACTAAATTTGTTTTGTTGATACATTTTTTTGATTAATTGTGATTGTTTTAATAATTTTTTGTTTCATTGGTGATTTCTGTAGGATTACATTTTGTAGTATTGTGATTTGTGTATATTATTAATAAGTTGAATAGATTCCTTTTAGTTGCATTCCACTCATTTTTAAGGAGAGCTGATATGGACTGAACTGAGTATTACTGTGCGGCATTTGTGGCTATGTCGAGATTTTGTGAGGCTATGATATCTGACAGTGCTTTTGATCCGGTTATGGATGACTATATTATATTAGAAGTATGCTCGATTTTAGCAGGTGTGCTTCTGGGAAAAATGCAAATAAATAAATGAATAATTACCAAGTAGTACAAGTAATTTTGGAATATCAAAATGTGCTTTTAATTTAGTCATAGTGATCGCGTTGCTTTCATACAGCCAAAAAATCAAGGAGTTGTACTCTTTTCAATCTAACCCCTAGGCTAGCTTATGGTATGAGGTGAATGTATCCTGCATGAGCTTTACTGGCTGAAGCTCATTGTGATTGGTCTAGTAATTTATGATGTCATTAACCGGTTAGATAGCTAGAGATCTGGACTTCCTTCTGTCATGGAATCCTTACAGTCCAGTCAACAATTCTGAATTGTTTGATCTTGATTGATGTCTCAGATTTGAAGTTCTGAAACTCGGATTTAAAAGAATGTGAAAAGTAAATTTGGTATGTGATCCGTGATCAGATGGTCAAAAATTGCTGACTGCATAGATTTTGTGACTGAGAAATCCGGATCCAAATAGGTAGATAGTTAGAGTTAAAGATTTGCAGCCTTGATGGTGAATATATAATAATGGGAGGTCATTTATATTTCTAAATATGGCAAGCTTTTTACTGTAAGATGTGTATCTTGACTATTGAATGGTGGTCATTTGTATGCAATTCATTTTCCATAGTACATGTATTTGTTTTCTTTCCACTGATTTGATGTTGATAATTGACAGTGATTTCTATTGTTGGCTTATTTTTCTCTCGACAAAATTGACATTCTTGGATGATTGCTAAACTCCTTATATTTATTTACCTCCGCCGTATCTTTTCTGTGGAGTTTACTACTCCCCGGATGGCTGGATATCACGTTTGTACCTTATTTTGAAGCAAATCTGAACCTTGTCAAAGTCTTCTTGTCACATTCATTTGCCATTTTAGACATATATGATATATCTACTCATAATTCTTTGGTTTTCAATTAGTTTGGAGAAATTGTGATGTTGTTGACTTAATGTTTGATCGAAAAAATTCTCACAATTATCTCATCCACATGTAACAGGTAATGGAATTAGAGATAAAGAAGTTACAAGATACTGTTGCTTCCATTCATGATGAGATGTTTTATCTTCGTGAAAGGTAGACATCCGCAACTGGCTGAAAATTCTTAATACTGAATTCAATACATTTGACATAGGATATGATAACAAGCGTCATTCTTATTTTTTGTTAATTTTTTCCTTTCCAGAGAAGAAGAAATGCAGGAGCTCAACAGAACAACTGACTCCAGAATGTTCTGGTTGAGTTTGCTTTCACTCTTTGTCTGCTTATCAGTGGCAGGGTTGCAACTATGGCACTTGAAGTCCTTCTTCGAGAAAAAGAAACTAATTTAAAATTTTGGGATAGTTTTTTCTTTTTCTTGATGTGTTCTTGTAAAATATACATGCATTCATCTATCCAGATACACATAATGGTAGTCAGTTTATCTCAGAACACTCCCTTTGTTAAATGCAAATCAGGTATTACAAGATGAGTTTCAAAGGAATTGATGTACCGCAATATGAGGGTTAGACAAGATGGTGGTCTGGTGAAATTGCAATTCAGCTAAGCATTTATGTTCAGCTGTTCATAACCACCTCCTATCTATTGAGACAATTATAGATTACCCGAAAATATCATTTACTTTCCTATCTTTTATTTTATCCTTTACTTATTTCACTTACCAGGTGTGAGAGCATAATTTTTCATCCGAAAATAAATTGAGCAAGTTTTTAAGCTAAGCTACGGCTTGTTTCATCGATGGATTAATAGTTACATAGGAATAGTAGTGCTTTTGTTTGAAGTTGAGCTTAAATTAACTCAATAGAATTTGGTTTGATATTTAACGATGCTTGAGTGTGCGTGATCAGGATTCACCAGTTAAAAATTAGTAGAGTTTCAACCAAAACTATTCTTAACCAAACATGCCCTGCAGAAACTAGAACTCCACTCTGCTCTCAAGCACCTTACGTTATGTAAGCTAATTAAAAGTTCTGATCATTCGTTAAACCACGAGAAGAAATGCATGTATTCTGCATTTTTTTTATATAGCTTATTAAAAGAAAAACAAAGATGCTGCTTTACGATGAATGAGTCAAATAATGGACTGAATAGCCAAATTCATGTTAAAAATATATCATTCTTTAGCTCCAAAACATAGAACGTTTGGCACATCTATCTCATTTTCCCTATTTTGCTTTTTAAGCAGAAGGTGGGATTGTAGATGACGACAATTTACTCTTGATGGTTCCCAGTCCTCAATTTAATACTAAATTTTTCCACAGCAGCCAACAGAATTCATATGAAAACAGCAAAAGAAACTTGTACCAGAAGGGCAATCCCAAAGAATTCGATAGCATCTATACCACAAGAATGGATAAAACATAATACAAGAATGAAAATTATTATTAATTTCTTAACCAAAAATATGAAGGAAAAAAAAAAACACAACACAGTAGACTGTATGATTTGCCTACTTCAATTGGTTTGTACACTTAAACACATTAATAAACTTGTGCAACAACTTGCGTATCATCGTATGCTCCCTTGGACAGGCCATGGGCTTTAATGAGGAAGTATAATTGAAACAAAGAAACCAGAGAAAAGCAATGAACATCGCCTGTTCTGGTCATTAATCCAAACAGTCTAAATCAAATGTTGATTTTGCAGGTTTTCCAGTTAAGCTTTACCAATCCATAGATCCGGTAGCGACAGTAATGGCAAATAAATCATCTGAATTTCTGAATATGTCAATGCTCATAAACATTTATGAAGTGAACAAGTGCCAATGATGGTCTGAAGGTAGATTTTCCTTTATCTTTTCAAGCCGCTTAAGGATCTCTATGAAATGAGGTCTTTGATTCATATCAGCAGCCCAACACTGCTGCGTTAACCTGAGAACATGTAAACCAAAGGCCCTTAAAATTACCTATATGACTAAAGCCAAAAGCTGTTTTATTAAATATTTGATGTGAACAAAATAAATATTTACTTGCTGTAACTTTTGAGACCCTAATTTACAAAGCATTCCAGAATGTCTAATTAAATGTGTTGACCAGCATTTTGATGTGTAATTTTATATTATGCTTTATCTAGTTGATGGGTGTTAAGTATATAATGGCCCATCTCCTTATTAATCATGTTTCTTTTCTATAAATGCCATTATCAATCAGACAATGAGAGATTAAAGCATACTGCTACACAGTAACATCAAAGATGCATGGTCAGTGTAAAAGTAAAAGAAGCAACAACAAACTAAGATGCCTTCTGTGATTTTGAGGAAACATACCATAGGAAAAGCCTAGTAGTACTGATGTATTGGCTTATTTATACAGAACACTTTAACACACACAAGAATATATGCAATTGAAAATCTTAAATAAAACAAAATGAGTTTGTAACATGGAAAAGAGATGAAATCAATCCAAAGTCAGATGTTGAGCAAATGGGAGGAAGGACAGACTTAAAAATGTCATGGATATCATAAAAGGTCGCGCTGCATGCTCGAACATGAAATATCTTTGTTGGAAGCATCTTGGTAAGTAATATAAGACCCAGATAAGTAGGTGGACTTCTAAGTTCTAACTATACCACTTTAAGAAATTGATTCTCCTTTTTGTATGCTAATCCATTAGAGAAAAGTCACATCCACATTAGTTTAACCAGAAAGCATGTAGCTTACGTTTGAGCAGTTTTAGTTCAAGATTGTCAAGGCCTCCTCTCTTAAAAACTAACTTTAGCTATTAGATGCAAGTCAGAACTGATCTATATCCCTCACATGTAGCCCATTATACGAAATATTTTTGGGCTTCAAGCATGGGCAAAGCATAGATCCACGTAGAAACATATAACAGCACAAATTGTTGACCACTTGCTCCAACAGAGTGTGATACCGTATCAAGAACTATCATAAAAGAAAGCTAAGAAATTGAATAAAACTACAAGAAATATTTCATAAATGACTTACTCTTGCAATTCAGGGACATAACCCTTTGCTCGAAAAGAAGGCCTGTGCCCTTCAGCTGCATGCTTTGCTCCATCATAAGGTTCATAACTTGCAAAAGGTGGTTCACCTTCAAGCATCTGCTTGAAATGAGACACCATGATTTAAAAGCAGCTTCAAATAATGTCATGTAAAACAGATAATTAAGCAAGACAAATTACCTCATACAAAATCATTGCAAAAGAGTACACGTCAACCTTCTTGTCATACCTCCGATGTTTGAAAACTTCCGGAGCCATATAGCGATCTGTTTTATTCCCCAAGAAGAAGAAAATTAAATTAACTATTGTATAAGAATGACAATTTATTATGCTTTAAAAGAACTTCAGGGATACTCACAGCTCCCAGTTTCACCGGTCATCTTGTATACATCATGAGAACTCTGGACGGTGATAAGCTTGCTCAATCCAAAATCTCCAACTTTTAAATGGTCAGCACTAGAGTTGACTAAAAGAACATTCCTAAAATTTTGGAAAATAAACTAACATTAATTCAGATACTTCTAAATTCCAGATGTATGTTCTCGATGACACAAAATACTGTCAATCTTGAATAAAAGCCAATTTTGCTTCAACTTATTATAACTAATGCACCATAACAATACTAGTCTATGGCATGTAATCCATATTGAGTGAATATATTCACGTTTGGCTGGAAGATAACAAACTTACCTTGGCTTTAGATCTCTATGAATTATAACATTTGGTTCATTGTGAAGATAGGCCATTCCTCTACAAAAAAAATATTCATAAAATATAGATTAGCAATTTAGCATAAAGATCAGATTAAATCAAGCTGAATCTTTGCTAATGCCTTTAGATTTCCAAATGCTTTTATTTCGGTATTGATAAGATACATGATGCTCTGAACATGCCATTGTTGTACATGGCCCATATTATTGAGGTAAGATACTGTACCTGGCAATATCCATGGAAAAGTTTATAGCTGCTGAAGGGCTAAGTGAACCTTTATCTTTGAGGTACTGGTGAAGATCACCCTATACATGAAGAAAACAAAAGTTCAGTTTTAAAGCAAAAGTTTACATTAGTTTACTAGCTCTAAAACTAGGTTTGGAGTGCTCAATTGGAAGGACTTATATTTCATTCACATACCCCTCTTAGATACTCAGTAATTAACATGAGGGGCTTCCTGTCAGTAACAGCTCCAAGAAACTGAACTATATTGGGGTGTCGAAGCTTCACCAACAAATTGACCTCATGCCTAAAGTCCTGCCTGTAATAAAATTTAAAACACAGAATAAACACAGATATAGAGTGGGAGACAGAAGAAAAAGCCTGTGAGCCTGTGACACATACGAGATGGCAGAAAAACCTAGAAGCCTAGCACATAGATAAAATATGGTTTGTCGCAGCAAAAAAGAAAAAACTGCCTTCGCTTCCTTTGGTTTTAATTATTCGGAATAAATTCTTTGTTTCAAGAGGGAAAGTAGATTCAACCTGAAAAAATACCTTCAACAAAAACAGTTTAATTACTTGTTTATAATTTTCCATATAGTCCCACATACATCTTGACAGTGTAGAAATTAATTTTAGCAGATTCATCATCATCAGCCCCATGTAGTCAGAGAACATTTATCACAATAATCGCAGGAGATAAAAGAAAGGCTCTCACATGACCATTTTATCTTCTGAAAGAGATGGAAGAATGCGCTTGACAGCAACTGGTGTTCCGCGCCAATGGGCTTTCAAAATCTCACCAAAAGATCCCTGCATGGATCATACATCATTGACAAAAGACCAAATTGGGCACCAAATTTAGTTTATCACTAGCTTAAATGCAAAAGTGAAATTGCAAAATGGAAAAATACACTGGGCAAATCAAAGCACAAAAGTAGCAGCAAGAAACATTGGGCGCATACAGTTCTTTCAAAAAAGAGAGAAAGAAAAATGCAGTGAAAATAAACAAAGTAAAAGCAAGAGAAGAGGAACAATAAACATTAAGTTAGAAAAATTAAACAAAAGTAGCAGCAAGAAACACTACATGCATACAAGAAAAGAAATTGAGGTAACTAACATTAACATAAATAACAAACTTGTCTTTTTTTTTATTCTTTTTCTTGATCAGCCGTAAATAAAATATAACACCTTTGACCCTATGATGATCATGCAACAACAATATACAGAGAGAAAGACAGTAGTTCATACTTCATAGATACTGATCTACACTAGTCAGGAATGGATGGCTCACAACTCTACGTCTCTAGGCACAGCACAATGAATTTCACGGAATAATCCATTTCTACACTAAGAAACAGTTGCAGAAGTCGACCATAACAAAGAGTTGACTAAAACATACAGCATGTTTTGGAATAAATATCTCGATATATCGAATAAAACACCTTTAACTGCCCTTGGATAATCACACAACAACAAAATAACAAGAGACAGAAAATCAGCTACTAAACGCCATTCATACATCCGGCCTGATATTCATTGTCAAAACAAGAAGACTCACAACTATAAGAAACAGTAGCAGAATAATCCATGTCTACGCTGAGAAACAGTAGCAGAACCAACAGTTGACTAAAAAACACAGCAAGTTTTGAAATTAATATCTGAAAATTCTCTCGAATATACACACACAGTGCGAATGAAATGAATAAAACCCATAAAGCAATACCTTTCCAATACGCGCAGAACTTGAGAAGTCAAGCTCAGAAGGTTCAATTTCCCAATCACACTTGTTAGGCAACGGTGGCGGAACTGGTCTAGGTTCAAAATGGCTTCCAGTTTGTCCCTACATCACCATCAAACCTAGAAATTATTCAACTGAACGAATAGATAAATAAAATAAAAGAAGGAAAAAAAAAACTTACAAAAGACAAGCCTCCGTGTGATTTCAAAAGCTCAATCATACTAATCTTTTTAGATCCTTCTGCGTCAGCCAAAGGCTATTCACAAAAAAAAAAAAAAAAACCTAAATTTGAATTTTGTTTCACAATCAATCAAGCACAGAGAGAGTAAGAGATAGGATTAAAAATTACGGTGTTTTTCCAACGATCCTGAGCGTTGACATCGGCGCCGAATTCAATTAAGCATTTACCGACGTCGATCCAACCGTGGAGTGAAGCGACGTGAAGCGGAGTGCGGTTATCGTAATCTGTAGCATTGACAAGCGAAGGATCTTCCTGAAGAAGCTTACGAACCGCAGCGGCGTCGTTTTGATGAGCGTGCCATAGTATGAGTGACGTGCGGCTCACTCGCGCCTTCTCTTTGTCTTTGCTGTTGCTGCTTCCTGAACTCATATGTTAATTTCACGATTCAATAATTTCAGAGAAAAATGGTTTCGGGTTTTGAAGTTTCAACTGTTTGTTTTAGTGTCGGTTATTTTCCTTTAACGAAACGCGGGTGTCCAGTGCCAAGCATTTTCTTCTTTCACACTTTGATTTTCCTTGGCTGCGTGTGGGGTATACGCGTTGACGCCCATTCCTTATGTCCTTTCTATTTTTATCATTACCTAGACCTGGACGGATCCTTCAACTACATTTTCCATTTATGATAATCAAATTTATTTATTGGAACGGGCTGGATTTTTATAAAGTGAGATTCATACTTTAAAGGCCCTAGGATAAAGAAATATAATTACATTATTAATTAAAAATCATAATCTAAAGTCATAACACCCACAAATACCAAAATCGTTATGTGTAAATTTTTTGTTGTAGTTATCATCTTTTCTTATAAACAAGATGATCAAGATGTTATAAATTTAGTTATAAATTGTTAAAGTCATAATCCCCTCACAATAAATTTATTTCATTTCATAAAAAAAATGATTAAAGATGTTATAAATTTTGTATAATATTTTTACTGTTATATTTCTATATTATTCTTTTAATATATCTACTACTGCTAAGGTGCAAGTTCGGCCCCATCACGATAAAAATAATAAAAAATAAAAGAATTGATATTTTAAAAATTAAGTTATTTGAAGGGTAAAGAATGATAACGATGTAAATCAAATCTTATTAAAATTAGGTGTAGTTTAAAATCAACACTTCTTCTGATCATTAATAATCAAAATAAAATTTACAAAATTACAATTTAATTTTACTTATTTTAAATATTAAAAAATAATCTCTTATTCAAATTAATAGGTGGAAGTTGTTAAATTACATATTCATAAAAAGAAGTATGTGTAAATTAACAATATTCATTATTAATCATTAATATGAAAATTTTAATATATGAATATCATTTTATAATTAAAAAATAAATAAAATTAATTATTTTTTTAAGAATTGTTCACTATCTAAATGAAGGATTACACTATTGTAAAGTAAATAGTTCACCTTCAAAAATAAAATGATTGAAATTAATTTATTGATAATCAAATCAACGACTCATATTATGTACGCAATTAACCATTATAACCATTATAGATAATCAATATATTAACTATTAATTAATTTATTTTACCAATGAGTGAAATTCTTAACGAAAATTATGGGCGTACACTTATACACCTTTTTTACAACTCAACGGAAAAAAATAGAGAGAACGATGTAATAAATGTGATATATATATATATATACAATAAAAAGAAAAATAGAAAAAAAAAATAAAGTGTTTGAGTGTAACAACACCAAAGTTTGGAGACATTTGAGATGCCACAAGTAGTCTTATTTGTTGATCCCAACTAGGAGTAAGAATAGGTTAGGCCGTCCGTTAGGGGTATGTGGTTTGACTTATTTTAAGTCTGATCTGGCTTAATTTGTTTAATAAAAAAAGTTAGGCTCAGACTTTTTTTAAAGTCTATTAATTTAAATAGGTCAGGCTCATACTTATAAAAAAGTCTATTAGATCTGATAGGTTGACATATATATATGAAATTCATTTTGTTAGTAACTTAATATTTATTTTTAGAGTATGATAATGTATTTTGTTTATTGTTAATTATTGAATTCATTTTGTTTTATTTGTAATTTTTTAAAAGACTTGTTGCAGTTTGCTAATTATGAGGTTCATTTTGTTTATTTTTTATTTTTGAAATGTTGTTGCAAATTTGTTGATTATAATTTTATTATATTTGATTATAACTTTATTATTTTATTAGTTTTTTTATATATAAAGGTTTAGTTTAACTTATTTAAAAAAATATAAAATATATTATTTAAATAATTTAATGAGAAATAAGTCTTTAAATAGTTAGATGAAACTAAATTTTTAATAAGATTAAGTCAGAACGAAATGAAAAAAAATTCACTACAAATCATACAAAAACTTAAAAAATTAATCGCAAATGAAATTCCCATATTTCAAAATATAGTTGAAGCTAACCCATTTCCACTCATAATAACTGAGATAGGTACAAGTGAGAACTCTTCGCATACACAGCGGCTATTCCACGTTCCAAAAGCCAGTACTTACGGTATTGTCCTTTTTTCTTGGCTTTTTAGTTTGGACACCTTTTTTCTTGGTTATAGTGAGTCAAGTAGTTTTAATATTCTTTTTTAATAAGTAGTTTTAATATTTTAAATAAATAAGTAATGAGTATAAACGATTTCAATATAAAATCGTTTTACGTCTTAGATATAGTGACAGTTCTTATTTTTTGTCATACTATTAGTAATTTTTATATCAAGATGTATGCTTTAAATTAAAAATAATAGTAAGTCAAGTTGAGTTGAGGGTGAACTACTAGATCAAATGTTTCATTAAACTATATGCTTTATTACATTTTTTGTTTAAATATAGTTTTTGTTTTTGTAAATTAAATTTCAAAAATTACATTTATCTTTTATATCAAGATGTATGCTTTAATATAAAAAAATAATAATATATTAGTTATTTGTATTTTTTTTATTAAGTTGGTTATTTATTTATTTTTGTCAATTTAAATCTTTATGTTTGTAAATATTTACATTGTTGATTTTAACTTCAAACCAACTAAATTAAAATTCAAAATTATTTAACTTTTTCAAAAAACTTATGTAATTCTTAAATGAAATCACATGAACATTTATTACATTGTTCTTGAAACATTAAAAAAATGTTAAATGACTAATGTGATTTTTCGTATAACTTAAAAGGTATACAAAATATATTGCATATTAAAAGTATAAAGGTAGATGATGAATGCTCATGTGAGGTTACAAAGTCACATTCACGAGTACACTAATACTGTTAAAAAAAAAATTATTTTAAAAAGAAGTTAACAAGTATCATAAGGTAAGATATTAAAAATATAAATTTAATTTTGGAAGTTGTGCATTAAACTCTTTAAATTTTGATCATTTTTAGACAATATTTCATTTTCTTTTTTAATTTCACAACAAGTGCATAAATAACATTGTTTAGCTTGACCCTTTAAAAAAAACCGGTCAAAAACATGCTCTCAATTGAAAAAGACTCTAAGAACATCTATAATTGAGAATCATTTATCTAATAAACACTCTATTTATATGATATAGTGTTTATTAGATAAATAATTTCTCATTATGGATAAGTCTCATTTAAAAAAATAAATTAAGATAGTAGTCTAAAGAAAGTAATATTTATTGTATATTATCATTATAATATGTTAACGTAAAATCTAATTTTATTTAATGTAAAATCGGGTTAAACAACTAAATTGGGAGTTTTTGCAGATGCTAAGAGCATCCACAACAATAGTCATATGAAAATAATGTTTAAGTAGATTAAGTGTGGTCTCATGCGCACACATTTATATATATTTTTTAATTTTAATATCTAACGAGTACCTAACTACTCCAACTTAGCATTCTATATAAAAAAAATACTAAATAGGTCTCACTAATAATGATAGTATTTAATAAACATCACTCCTTATAGAATGTGTCGCGGTACTAAATAGGTCTCGCTCATGTATAAATTATAATATTATTTTTATATAAAATATGATTTTAATATTATTTAAATTTTATTATTGTATAATAATTATAACAAATATGATTTTAAATTTATTATTTTATATATATAAACGTGTGTAGATGCAAAACAGATAAATACAAATCCCGTAAAGATCGAGACGAAGATGCAAAATTCACAACCAATAAAAAAGGAGGATAAATGTGAGTTTTTCTTACTAGTCAAATGCGGGATTAAGGGGATTTTGATCCTCTTAATCCAAACCTTCCTCAATCCTCTTTATTTATCTTAATTTTACTTTTTTCTTTTCAATTTTTTTCAGTTTGGACTAAAAAATTATATCATATAAATCATACAAGTAATATTTTACACAAATCTAAAATAATTTGACATGTTATTGATATAAATTAAAATTAACGTTTTATATATTTTTAATGAAGATCATTGATCTCTATAAATCTCAATAACATGTAAAATAATTTTAAATTTATATAAAATATTACATGTATGATTTATATGATATAAATCTTCAGCTCAATAATATTTTATTTTGAAAAAAATAGTAAAATATAAAAAGATAGAAATGATTGAGAGAGATTTCATTGAGAGGTCATATTCGGGTAGAAGAGGTGAAATCCACCCCACCCTATTGACACACCTAGTTGTGTGACGACTTAAGAACAAACAAATCTCTACGAAGACCGCCATGTAGTGCTCTCAACGTGTCCAAGTAATTATACGACCATGTTATTTTAACTCAACACATTAATTACTGCAAGTTACCTAGTATTGGCAAAAGAAAAACCACGTTTAGATAAGATAAATAATTTAGTCCGTTTATTTAAGATTTTTTAAAAAATTGATTTTTATAATATTTTTTAAAAAGAATTTTGAAAATAAAGGTTCAAATGAAAAATTAATTTAAATAGTTTATTTTAAAATATAATTTTAAATATTTTATCTATTTTATATAATTTTTTTTATAATGAAATTTTAAAAAATGATTAAAATAAAAAACTATTTTAAAAAATTCTTCATAAAAATCATTTTTGAAAGATACTATTTTAAAAAAAAATGTGATTTTTATCATGTTAAATTTTCTAATAATGAATATTTAAAAGTTATTGAATGTTAAAATTATTTTTTTAAGTAATAACAAATGAATCTAAAAAAATTCTATTATTTTTAAGTAAATTTTCATAAAAATTATTTTTTAAAATATAAAATCAAAATCACTTTTTAAAAATTTTAAACAAATATACCAATAATAACATTCAATAACTTTTAATGAAGTACTTGTATATACCAATAAAATAGAGAGCCTTTTAATGAATATACCAATAAAATTTTAAACAAATAAGAACAAAATGAAAAGTTTGGAATCAAGGAACAGTACAAACAAATAACTAATAAATGAAGTACTTGTACTAAATATATGTCTAATGTTTAATTACAAGTACAGAAGTACTAATAGAGAACTTTTTTTTGAATATAAAGTACTAATAGAGAGCCTTTTTTTTTTTGACCAAGTACTAACAGAGAACTTGTATAACCGAGTCTATGAAAAAGTTAAAGTAAAAAAAATAAATAAATAGCTAGAAAAAGCATATTTCTAATAGTACTTACACAATTTTATTTATTTATTAAGATTTATTTTGACAAAAATTATTTAGATTTTTTATGTTTATATGCATGGTAACTATACCAAACTCATACACTTTACGGTATGCAGTCAGAAGATTCAATATGATTGTGTCGTAAATCTCATCTGCATTATCATTAGCCAACAATTCGATGCACCGGAACCTTATGACGTGATGATAAGGCTTCATTCAGATGTGCAATTTGAAGTAAGAGTTGGTTAATTTTCTGCACAAAAAAATTATGTTAAGAATAATGATCTTTGTGTTGGACATATTTTACAAAGTCTGCTTGATTCAAAAGTTATTAAAAGTTACTTTTCAATAAGCTAATAAATATACAATTTTCGCTTTAAAAAAAAAAACTATTTTCACTCATTAAATTAAAATGCTAATAATCCTAACAGATATTTAAGAAAAAAAAAAAACACTAGACATTTGATAATTTACAAAAATATTATCTATCTTACCAATTCAAATAATGAAAATTATGTTAGACTTTTGTTACTATATATTTATATTTAGTTTTATTATATTATAAGTTTTACTATAGATTGGTAAATATTTTATAGTGGTTGTGACTTTTTTAAATAATGTCAATTGGTAGCTTCACTTATTTCTGTGCATAATTAGTAGAATGTTGTGTATGGTGATAATAATTCTCAGAATAAAAATGAAATAGAAATATTAATATCTATCATGTTTTTTTTAAGGAATGTGATACGAGAGGTTATCGAAAATTGATAGGATTGCTAGTCAAACAGATGATTAATAGTCGAGTAGAGGATTCTGTTAGTTATGTTATTTTAGTTAGTTCTGTTATGTGCCAGCTATAAACCCTAACTGAATTAGCTATGATGGCTAATATAAATAACAGAAATTGGGTCTTCAATAGGTAGGCAGTTAAAGAGTTAGTTGGGTGGGACTGAATTGTAGGGCAATTCAATTATTTCTCTATAATTGCAATCTTTATTCATTTTTCTCAGTTTCGATAATACAATCTTGAGGTTTTTTCAGAATTTCATTCAATTCTAATATACCAGTTCTACCATTGGTATCAGAGCACCGATCTGGTGCCCTGTTTTTGCATCCTTCTACTGTGCATTGCATGAAGACAAGAAGCATGGTGAGAGATTTGAGCGATAAGGAGCAGGAGCGCAAGGAATGGCACACTCGACTGGAGTTGGCGGAGGCATGCGCCAAACATACGGAGGATCAATTGGCTGCACTCACGGCCAAGATCGATGCCAACGCGGCGGGACTGTCCGTAGGGAAGAAGCAGAGACCCGCGTGTGCGGTGGTAGACCCCTGGGTAACTACGTTGAGAGAGACTAGTGGAGGAAGCTGGAGATTCCGATTTTCTCAGGCGACGATGCGTACGATTGGATGCATCGTTTGGAACGATATTTCGAGTTACGAAGTGTTCCGGAGGAGGAGAAGATGCGAGCCACCTTGGTGGCCATGGAGGGCAGAGCACTGGGCTGGTATCATTGGTGGGCTAGGTGCAATATGGAACCAACTTGGGACGGGTTCAAGCTGGCAGTGGTTCGCAAGTTTCAGCCGTCAATGGTACAAAATCAAAATCATTTTGAGTTGTTGCTGGCACTCAAACAAACAGAGACAATGGTAGAATTTGTGGAGGAGTAAGAAAGAGGAAATTCAAGTGGAGGTAAAACTTTATGAATTAAAGTCTCTGTCCGATTTAATTCAAAAGTTTATTATGATTGAGGAGAAGAATCTAGTTTGGACTAAGAAAGGAACCAACACTTTTATTAAACCAACTACGATGTCTAAGGCTAGTTCTTACACTAAGACTGTGACGGTAGATGCTAAGCCTTGGTTAGATAAGAAAGCCGAGGGTGGTACCTCTACTACTAATCCGGGAGGTGTTTAGGCTAGAGAAGGGAACAAAACCAGAGGTGGTGATTTCAAACGGTTGTCCGGGGCCGAGATGAGAGACAAAAGGGAGAAGGGACTCTGTTTCAGATGTGATGAGTCCTACCATAGAGAACATAAATGCATGAATAAGCAGTTTCGTATAATCATTTTGGAAGAAGATGAGGAGGAGGACAATGATACTGAGTTGCATGAGGTAGAAACTTTCAATTCTCTGCAGTTGTCTCTTTGTTCAATGGTTGGGTTGACTTCCACAAATTCTTGGAAGATACATGGGGTAGTTCAGAACAATTCTGTTTTGATACTCATCGATTGTGGAGCTTCTCATAGCTTTATTTCTCATGAGGTAGTTTAGAAGTTGAGCTTGCTGGTGGAAGAGACTCCTTCTTACATTGTGGAATTGGGGGATGATCATAGGGTGAAATGTAAGGGAAAATGTCCCAAGTTGAGTCTGCATTTGCAAGGAATGGAGATTAAGCAAGACTTTTATTTGTTCACCTTGCAAGGGGTGGATTTGGTGTTGGGTTTGGATTGGCTCTCTAGTTAGGAGAGGTCAAAACCAATTTTGGCAAGTTGGAGCTTACCGTGTCTATAGATGGCAAGTTGATTACTTTGGTTGGTGATCCTGCCTTAAGTAAGACTGAATTGTCTTATGGAACCTTCATGCAAATTTTGAAGGAAGAAGGGGAAGACTTATTAATTTAGTACGATACGGCAGAGCAGTAAACAACAGACGTGTCAGTCATACCTGAAGCCGTTTTAGAGGTGTTGCAGCAGTATTATGAGGTTTTTAAGGATCCTCAAGGTCTCCCACCCGAAAGAAGGTTAGATCATGCAATTCATTTGAAGGAGAGGGATGAGATACCGAATCTACAACCTTATAAGTATCCACACTATCAAAAAGCTGAGATAGAGTGGTTGGTTTCCGAAATGCTTGAGGCTGGCATTGTAAGACCAAGCATTAGCCCTTACTCTAGTCCTATCATCTTGGTCAAGAAGAAAGATAGTGGTTGGCGTTTTTGCGTGGATTATAGGGCTCTCAACAAAATTACTATCCCTAATAAATTTCCCATCCCTATCATTGAAGAGCTGCTTGATGAACTTGATGGAGCAACAATATTCACTTAGCTTGATTTAAAATCAGGTTATCATCAAATCCGGATGAAGGAAGATGATATAGAGAAGACAGTTTTCCGAACTCATGAGGGACATTATGAATTCTTGGTGATGCCCTTTGGTCTCACCAACGCTCCTTCCACATTCCAAGCCCTCATGAATGAGGTTTTGAAGCCTTTCCTCCGGAGATTTGTCCTGGTCTTTTTTAATGACATTTTGGTGTATAGCAAGGATTTGTCAGCTCATCTTGTTCATGTCCACCAAGTCTTGGCAGTGCTGATGCAGAATGGGTTGAAGGCAAATAAGAAAAAATGTAGCTTTGGACAATCTAGTCTTGAGTACTTGGGACATGTGATTTTTTGGCGAAGGGGTGGCAGCTTGGCCTTCTAAGACTGCAGCCATGATTTCTTGGCCTATTCCTACTGATGTGAAGGGTTTTAGAGGTTTCCTTGGAATAACAGGTTATTATAGACGTTTTGTTCAAGGTTATGGTAAATTAGCCAAACCCTTAACAGAGCTTTTGAAGAAAGACACATTTTGTTGGACTGAAGAAGCTACATATGCGTTTTAGGGCTTGAAAACAGCCATGGTTGATCTTCCCTTGTTGGCTGTACCGGATTTCAGTAAGGTCTTTGTAGTGGAAACTGATGCTTCTAGTAAGGGGTTGGGGGCTGTTTTGATGCAGGAAGGTAAACCGCTTGCCTTTTGGAGTCAAGGCTTATCTTTGATAGCTCAACAAAGGTCTGCTTATGAGAGGGAGCTGATGGCTTTGGTTCAGGTTGTGACTAAATGGAGACACTACCTTTTGAGCAACCATTTCATTGTGAAGAAGAATCAAAGGAGCCTTAAGTTCTTGACTGATCAACGATTGTTCACTGCTGAGCAATTTAAATGGGTTGTCAAGCTCATTGGGATGAATTTTGAAATCCAATACAAGTCAAGAAAGGAGAATACTGGAGCGGATAGTTTGTCTAGGAGAGATATGTATGCTGCCCTCTCAGTTCTACATGTGGAAGAGGATGATTCTTGGGATGCTGAAGTGCAACAAGATCCTGAATTGCAGCAGTTGGTGCAAGACTTAATTGTCTCCCATACTTCTCTTACTGGTTATGAACTCAAGAAGGGAAAACTTCTGTATAATGGTAAATTGGTGCTACCTAAGGGTTCTAACAAAATACCACTTATCTTGGCTGAATGTCATGATTCACCATGTGGAGGGCATTCAGGATGGTTCAGAACTTTTAAAAGGGTCTCTAGTTTCTTGTTTTGGAAATGCATGAAGGGAGATATCAATAAGTTAATTGAAGAGTGTGATGTATGTCAAAGGAACAAGTACTCCACTTTATCACCAGATGGTCTACTTCAACCTTTGCCTATTCCTTGCTAAGTGTGGCAGGATATCTCGATGGATTTTGTTGGTGGCCTTCCACGAGTTAGAGGCAAAAATACAATTTTGGTAGTCATTAATAGACTTACAAAGTATGCTCACTTCTTTCCTCTTGGGCATCCTTACACTGCTAAAGAGGTAGCAACTTTGTTTGTGAGGGAAGTTATGAAGCTTCATGGATTTCCTTCTACAATTGTATCAGATAGAGACGCAGTTTTCCTCAGTAGTTTTTGGAGGGAGATGTTCAAATTGGCTGGAGTTACTCTTCAGCATAACATTTCTTATCATCCTCAAACGGATGGTCAAACCGAAGTTGCTAATCGATGCTTAGAAACCTATCTTAGGTGCTTCGCTGGCCCTAAGCCCAAAACTTGGTTGAATTGGTTGCATTGGGCTGAGTTCTGGTTTAATAGTAACTACAATATCTCGGCTGGAATGACACTTTTTAAAGCTTTATATGGAAGAGACCCCCCTATTGCTGATTAAGAGTTGCACCATTCCATCAAAGTTGGATGACGTCAATTAGTTGGGCCAACAACGGGATGATTTACTTGCTGACTTGCGACAGAATTTACTGAAATCTCAAGATCAGATGAGGGCACAAGCAAATAAGCACTGGCGGTTGGTGAATTTTGATGTTGGGGAGTGGGTTTTCTTAAAACTTCAGCCTTACAAATTAAAGTCCTTGGCTCATAGACCATATGCTTAATTGGCTCCTAAGTATTATGGTCCTTTTCAGATTCTAAGCCGTGTGGGGAGGTGGCTTACAGGTTAGATCTACCTCTTGAAACTAAAGTTCATCCAGCGTTCCACGTTTCATTGCTTAAGAAGGCTTTGAAACCTCAGCATACACCTCAGACCTTGCCACCAATGTTATCAGAGGAGTTGGAATTGGTTGTGCAGCCAGAAGATATACTATAGTGGAGGACTGATGTTGGAGGCAATATGGAGGTTTTGGTGAAATGGGCTCAATTACCATCCTGTGATAACTCTTGGGAGCGAGCTTCCAAGATGTTGGAGGCTTTTCCGTCTTTTCCCCTTGAGGACAAGGTAGTTCTTTTAGGAGGGGGTATTGATAGGATTGCTAGTCAAGCAGAAGATTGATAGTCGAGCAGATGATTCCATCAGAGGATTGATAGTCAAGCATATGATTTTGTTAGCTCTATTATTTTAGTTAGTTCTGTTATGTTAGTCTGTTATGTGCCAACTGTAAACCTTACTGAATTAGTTAGGATGACTAATATAAATAACATAAATTGGGTCTTCAATAGGTAGACAGTTAGAGAGTTAGTTGGGTGGGACTGAATTGTAGGGCAATTCAATTATTTCTCTGTAACTGCAATCTCTATTCATTTTTCTTCTCAGTTTCGATAATACAATCTTAAAGTTTCTTCAGAATTTCATTCAATTCTAATATACCAGTTCTATCATTTTACTATAGATTGGTAAATATTTTATAGTGGTTGTGACTTTTTTAAATAATGTCAATTGGTAGCTTCACTTATTGCTGCGCATAATTAGGACAATGTTATGTATGGTGATAATAATTCTTAGAATAAAAATGAAATAGAAATATTAATATCTATCATATTGATTTTAAGGAATGTGATACGAGAGGTTATCGAAAATTGATATATTTTTAAAATATGTGGAATGTTATTATTCTTCTTTTTTTATATTCAATTGTTATTATTTCGTTATAATTTTTTTATTTACTCTTTTAAGTTATAATTTTTTTATTTACTCTTTTAAGTTATAATTTTAATTTCTGACATACCTCATTTATTTATTTGTTGGAATTAATGTGAACATTTCCACCAATTTTATATAAGACTTCAAAATCTTAATGTTTTTCTTAAATGTTGTCTCATGAAATCTTACAAGTCTATGAAATCATTTGAAATTCTATAAACATTAAAATTCAAATCACAAAATCTTAAATGTAAAAATATTTTTAAAAAATTATCAAAAATATATTATGAAAATCCACTTTTTTTACACTCGTGACAATTGAATAATCACATGTAAAATATGATTAATTTAATTGAATAGATAATTAATTTATATCATATTAAAAATTATGATTAATCATATAATTAAATTAATTATATTTTTTATTATAATTTAAATTAACTATTTATTCAACCGAATTAACCACAATTTGACACATGATTAATTAGTGTCAAACACGAGTGTAAACAAAATTGATGTTATTAGTGATTATATTTTTAGATAGTATTTTAAAATCCAGAAACTGAAAATTTCATTTTTTTTTAAATCTCAATCCATCACATCTAATTTTGTTAGTCGATTATTTCTATTCCTACTCTAATTTTGAATAAATATGAATTTAAATTATTGATTTTTCCTGTTCCTACTTTAATTTTGAATAAACGTGTACTTATAATTTTATCTCTGTATCTCCTTATTGTTAAAATAATAGAAGTTTAAAAGATGTTAATGCCATGTACTCACCTCATCTTTCTGTCTAAGAAGATAATTGGAACGATCCACCTTCTGGCGACGGCTTTGAATCCCCATGAAAACCAACGATACCAACACACCAGTCGCAGCTCCAGCTCCGGCCATGTACGTAATTGACCAAAACGCCCCAGTACATATTGCACAGTTACGAACCTTGGAAGCCACCCTCATAATCTCCACTCTCATAGCCTCGAATCGCACCTTCAACAGCTTCTTCCCTTCATTGACCCAATCTAACGGCTTCGTAGCCCGCGTTGGGGTCTCAACCTCTTCGTCACTAACGGAGATTCCATCTTCTTCGGAGTCTATTGTAGTTGGAACAATTTGTGTTGTACCTTCGTTGATAATTACCCTGTTCCATCCAGAGGATTCGAGAGTTGGGTGTTGTTCGATTTGTTGCCACTCGTTAATTTCTTCCATGCTCTGTCTCTGGGTTCTTGCAAGTTACAGCTACTTTTCAAAGACACTAAGCATATATGTGCCAAGTATGTTACTTGATGATAAAATTAAAATATCTATATCATATACATACGGAGTAATATCTTGTTTCAATTTGTATTTTTCCTTTTTGTTGGATGGCTTCAATTTCGGTACCTTATATTTAAAGGATATGGTGGGCCAGAGATTTATTATCACATTTATTTGAAAGTGAAAGTTAGTATCCCTCAAAGTCTTTGTGTTGTGAGATTTTCCTTTCCGTCGGTATAATTTTATCCAAAATTCTCTCTTTTTATGACAGATCTTATTATAAAATCCTATGTAGTCACTGATTTAATGCAGTCACTGATTTAATGATGAATTGAATGGAACATGGATCCCAAGGCTAGATGAAAACCAAACTAGCTTGGGAAAATTGCATTGCATGAACATTTCCTTCGTTCCTCACCTAATAGGTGGTAAGCTGATCTAGTTGAGTAATTTCCATCTCTTTCTCCATACCACATCCAAGAGTCTTAAAGAAAGAGGGATGCTCACAATTTGCCTTGCTTCGAAATGGTTGAAAATAGACAAAATCAAGTCTCTTTTCCATTGTTTAGTGTCTTGATCAATAAGACCACTCACTAAAGCATTGTGATGGGGAATCATCAAGGGGCCATGTTTAATTTGGAGAAAAGAGTTCAAATAGTATCTCAACTCACTTGATGAGTTAATTAAGATGCCCGAATAAGTTTTAAGTAAGAGTTCTAGAGTTTAAATCCAAAAAACTAAACATAAACATTAACTTAATAACTCATGTCAATGCTTTGTTTACTTCACTAAAACACCAAAAACATCAATACTTTGTTTACTTTAATTTTATCATATTTGTAAATATTTGTTATGTTATTAAATTAACTGTTGTGAGTAAAGACACTTCAAAGAACATACAACCCAAACTAAAACTTTAGGTTTTAAAAATTGGCTTCTATAAAAAACATCAAACATTTCAATTCGTTATGAATATATAAAATGGTAGATTAATAGATATTTACTTCACTCTATTGTTCAAATTCGAACTTAGATGTAACAAAACTTTATTTTTATTTTTGATAAGTCTTGTGTTATTATTTTTATTTAAAAGTGCATCACTTTAACACTTGATATAGGCTTCTAAACATGTTTGATTAGTACTCATAGTGAGTTTTCGCATATTCTTATTTTTTTTTCTATTTAACAATGTTAAATTTGTTTTGTTTTTGATGTATTATTATAGTTTGAATGTTTGAATATATTTGACTAAAAAAAACTAAGGCTATCATCAAATTGGGATGTGGGCGAGATCTAAAATGCTACCCACTCCATCCTTGATTTTCATCCTTACCACCTAAAATGGAGGCAATAATATGTTGCGTAAATAGACAGATTGGTCATTGAAATTGTAAGTGTCGCTCAAATTACTCCCTGAATTTTGTAACATGGCAAATACATCATAAAATTGTAAAATATCAATCAAAATAGTTTATATTTAAACTTTTATTGCTAAAGATTATGTTTTAACATGTTAATTGAATATTTGACCTATTCACGTGATCTCATATCAATGTCATTACAATGAACTAGTTTTCTTATGAAACTTAAATCTTTTATGAATTAATTTGTCTATAATTAGTCAACACACAGTTACAATTACTCATAAATTTATCTTTGAGATGACAAAATTTCATCAACAAATTTGTTTTCGAGAATATGACGTTGATGTATGATCAACATAGATAAGTCACATATTCAATTACACTGTCATATCAAAATATCTAACAACAAAAGTTTACGGAGGAACTATTTTGATGAATATTTTATAATTTAATGTATGTTTTTGTCAATTTACGAAATTCGAAGACTAATTTGACCGACATTTACATTTTCGGAGACTAACTTGCCTATTTACTCTAGTATGTCATTTGTGAATTGTGGCACACCAAGTCCCCTTTTGATATAAAACAATAATAAAAAATAGAGATAAATAAGTTTTTAATATTTACAAAATTTTATTATTTTGTTTTTAGTTCTTGTAAAAAATTCTTCACCTTTAGTCCCCAAATTTTTTTCCAATTTCATTCTTGGTATTTGCTTTTAAGTCAGCTCATTTTTATTATTTTAATTTTTAAATAATTTTTTTTCATGCGTATTTAAAACATTATAAACATCTCATACAAAAACTTAAATTTTTTTACTATATAATCAATTAAATATGAATTTTTAAATTTATAACATTTAAAAACTCATTTAATTCATCTATTTTTTAAAATTTTTAAATTTTTGTAAAAAACTCTAATAATATCTTATAATATGAACAATTTATTTATTTAACAATAATTGAAATTACTTGCTTCCTTCTTTAAAACGACAGTTGCTCACTTTTTAGTGGAATCAAATCCAATTTTTGAGTCTCTCTAACCAATCTGTACTATGTTATTCCTTTGGAGACACTGGTAACAAAGATTGAAATGCATCTGCAAATCAGCATCTGCGTTAGGAGTATAAGAAATGGAGGCGACGAAACATATACTAGTACATTTTTGGCAAAAAATATTAAAAAATGCATCCAGTTTAAATGACATAACAACAGTTAAAATCTTGATATGTCGACGACTGCTATACATACCTCGCCGTCGCGCTGGCGCAGTCCAGGTCAATTCTTATTAATAATTTTTCTTTTCACTTTCAAAATTCAACCTGAACCAATTATTAAACGACACGAGTAACAATAAGCGTAGATGTCAAAGTTCATCGTTTATGTATCAGGCCACAGTTCTTATCAGCACACGACACTTGTAAACCATCCATCGATCAATTCACAACTCTCCTTACATATAATAATCGATTTCAACGCGTCTTCAACACTGTACAGTTCATTATCGAATAATCTAGTTAAATTAATCTCCGTTAATTTTGGGGTCAAATATTTTTCTGCTCATGTTTTTTCTTGGATCCAAGAAGACCTTTAGTTTTTGTGTTGGGATTTATTTCTCAAAAAAATGATTGTATCTGCTCTTTTGACATCTGTTGGAATTAACACTGCTCTCTGTGTTTTGTTCTTCACATTTTACTCTATATTGAGAAAACAACCTAGCAACTATAAAGTTTATATTCCACGATTGCTAGCTCAAGGAACTTCGCTAACAACACCTTTCAATTTAAAAAAACTTATACCTTCCCCAGATTGGATTGCAAAAGCTTGGAGTCTTTCTGAGGAGGATCTTTTTTCATTGTCAGGATTAGATGCTCTTGTCTTTATGCATCTTATAACCTTCAGGTATTTTCTTTCCCTCTTTCTTAAAGATTGAAAAGGGTAAAAAAGTGATACAACACCGATGTCGGTGATAATTGTTGGAACAACAATCTCAAACAATGTTTAATCACGAAGTTTGACCAATTGTATATGCATCTCTTAGTGTAGAGTAGGTGTAATACCTTTCTATTATAGTTTCAAACTTAAGATTTATATAGTACAATTTGTATTTCTCACTTTGTTCGTTCAACTTGTCCACTTATTGGTTACTATGAGCCATACCCAATAGTTTACTTTTTGTGAAAATATTGTGTTTTCATTTCTAAAATGGGTGTTCATTTTATCTTGATAAGAGATTCTTGAAGTAAACTATTGTTTTGAAGAGAAGATGAAATGTTTGTTAATAAAGATGCATTTCTGAAAATATTTAAAAATAATTTTTTGATATTTTTATTGTTTATTTTAATAGTCTCTTACCTCCTCATTAACAAAAAAAAAATCACAAATTGTAAGAAATGAAAAGAGAATGTTTTCACAAACCAATATTGAAGAGAGGCTCTTATTTAGACTGAGTTGTGTTATTTCTTGAATGTGTGCAGTTTGAAAATATTTACTTTTGCTGGGGTTATTGGGATCTTTGTGCTTCTTCCAGTGAACTGCTGGGGAAATCATCTAGAAGAGGTTGACATTGTTGACTTTGCTGCTAACTCTTTAGATGTGTTCACCATATCAAATGTAAACAGTGGCTCTAACTGGTGAATACTTTCTCACTCTCTCAACATTTTTTATTTTAATATGCATTGCTCAGAATGGAAATGTTCTTATCTTTCATGATTATTGTTTCAGGTTGTGGGTCCATTTCATTGCTGTATATTTTGTATCTGGATTCACATGCTTACAACTTCATCATGTAAGTACTCACACTCCAAGCTTATGGAATACTAATTTTGATTTGCTCACCTACACTCCATAGTATTGAACTGATGAATATGTAATGTAGAGATACATTTATATATTCTGTATCTCTAGTATACTAATTAATAATTATCAACATTCAGAATAGGAATTACCTTTTTAAGGGGTTTCCTTTGTTTTCTTCTTCTTCTTCTTCTTCTTCTTCTTCTTAATTTGCTTTATTTACCATACAATTGTTAACAACTGAGCTGCATATATATAACTCAAACTTATTTGAATCCTTCAGGAATATAAATACATAGCGTCCAAAAGAATATCTTATTTTTATTCATCCAAGCCTCAGCCACATCAGTTCACCATTTTAGTTCACAGTATTCCTACTTCCTCAAGTTGCAGTATCAGTGACAGTGTGGAGAGCTTCTTTAGAGAGTTATACCCATCAACATATCTATCACACGTGGTTATTCGCCGTACAAATAAAATTCAAACTCTCCTGGTAAACATTTTGCACAATTTTAATCACTTTTCTTGTTCTATAAATTTGTCTCTGTATTTAAAATTGCCGCGGAACTTGTAGTCTTCTAAAACGATGCATACATGTTTATTCATTTTACTTTTAACTGCTATATGTGAGCATTGTCATATATCATTTGTGGTTGAGAAATAAAACAATTTGGAACTTTATGAGGATAACGTAATATGCTAGGAATCCCCTTTCATCTAAACTATGGAGTTTCGGCCCTCTGAAATGGTATTGCTTCTTCTGAAGAATCCTCATCAACCACAATGAGTTAAATTTGCAGATGTTGGAATGTTGTATAAAGTAGTTGTAAAGTTAAACTACTGTGCTATAGGTTTTAGGCAGTAGTCGTATTCACCATTAAATGAGTTATATATTAGTCTTGTTCTGTAGTTCACCTACATAAATTGATTGTTCCTACAGGGAACTTCCTTACAACAGTTTTAATGACTAAAATCTTTAGTCTATATTGTTATTCTATTCATTCCTTAAGCGTCATTTATTAAAATTCCTTAACTCAAATGTTGTTGATTAAATTCAGTACTTTGGTGTAATGTATTTCTATTTTATTTTGATATTTATGCAACTCATTTCCCTGTCTTTCTTTTAAATCTAGAGTAAGGCAAAGAATTTGTATAAAAGGATTGGTCAATTACGTTCAGATCCTACTCGAAAGTATAAGCATGGTGATCTTTATGGACTTTTTGGATATCAAGATGATCGTATAGATCATTATGGAAAGCAGTTGGAGGATATTGAGCAGACTGTGAGATTGAAGCAATCAGAGGCTTCATTGATAGGAGAAGTATGTTGTAATTTCTATGATTTCTTTATTTTTCCTTCCAAATGAAGAGATTTCATAACTATCTCAGTCTTGTTCAATGTTCAAGGAGGCTCGAGCGGCTTTTGTGTTCTTCAAGTCCCGTTATGGCGCTGCAAGTGCTTTCCATTTGCAACCGTCAATCAATCCAACACAGTGGATTACTGAGCCAGCTCCACAACCTCATGATGTTTACTGGCCTTTCTTTTCTGAATCATTCATGCGACAATGGATTTCTAAGTTGGTGGTTATAGTTGTGTGTATTCTTTTCACAATTTTGTTCCTTATACCGGTTTTAATTGTACAAGGGCTTACCAATCTGGAACAGTTGGAAATTTTGTTTCCCTTCTTGACAAGTATTCTCACTGTGTAAGTAAAAGTTGTTATTTTTTTGCTAATCAATTGATTACCCTTCTTGCTTTCTCTATATTGATAGTGCTATTTCCCCTAAAAAAAAATACTACTAGTGCTATTCTTCTTTCGTTTATTCCCTCTCTTTATATCGATAGTGCTAGTCAAATTCATTCTAAGCTTCTAGCTATCTTTTTTGTGACATGTGAATATATATGATGCTATGTCTTCTTAATTAGGAAGAGATGTCTCTAGATTTACCTTTATGTTTTGGCGTTGAATCCGTTGATAAAAAAACTCTGAATTTTGTCCAAATCTGCCTGCAGAAAATTTGTTACTCAAATAATTACAGGATATCTTCCCAGTCTTATTCTTCAGTTGTCTCTGAAGATGGCACCTCCTGTTATGGGGTTTCTTTCCACCATTCAAGGATACATCTCACACAGTGATATAGAAATGAGTGCATCTAAAAAAGTACTGTGGTTCACAATATGGAATGTTTTTTTTGCAACTGTGTTTTCTGGGTCAGTTTTATATCAGCTGTATGTCATCCTTGATCTGAGGGAAATTACTTGGAAACTGGCAGTTTCAGTCCCAGCACAGGTAAGACTCCGTTTATCTCATTTAAACTTCCCTGAAAATAATATTGACAATATTCTCATTATTATAAATTTACTCATACTACCTATCATTTAAGGCATGACATGATATTCAAGTCTAAAACTGCATACAAATTACCAATTTATAATGATACAATCTTCTATTTCCATGTTTTCTTTAATGAAATTCATTTTGATTTCACTGTAGGCATCATTTTTCATCACTTATGTTGCCACAACAGGTTGGACAAGCGTGTCATCAGAACTATTTCAGATAATTCCTTTCATTTGCAGTTTGATTAAAAGGCCCTTCACCAGACCAGAAGATGAATTTGAAGCTCCATCTCTTGCTTACCACAGAGATGTTCCAAGGATTCTTTTCTTTGGACTTCTTGGTATTACATATTTCTTCTTAGCTCCGCTAATTTTACCATTCCTCTTGGTCTATCTCTGTCTTGCATACATTATTTATCGAAACCAGGTCAGATTTCTTTTTATGTTTGTTAGTTTTGAAAATGTGAGGCTCTGGAAAATTGGTTGTCACGTGACTTGCACTGATCCCCGCTTTGGTATTATGCAGTTCATAAATGTATATGCACCAAAGTATGAAACTGCAGGGAGATTCTGGCCTATAGTCCACGATTCAATGATATTTTCTCTAGTACTTATGCAAATGATCGCAGCAGGAAGTTTTGCATTAAAAAAAGTTTCTCCAGCTTCAACTTGGATGTTTCCTCTACCAGTGCTCACTCTTCTCTTTAATCATTACTGCCGAAAACGATTCTTGCCAATATTTACTGCATACTCCGCAGAGGTAAGGTTTCCACTGACCGCAATTGTCTTCGTATCTCTGAAAGAACATTAAGCTGTCACATATCTGATTTGACTTGTGTTTGTGTTTCCAGAGTTTAATAAAGAAGGATAGGGAAGACCAAAAGGATCATGCTGCAATGGCTGAATTTTACGAAAAATTGCTAACTGCATATAAAGACCCTGCTTTGTTTCCAATTCAACATGCATCGAGCGATGATAGTCTTGATAGACCCCTTTTATCTTAAGGTCAATATCAAGTGATCACAATATTCTACAGTATAAGTCCTATCCTGTTGGCTGTTTCATACTATCCTGTATGTGATTTATGATTCCTTCCTATTTGAAGAACAATGGAGTACAGAAGCCAGAAGGTGTCCCATCGTGTGCAGAAGTCATATACGTTCCAATTGTTTTACTCTTAAATCAACCAAGTGTATATTTGGATTAGCAGTGAGTTTTGCAGAATCGCGTGCTACTCTATCTATGGTAAAAATTTGAGCTTCAACAAAATTCAATGCCAACGTGATTCGTCAAACTCATCCCAATTCGAAACATGCGCCAAGTCATTTGTGTATATATTTTTAGTGTGATAAGTCAAAGTATATTATCCATAGAGATTAGAGTGCATAGTTACCACATTTAGGATATGCAACAACTAAGTCATTAGGATTTAGACTATAGTGGAGAAGGCTCTGCATTGTTTGCAATGGTAACTATACATGGCAAACAATTTTGGCATAGGATAGCAAATACAACAGTGATTTTATTCTTTGTGAGATGTTGTAACTAGAATTCACAATTCACTTTTACTACAAGCAATCGTGTTATTGAATTAAAATTAAAATTATAGTTATATACTTATATTATATGCATGCATGTATATATTAATAAAACAGATAAATTATAGTTGATTATCAGTGTATTATAATAATTACCTATCAATTGACGGCTTGATTGACATAAAGCACCGCTCAAGCACAATACCATACTAAGGTGCCTTGGCATCAATCTAAGTATGGGTTATTAACTCTTCTGGTTCTCTTCCTTAATGCTTTATTGGTAGATATTATCTATGATGATCATTAGTCATTAATGTTGATGATAGTGCAGTAATCAAACCTATAATTACAGAGGTATCAGTAGGTTTTTTGTTTTTTAAATATCGAAGGAGCTCCATTTCAAATAAAGTTGATGATTTTTGTAAAAGGATTCTAGTGATATTTTAGAAGACTACCCAAATAAAATGAACCGGGCCAAAACAGAGAATATTGGGGACAAGTTGGGCTGCTCTTGTCACTTCTTTTGATGTTTTCTCTGGATACATTTTAATTCTGCAATAACTTAAATAACCAATCTCACAAGGAAACCATACTTTTACACAAAGGGTTGTTTGGTTTTGGTTTGAGAAATTGTTTTCAATTTTATTTTCTTGATTTAATTATGAATTGCAAAACTATCCTATATTTTCATTCTGTTTTCTTTTTTAGTATATTTATATGAAAAACATAAGACTAAATGGTTGGTTAAAGTCGTTAATGTACTTCAATTAAAATTGAATCTAACGAGATAAAATGATTATTTTTTATTTTATTTATGGTCATTTCTTAATATGCGTATACGAGCAAAAATGATACTCATTGTGAGACGGAGAAAGTATATAACAACAAAGTGTAAGATAATGTGCAAATATAGGTAAATGCTACGACGAGCCATTTCAATAGGTGGTCCATTGAAAATCGGTGCTTAAAAATCACTTAAAACTTTAATGACGATTGAAATTTTTTTCCGATAGTTTAAGTTAACGGTTGTCTTGATTTTTATGGTTGAACTTGATCCATATCAGCTCGATAAAAATCAGAAAAAATGAATGTATTCTATAAAAGTCAACTTGTTACACCGACATCAATCAAATCGTCTTAACTATAAAGACAAAGAAAATCATTAATCTATACTTCTGATATGCGTCGTTAATCTTTGTTATAGTTTCGGTTGGCTTTTAATCATTGAAAATATATTACTATTCAATTATTTTTACACTCATGCATTGTTCTACACAAACAGTGCTCTCGGCAGAGTTCGGTGTAAAAGCATAGTAATGGTAAAATGTAATACTTTTTTATTATGGTTGATAAGGGTGATTTCTACAAGGTTTGTGACACTGACAAATGGTTTTCATATGCCGGAAACTAATATATATTTACTTATCATCCAAGGAAAATCAAGCCAAAATTATTGGACAAGAAGTCTTAAGAAAAATGGATTCCATGCCGTCAAAAAGTAACTATTGATTGATAACAATCTGATAGTCGATACTGATTTGTCAAATTTATAATACTAGTCTTTCGATCTTGCACGAATGGCAGTGATTCAATTGACTATGTGAATGCATGAGATTGCAACCTTAGACAATCTAGGTCCTATCTTAACCGTTAAACAAATCCAATGACTACAATCATATTGCACCTGTGATGCAACTTCAGTTATTCAAGAGAAAGACAATAAATAAATAAAAAGACATTTCCTCCTCGAGTTCTCCACTAAAATGAAAGGGAAGTTCTGGACTGTTCTGAAGTTTGTTTATTAAGGAAAAAAAATACAGGATTAGATGCTCCTAAAGATCTCACTCTCAACTAAAGAGCTTCTACTCACCAATCATATAAATGTGTAAGCTCTTCCATGCAGCTATGCAATGCACCAAAAGCAAAACCACACCTTTTGAAAAGAAAAATGGTGAACAAGAGAAAAAGAAGAGAATGTGAAGAGGGGGAAAAGAACAATGAAGAAGCAAATACTGAATGGAAACATATAAGGGAAGAGGCAGCATCAGTAACAGCTGCTCTACTTCGAGTGCGAAGAGCAAGAAAGCGTTACATTGGGGTGAGGCAAAGACCTTCAGGGAGATGGGTGGCTGAGATCAAAGACACTATACAGAACATAAGACTATGGTTGGGGACTTATGACACTGGCGAAGAGGCTGCTAGAGCTTACGATGAGGCTGCACGTTTGCTTCGCGGAGCGAACACGCGCACAAATTTTTTTCTTCGTCAATCTTCTCATTATGTTCCTGCTCTTCCTCCAAAGATTTCCAAACTCCTGTTTCTTAGGCTCAAAGCCAGAAACATTGCATCTTCTTGTATTCCGACTAACCACTATGATGAGCAAGAAACGAAAGAAGAACCTGAACCCCATTTTTTTCACCAAATAGAAGAAAATTTTCTTGAAAGTTACGATGGTGCTACTGCTAGTTATGGTTCTTCTGCTGTATCTACTTTTGACTGTAGTAGTAGGACTAATGAAGAAAATTTTAACCAAGAGGGTAGCATAGAGGATTTCAGATTGGGGTATCATTGTGCTACTGTTAACAGTGCTGATGATGGTGGAAACAACCAGATTGTGGGGTGTCATGGAGAATTTGAAAACTGTGATGTTGGACTCATTGACTTCCAGTTTCTGGATACTGTTGGATCATTAAGTCACTCTTACTCTTCTTCTCCGTTCGAAATAGCCCAGGAGATGGTGGGGCCAATGGCGGAAGAGAAATACGATGCAAATGATTCACTGTTACTTATAGAAACTTTTAGAATGAAGTATGAACGCAAATTCTCAGCTTGTCTTTACACCTTGATTGGGGTGTCTGAGTGTTTGAGGCTACAAGTTGGACCAGAAAATGGAAATGAGTTATAATTTTTTTGAGAATGGGGACTATGAACTATCCATTACCCTAATAACAATCCCACATAATGGGAATAAAATGAAGAAGCATATCCAATGGAAAGGTTTAGACTTATTAACAGGAAGAACAGAATCTTCTTCCAATTCATTTGGAGTTATATTCCTGATTTTTATTCTGCTAAGCCAGAAAATAAAATTGAAATAGCATAAATTATTCTTTATAAATAAAGGATTGCATGTTAGCCCTATTCTTAAATTTCAATATATATAAAGCTGATGTAGTATCTCTACATGTACATGATTGTTAGTTTTCTATCCTATAAATTCTTAAACCTTCCTCTAGATGTTACAATATCACTTTTCTGTAATACTTAATTCGATATATAATAGAACCTTTCAAGACTAGAGCTCGTTGATATTTGCTGCGGATTAGAGCTTGTCCGTGTTCAATTTGTTGAAAGGGCTCAAATTGGAGAACATTAGATCAATTGAACTGTGCTTGATCAATAGTTATGGTAGGTAGGTACAGAGGGCACATAGCTTTCCATCCTTCGAGCTTTAGTTGGTAGAGCTTGAACTTGAAGAGCAATTTTCGACCCGATGGAAGTACTCAGCCATTAGGGTACAGAAGCAAACAATTCAATTGCTGATGAACTAGTTCAATCTTAAAGTTTATCACGGAGATATACAATTTAATTAAATATTATCTAATAAACATTTATCATGTAAGAACTTATATGTTATAACCTCATCCAACCAAGAAGTGAAGAAAACAAAATATTTGGCAGTTAAACAAATACAAGCATCCATACAGAACATAGAATTAGAAGGAATGGGCACATACAGAAAGATCATTCAGTACAAAAGGCGGCAAAATCAGAATGCGAATCCATTAGACAGTAAGCTTCATATAGATCTCTTTTAATGCAAACGAGCTCCTACTTTTTAAGAATCCAATGTGTGCACACTGATCACAGATAAACTTATTGGCATTTAAGCTATAGAAGATAGAGAACAAACTTTTAAACATCACTGTAAGCACTAATCTCTAGTAGGACCAAAGACAATTACCATTATACGACCTCATTGAAGCTTGTGGCATGCCTTGGCATCAGAAAGGTCTAATTATTCCATACCATTTATTTGTAATGAGAATATTAGTCTAAAAATTTAACAGTTGGTCATTAATGTTTGAAATTAAAGTTAAACATAAAATCTCCAGAGGTTACCCTACACACCGTTATGATAGAAACTTAAAAAACACTGCAAGTAACTGTAATGTAACTCACATAGAAACAATAAACTTGTGCTTTGATTCAAATTAATTTCTTCCGTTTGGTTACAAAAGTATTACCTTTGCCACTGTCACAACAAGAAACTAAAAACATCAATTACTCTGCTTTTAAGTTTTTCCGTGTTTGTAAACTAACTAAAAGAAGCAATTTCCATGTATTGAGAGCTACCTCATTCTCATCAAGGCGAAAGCCATCCACTCCATATATGTGTCGTATCCAATATTCTAATGTTCTGAACAAGTATCGATGCAAGGTTCCTCAATGGCAACACAATTTTCCGAGAACAATCTTTACCATTTCATCTTCATCTTATTAATTCAATTGATATAATCAATATCATGTGTGAAATGTCATTGAATACCCATTGTTTCAGCAGAAATGGCCATAGTTTCTAAAATCGAGCTGCCTTCGCCATTTGAGGTCTCCACACTGAAAGATCTACAACTGAAATAGAAAACTGCACTCATCATAGAATCTATAAGCACCACAAACGAATACATTATCACCAAGAGCGGCCCTTCCCACATTCTCGAAGATCCGTCACCATAACTCAGTGTCTTCACTCTATGCTCAAACAACCCCTCAACAAACGCCATCCCTATTGTCGATCCAAGATATATTAGCAGACCCACCTGAGTTTGACCCTTGATTAAAATACGAGACTGAAGCATCGCCTGTGCTCCCGAAACATCCTCAAGCACCGAGATCACCAACGCAATGTTGCAAATGATTATAGCATTGGCAAATATAACAGAGAAAACTAACCCAACCATCAATGCAGCATACACAACAACATTAGGAGAAAACCCAAGAACAGCCAATGCACTGCAGAACGCAACAAGGAAAACACAGAACATAGTGATGCAACCAACAACTATAGTACAAGCCCACATATACGTCGAAAGTATCTTCCTCCAAAACTTAGAAACAATCACACAAAACTTGGAAGAATCAAACTTCTTTCTTGAATAAGTACAATCAACAGAATACACCACTGCGGTTTTAGACGATAACAACAATGTTGCATACAAAGGAAAACACATAGCAGAAGCGATTACGGTCTCGGCGAACCGCTGACAAGATTGTTTTATCATAGGTCTCAAAGGGAGACCACTAGTTTCAGCTACCAACATAAGCCTAATAGTCAAATTCTTCACAATAGACTCATCCACTAACACATTAGACAAAAGAACAGCAGAAACAGGACAAATAAGCAAAACAGTGATAATCATGAAACCCCATGAATTAAACCTAAGAATCCTTATGGTTTCTCTGAGAATATCCAAAGCATTCATTGATTGAATTCCGTAATTGTGATCATCACCATGACGAACGATATCAGAAAGTTGCAATTCTAAAGCTTGTCGTAAACGTATTTCATCTGATCCCTCTTTTTTCAAATGATCAGACCTAATCCTAGGAGAACAACCTCCACTAGAAATCTCCATTTTCAATTAAAAAAAAAAAATCTAACTAAAAAAGGAAGGAAAAAAAATCGATTATATCATTGGAAATGAATATTTACTCAAAATTGAACGTGAAACACAAGATCTGAAACAGGTTGATTAAGCTAACAAGACGTGAATCATGACGTGGGTTGGTTTCAAAAAGGGATTTTGTTGTCGGTAATGGACTTTAGACAAGAATTGAAGAAAGAAATTGATGCGATACAGTGACAGGAAAATTGGGCATAGAGATAATGAAAATTGAAAAGAAGAGCAGAGAGTGCAGCATTGAAGATGAAGAGTGAGAATATTTGGGAGAATTCGAAGAAGAAAGGAATTTGTAGGAAGGGAGAAATAATTCAGATTTACATTGCACTCTGGAACTGGAGCTGTCTACAGCTCAAGATCAAGAATCATTTTCACTTTTTTTAAACATTTTATTATAAAATAGTAATATTATTTTTATTAGTAAATAGTAATAATAACTTTAAATTGCCTAAAAAAGAGTAATAATACCTTTACATTAATATTTTTCCCTATCTGTAAATTAATAGCTTTTTGACAAAATAAATGAACATCTTTCCACTATCTTTTGGAAGTTTTTGGATTATTATTATTATTTGGGTATTTGTCTGTGCGCTTTTTTACTTCGCTAAAATATGTTTATTTTTTTTTATAAATTTAGTTTAAGTTGTTTATGTGTTTTATATATTCTCATACAATTACTAATAACTTTCTAGGATTTGTGATATGTAATCAACATATATTTACTGATCAAGTATATACATAAATATAAAACTATTTATCTGATCAATGCATTATATTTCATTATTTATCTCTTATTCTTGTGGTTCAATCAATCCATTATAATTTTTTTATTATTTTTTTTTGACAACAAATTTTCATTAAACTTAACATTTGATGTTATTGTCTGTGTGAGATGTTAGTTCAATAATAATAAAAGTTTATAGTCTTATAATTTTAAGAGATGAAGATCAATTTTTTTAAAATTGTAAAATAATAGTTTGTGTTACTTTAATTTATAATAATAAATTGATTAAACCGTGCTTATTAATAAATAGTGGTAAAAAATATATGAAATCAATCAATTATAAATTATTATATTACTTTAATTAATAATAATAATAATAATAATAATAATTTCACCCTTTCTTAAGTTTTTATTTTAAAAAAATCTCAATAATATTTATTTACTTTTGTCTATGAATATGGTGAAGAAATTTGAACACAAATGTGAAGTCTTAAATTCAAACACAAAATATGATATCAAACTTAACAATTGACATTTGTCAACTGAATTATGTATAAATTCATTCATATTTATTTAACTAAATTGTAAACTACATTTTATGTATATAAAATTTAATTTTTTCAATTCTAAAATTAAATAACTAAATTTAAATCACATTTTTCCTTCATCACTACAAACTTCTTGTGGTTCATGAAATGATAAGTTGGTATTTTATACTATTAATATTATTTTTTATTTTTTATGTTTATAGAAAATATCAAAACCAATAGTAGTTATTAAAGGATAAGTTGTGGGAGAAAAAAACCCTTACCAAAAGTGTTATTGCCATCAAGGTAAATTATAGATTTATTTAAAAGATTCTCCAATTAATTTTCATTTAACTTGTATTTAAATATATAAATTTAATTTTTCCAATTCTAAAAGTAAATAAATAAAAATTATATCCTAACCTCTTCACTGTAAAATTGTTGTGGTTCATGAACAATTATTATTTTATGCTCTTTGATTGTTTTCGAAACATTAAGAAAAAACTCATGTAATTCTATTTTGATTTTTTTTAGGAAGTATTGAAAATCAATTGTGGTTATTAAAGGGTAAAGTTCTGGATAAAAAAAATGTTAATCGTTATATATAAATATATATTATTATTTTTTGGTAAAATAGTAATAGATTACTATTATTATTATTATTATTATAAATTAATAATTTTTAAAACTATAAATATATCAAAAACAAAACCATTTAAAAACTATGAATATATTGTTTTTTGGATGTAATTCATATATACTATTATAAATATTTTTATATTTGTAATCAATTAAAATTGTTAAAATATTTTTATATATTATTCATATCTAAATATTTTAAAGTTCCTTTGATATACAAAAGAAATATTTTTGTACTATAAAATATTTGATGAACAATGAATAATTGACAACATAAATGAAATAATGTAAAATTTACTACAATATACTTATTACATGGATATGTGTTTAGCAGAGAGAGGAGGATAGCATAGTTGGATGGATAAGAGAGAGAGAGGGAGAAATAGATGAATCACAGAAAAAGTGAGAGATGGATAAATAGATATGCAAAAGAATAAGCAGAGATACTAATTGGAGAGAGAGGAGACAAAGATGGAGAGAGAAGACAAGAGATGAGGTAGTGAGTGTGAGTAAATGAGAGAGATGAAAGAGAAAAAAAAAATGGTTTTTTAATAAAAAATAAAAGTATTCTAGTATTTTAGATAGTATGATTAGAGAAAAAAAAAGTTGTCTTAGTAGTTGAATAAGGGACAAGAATTATAGTTTTTGTCCGATCTCTTATCTTCTAGTTTAACAGTCCCACAATCATTATTTACATTAAAAATAGTACTATAGAAGTTATTCTATCATGTTCTTTATTTTTTTAGCAAATCAAATACATCCCTAAAATCACACATATAATTAAGATTAAATTCTTGTTTTTATACTAAGTTTAACTTTAAGTATATTTCATGAATTAAATTGTTATGCATTACAATAAAAAAAAATTGTACATGCATTACATTATATTTTATCAATAGAGATATTTGTATAAATGTTTTATGAAATAATATTTTTACATGAAAAAAAAAATTATTAACTTGCTCTCACCTTTCCTTTTATCTATATCTACACTTGTTGTGAAATCGAAAGATATATTTTAAAATAATTTTAAAATCATTCTCAAGAGAGAAAACTATCCATTGTTATAGATCAGACATGCACAATATTTCACGCACGTACGCACAACACTATGATATGGTAGTGTCTCTACTCAGTTCAAGTTGCCTGAGAATGCAGCTGATAGCTATAGTAAGAATGATTCTATGATTAAATCAAGAGAAGACACAATATATATATATTACTCATTTATGCCTTACTGCTATAGTGAACCTTGTACGTTACAAGTCCAATTCATTATATTTAATTAAATTATTAATCATTTAAATCATTATTTAATTAAATAATTCTTTAATTAAATTTTTACTTTCTAATTTAACTATTATACCATGCACATTTCACATATCACTCCATCGAGAGACCCAAGACACAACTCCTTTTATGTTGGAGGAATGAATCTTATCTACATCACTCACATCCCTGTACATGGTTTATTGTAGACCCAATAACTACTATTATAATTGTGATATTACAGATAATGTTTGATGGTCTCAAAGTATACAACTCTCCAACTAGGAATCATAGTAACTTCAAGTCGAAGGACTACTTACTATGGTCACATGGGAATCGTTAATGACTAGCATAACTATTATGTATTGTTCTTATAGAGGATCAATCTAGTACAAATATTACTCATAATATTTATATATATGTGAAGACTTGATATCTCATATCCATGACATATGAGATGTGATCATCAGTCTAGTCACATAATAGTTTTTATGCATTAATATTATCTCATTTAACAGTAAAACTTAACTACATACAATTTAAGAATAATGTCATTATACTCAATGGGGTCTCACAATTAAGTTCCACTTAATGTTCCATTAAACAGATTTAGTATTGTAAGGATTTTATCATGTTTTAAATAAATCCACATAATAAATTAAAATGTCTCATATTACTATATAAATAATAGTAAGTATCATGATACAAATAATAAATAGGAAAAGTTGTTGACCTCATACTAACTCTAACAACACTCTCGTGTCTTTCTCCATCTCTTTCTTCTATCTCTTCCTTCTCCTTACATCCTTTTTTCCCATCCATCTCTTTTATTAATATTTGCATTAATAAACAATAGGGTTAAATTATTTTTAGTTCTTAGAAAATTATTCTACGAGTTGTTTAAGTCATTGCTTAAACTAAACATACTTTAACTTTTAAATTTTTGAATAATTTTTTACAAATATGTTTAGAATATTATTAAAAAATTCATACAAAAAAATATATAATTTTTTTTAACTTGGGATAGTTAAATATGAACTTTTTTAAATGTCATATGTTTAAGATAAAAGTCATTAAAGTATGGACCTAAAAATCAACTTTTGAGCTCATTTTTTGTAGAGTAACTTTTTATAGTACTGTAAACATGTATACATAACAATCATTCAAAAACACATGTTCATACTCCAACATAGACTAAAAATGCATGCATATAATTTTGTAGGGACTAAAATATGTGATTTTTTTTTACGGGAACTAAAAATAAAATTTCAAAATTTTATAGGGATGAAAAACTTATTTATACTCTAAACAATATATATATATATATATATATATATATATATATATATATATATATATATAAAGAGTATTGTGGTAAAAATTATATTATTTTGTGTAGTGCATAGACATATCAAATAAGGTGCAGTGCAAAATTATTTGTCTCATGCATCAATATCAAGTATAGTGGAGTACAAATAGCTATTATGTACAATTTTGTTTTGTCACGTACTCTCTTGTTTAGTCTGTACTATTTTATGAATCAAACATATCATTAATGTTGATTTTGTTTATCTTCCAACACAAATTGATATTATTAAAAAAAGAATAATAAATGCATATATTAGATTACAAGTGTCTTGAAAGACAAATTTTGTTCAAAAAGATATTTTAATTGTATTAAAAAAATATCAATTTTATTAAAATTGATAGAAATTACATCAATGAAGAACCATACCGTTCAAGTCACTAAAACAAAAAATTATGAATCTGCGAATAAACTCACAACATTCAATTTAATAGCATAAAACAAAAAAATGTGACAAAACTTACAAAAAGACCAAATTAAAGTGTACGTAATACTCATGCCTCTATAGCTGTAATGTTGAAGATACAAAAATTATTGATTGAATTTGTACTTGCACTAGATTAAAATTGATCTATCAATGTGAACCAATCAGACACCGCAACAAGATGAGAAATTCAAAAACGTCACACCAAGATGACAAACATAAACAACGTAGCACGACAAAATCAGAAAAAATACAAAAGAAAAATCAAATATATGTCAAAAATCATTTATTTAAATAAAAAAGAAGGAGAAAAAAATGATCTAAAATGTAGTATTTCATATCTAACTTCTCTCAGTACATTTAAAAGCTCCAATGTCATGTTCTTGAATGATAATTAGGGGTCATAATAAGTTAGGTTGAACTAGGTTTTGTAAGATATGAGTCTGACCTGTCAAAAAATGTAAGACCTACACTTGACTCGTGGCCTGTCATAGGTTTACTTTTTAGGCTTGAGTCTGACCTTGATAAAAGTCTAATATGACATGTTAGCTTACTTAAAAGCTTATTTTATTTTTGAATAAGTAATCAAACATATCTTTAAATAGATTAACGATTTAGTATGTCAATGAAATTAAGTTCTATTTTGATATTTAACATGACATTTTGAAGAATATGACTTTATACACATCCTACTTTAATTCTATTTTATAATAGTACATTTAAATATATCAAAAATAAAAGAAGATTAATACGCGTAAATTACTAAAAGATGAATATCTAACAAAAAGATCAAAATTTAATATAGTATTTATAGTAGAAAAAAGTTATTATTTATATTTATTTAAATAAGCGAGCCTAATAGACCTGAAAGACTTATTATGTGGCTTGTAACTTGATCTTTTTAACTAAGTAGACTTTTTTATAAGCATTGAATTCGTCTGTTTAAAAAAAAATCCAGAGTCTGATATAGGCTAAACTGTATACCTCTGTCGGTCGGTCTGATCTGTAACGATAACAATAATATAGTTAATATTGTACAGATTTTTTTTACTTTATTAGTGTTTTCGTTTGTCGGATTAACACAATTAAGTCAAATTTATTCCCTAAAGTTATGATGAATCCAAACACTTCAACCAAATCATCTTTTAGCGTTCGTCTAATATCAATTCATAAGGGTTTCTTCACTAAAGCCCTCTCCAACCTATCAATTTCAGAACTCCAACCTATCCATTCCAGAAATCCTACAGCTTCTTAGAGATTCCACTCAATTAATCATTAATATCACGAGACACATAACTCCGTTGATCATCTCACAATCTTGGTCATGGTGGTCTTTTTTCTTCTTGTTTGTGGACATTCATTTAATTAATTAACTATGGATGAAAAGAGCACTACAAAAAACACTTAATTTGTTGTCAACTTAAAAAAGATTTTGTGGCCGAAAAAAGCCTCACAATTTACGAAAAAACCCTCACAAATACTAAAATTCAAATTGGTTGTTATTTGTGGCTGAAAAAGGCCTCAAAAATAAAAAATATATTTTTTTGGCTGATTATAACATTTGTGGCAGCAAAAAATGATCACAATTATTGGAGGGAAAAATTATTTGAATTTGTGTTTGTCAATACCCTGACGGACTTGATTGATTGAAAATATCAACAACATTTTGTGACGACATATACCCTCACAAAATCATAATGTTGAAGCATTGTGAGGGTTTAGGCCATCACATAATCAACTCGTTGGAGCATTGTGAGGGCTTAGGCCACCACAAAATCAGCCCGTTGGAGCATGAGGGTATTGGCCATAACAAAGGCAACATATTCTGACTGCCTAGTCTGCCGCAAAAGCAATAATACCATTGGCATTTTGTGACCCATTTGACCACCACAAATATCATCTTTTCTCCCTATATATATCACTAGTCCTCTCATTTCTCATTTCTACCTCCTCTCTAAATTTTTTCTCTACTTTCTCTCTAAATTTTCTCTCTACCTTCTTTCTACAAATATTTTTCTTCAACTTTTATTTTTCTCCAATTTTCTCTCTCTACCTTCTCTTAATAAGTTTTTCTTTTATGTTATGTTTTTTAATGTTATTTTTTTATTTAAAGTTACTTATTTAAAGTTATTTATTTAATGAATATTATTTAATTTTTATTTTGACAGTGGCGTTATTGTGTTGATTGCGAAGAGTTGTTATTTGTTTGTAAGCTTCAAGTCAGACAGTACCCTGCATCAAGTTAGTATGTAATGCATTTTAAATATAGATTAGTAATTTATATAATTATTATTAAAAAAATTATATGGTTATAAATTAATTTTAGAGCGTTAATATTTTATTTTAGAATGTAAAATATATTATTTTTAAAATTGGTTATAATATTATTTTTAAACTTTAATATTAGTAAGATTTGTTAAAAAAAAGTACTAGTAAAATATTTAAATTGTAAAATTTATACTCAAATTAAAATGTAGTTATTTTTAAAATATTGATGAAGTGTTATTTTTTTATTGTAGTTATTTTTGCTATTATGATTTATTATATTAGTAAAATAGAATTTTATTAAGAAATTGTAATTTTTTTAGCAACAAAATAATACTTATGAAAAAAAATTTATAATATTGATCTAATCATAAAATATGTAATATTATAAATATAAAATGTTTTTATATTATTTTCAAAATACATAAAAAGTTCATCATTCGAAACGTTAGTAGATTTGTCCAAAAAAAGATATAAATTATGTTGTTTACATAATATATGATAAATAAAAATTTGAAACAAATGTAAAACATATTGCTTTTAATGTAACTATATTTTTTTAAAAAACATTATTAAAATTACTGATATTAATATTTATTGTTTTCGTTACAAAGAATTATAGTTGTGTTCATACAAAAAATTTATATACTTTTACCGTCTTTATTTTGATTTACAGAGACTTATTTTATGAAAAAATTCATTAAACATCATTTAACTTTTTATTTTAGTTTATATGTAGTCTTTATTATGATTTATTATATTTTTTGTAGATCAAACTCCACACCAACCAACTATGTCAATTACTAGCTTGATCAGACCAAATTTAATGATGGAGGGAGTTGAGCTAATGATAAGAGAAATTATTATGATGATTGATGTATTTGAATATTATTTTCTATTTTTGGTTTGTGTGAATATATTATATATTATTATTTAATTATGGCGTGTTTTATTTTTGGTTGTATGATATAGTTTATTAATTTTGGAATGTTTTGTTTTGTTTGGTAGTAATAATTTAATTAGTATTAAAATTATGTTTTTATTTTTATATATAATATTTTATTTAAATTTTCAAATTATATAAATATTAATTTTTTATATTAATTTTGAATTTTATCAATTTTTTTTAATAAAGCTACCTATTTGTGGCTGCCAAAACTGGCACAAATTGGATTGTTTGTGGCGGCATAAGTCCTCACAAATGGGAAAGTTTGTGGCGGCCTTGGCCCCTTAAGCTGTAGATTTTTTTAATCAGTTTTATCCTTTGTGGCGGTCTAAACCCTCACAAATGGTAACAAAAAAATCAACTTTTGTGGCCACTACAAAACATTGTGACTGAGTTATTTATGGCCATCTTACACCACCACAAAAATGTTTATTGTGACCGTTTTTCTCCATTTGTAAAGGCTTTTTGGTCGCCACAAATAAATAGTTTTCTTATAGTAGAGGTATATCATGTCGGAGTAGCACAAGATGCTGGCAACATAGTGGTTTTCTTCCACCGCTGGAAATAGCTTGTAGCATGAATAATTTAGTGGCATAATTTTGACAGGCAACTCAGTGTGCTTGTATTTTATGGAGTATTTGGACTCGAAGGAACAAGATAATTTGGGAACACGTCATTGAGACCTCGCAATAGATTTGCACTCGTAGCATGTGTACGGTAGATGACTGGCTAATCATTTTCATACTGCTGTCATAAGTAGACCTACAACTGTTCAGAGAGAGTGTTGGCAAAAAATGGCTTCGGGCCGTTACAAAAACATATATGCCTCGTTTTCAATGCAGCAAAACTGTGTTGGCATTGGATTTTGTCTATGACATGATAGCAACAGTTTTATTTTGGCTAAAACCGAGTGGTTTTCATCTCTTTGTTCCGTTGATGTTTGTTCCGTTGATGAGGGTGAAGCATGCGACATCTTGAGTACTCTGAGTTGAATGCACAACATTCAAATTTTAAATATTGATTTTGAGATGAACTTCAAGAGTGTGGTAGATCAATTTTATAACAAAAAAAAAAATGTCTCAAATTTAGGTGTTATACTTTCTGATTGAATACATGTTTTTTCATCTCATTTTGTAAACTCTTATATTGAATTTGTTAGGAGACAAATAAATGAGGCAATTCATATTTTAGCAAAAACAATTGCATCTCTAGTTATTTTCTATATTTTTATTGATATCAAGACATGTACACAACAAATTATTGTGAATAAAAATGCTATGAGTTTTCGTTGATAGAAAATAAAAAGGTTCAAACTCGCACTCCAACATATTAAATGTTTCTGCAACTACTATATAAATTATACTTATGAAACAACATTGAATATTTTTTATTTTATTTTCATAAATACACTTTACTAGAATAATTATATTCGAAGTGTCTCAAACACTAAATCTAAAGCCAAAGGTAAATACCTCCTCAAACTAAAATTAATATAAGTTAAGCACGTCATATTAGCAAGTTTGAGTTGACGCAGGACTTTGTCATACTCTAAATGAAAAGCGCGTTGGCCAATGGGAAGAAAAGATATACAATATGAGATTCTATAAAAACGAAAATAAGCAAAAGCCATTTAGATCCATATCTTAGTTCACCTTCATTAATCTCTTCTCTCTCATGGCTCCAAACATGTGGGATGTTCTATCCGAATCTAAACGCATAATAAAATCTCAACGTAGTCACTACAACACTCTCACCCTCATCTTCCTCCTTCCCCTCTCTTTCTCCACCCTCCTTTATCAAATCCTTCTCAAACACTTTCAACAACAACAACAACCAAACCCCACCTTAATCCTCTCCTTCATTCTCTCCTTCTTCCTTTTCTCTTCCATCTTCACTTATAGTGCCATCACCGCCATCACCTACAGCATCTACCACGGCTTCTTTAATCGGCCCATTAAACTAAAAGAAGCCATTAAATCCATCACCACTTCTTTCTTCCCCCTCCTCGCCACCTCCGTCGTTAAATTCGTCATCTTCTTCTTCATCTTTTTTTTCATCATACTTCTCGGTGGACTTGTCTCGTTCCCCATCATCTATCTAGGCGATATCCACCTTGAAAATCACCCTTACTTGGTCGTGTTGTGTTCCTTTGTTTTAATCTTTGTTGTATCTATTTATTTGGCGGTTAATTTGAGCTTGGTGCAAGTTATTGTGGTGGTGGAATCTTGTTGGGGTTTGGAACCGTTGAGGAGAAGTTGGAGATTGGTGAAAGGAATGAAAAGGTTGATCCTTTCTACCCTTACCTTATTTGGGTTATTGCAAGGGATACTGTCATGGATAGTGAGTTATAGTTGGGAATTTATTTTCATCATTTCTCCTATAGTTGCTATGCTTATGCTTTACAATATTGCGGTTTATACTGTGATATACATATATTGCAAGGAGAACCATGGTGAGCTTGGAGAGGAAAAGGATGAGGCTAGCTTGCCCATAATTCCATAATTACATTTGTAATGTCTTCAACTTTGTAATCAATAAATGGTCGTCTTAGTTTGTTCAATTTGATACTCAACTCATATTAATAAATAATGATATAAAATTAATTTGTTAATCGGAATAAGTCACTAGTTTTATCATCACTTTCGATAAAATAGAAATGACAGACAAAATTCATATTTGTGAGTATCCCTATGAACATAAACTTATTTTGATTTTATCGAAGAAAATCTTATTTGATTGAATATAGCTACGTATGTGCGTTTTCTTTAAAATTAAAATTTGAAATGGAGGTTGAGTTAGGAGCATTGATATTCACACTGTTTTATTTACATATAGTTATTCATTTTTTTAATATATATATATACACACACACACGAGAGCTATGGAACTTAGGTACCGGTATTTTGTCAAAATCGAAGAGTCTTACTTTCTTTCTAAAAAAAGAAAAAAAATTGTAAATATTTTAGACTACTTTTTAAAAAAACAATTCAAATACCACTTACTAATATCACCGAAAGCATTGTGAAAATACTTTTACGAGAGGGTTAGGTCTTCTAAGCCTTTGATATAGGTTCAAATCCTATTGGGCGCAAATTTATTGCAATTTAATATATATATATATATATTAATTGAATTTGTATATTTCTAAAAAGATATGTGAATTTCTTATCTTTCTTATTATATTAATAAGATTTTGAATTAACATTCAAAGAAAAGATATTGAAAGAGACAAATTATGAAAATTGTACCGTTATGAAATTTTTAATCAATTTATTCTACTTGTTCTTGAAGTAAAAAAAGTTCCGCCTGTTCCTGAATAGCTTCCTTCAAAAGGGTTTCTGCTTCCCCAGTGAATGTCTTGGTAGAAGATATTATTTTATTGAATTTAAGTTTATTCGTTTTTAAATACGCCCATAATTCAACGAGAAATTTCCTTACCTGTTCAATTTCTAATGAATCAAGATAACCGTTCGTTTCAGTATAAATAGTTATTATCTGTTCTTCCACAGTGAGAGGGGCTGATTGGGATTGTTTCAGTAACTCTCGCAATCGCTGACCTCTTGCCAATTGATTTTGCGTAGCTTTATCGAGATCAACAAATTGTGCAAAAGCTTCTAATTCTGCGAATTGTGCCAATTCCAATTTTAATTTACCAACTACTTGTTTCATTGCTTTTATTTGAGCCGCTGATCCAACTCTAGAAACAGAAATACCTACATTAATCGCAGGTCTGATTCCAGCATTGAATAAATCGGAGCTCGGAACACATAAACTCGATCTCCATCGTAGGGCGAGCATGAATGATAAAATTTCATCACTAACATAAAATTGAATGTCGGTGCAAATTTCCCCAATTAATTAAGACGGACTGGGGGAGGTAAAACAAGCCATGACCCGTTCCTTTGTCCTACCTATAGGAAAGGTCATGAATTGACTGAATGGAAATAAAAAGAGCCATGAATTGATCAATTATGGCGGGCAAATTACAAATCAAACTAGTGAATGACTTTTCTATATCTTTGTTTATTATTTTATACATGACTTTTTCAATAAATGATCTCACAAGTACACAACTTCAATACTTTTTTTATATAAAAAAGTAGGCTTCAATAATTTATATTTACTTTCTCTAATAATATTAATAAAACTCGAATTTGTCGTTGTAGATTGATTAGATTAAATGTTTGAACTCACCTATTTAAATTGTCTACTTTGTCAAACCAAAATAAGAATTTTTAATTTTTTTAATTTTATTTTTAACTTTTGTTAGTTTTTTTTTTCCAACCTTTTTAATTAACACAACCAAAGCTAAAAAACTAAAATTAGTCCATTAATTTACTCAACCTAAATTAAAAGACTAAAGTATGAAACGTTCTTCTTTAAAATATTGCTATTAATTTATTAATAATTGACTTATATTCCTTGTTGATAAATTTAAATATTGATAGTTTGTTACATAATATAAATTTTTTTTATTCAAATTACATAATGTAATTTACTTATTAAAGTTTAATTATTATTGATAAGTTTAATTATAAGTTAATTAAATAGATTGAAAGTCTTTATTATAATGTAAGTAGCTACTCGTAGTAAGTAGCTTTCTCAATATTCATAGTTTAATTGAGTTCTTATTTTCATGGTCTAGTTGAGTTTCTATTTTCATGGCCTTAAAATAAGTATCTAATAATAGCTTTATTTCAAGACTTGTTTTATTATGATGATAGTTTTGTTTTGGTATTTGAGATCTTTTGTGTGTTTAGTGGTGACTTGATTTAGCATTTGACTTTGTTGATTGTCATTATTTATTTTTTTGTAAAACAAAAAAAAATACAAAATATAAGATTTTTTGGTGGAGTCGAGTGGTATTTTTGGCTTAACCACTTAAGTTGGGTTGTCCGGTCCCGCTCTGCTTTTTGGCAAGGCTAACAAAGGGACAGACTAATTGAGGCGATGTGACACACTTTGTCATTCCTAGGCAGTAAGATCATTTGAATGCAAAAACTCAAGTTTTAATCGGTACTTAAGTTTGGTCTCTTGATTACATATCAATTTTGAGTAAAAAAAATTATGGATCAATTTTAGAAGAAGAGGGGTAAAAGATCCCTCATAAAATCACTTGAAGGAGAGAGAAGATAAATTATCAAAATTTTAATTACATCGGGAAAGTATCCTCACTTTTATGTTAAAATCCAAACTAAGTTTTTTTAGAATTTAAAAAGCTAGATTGTTTCTCTTTATTATTTGGCTTAAATGTATTTTTAACATTGTATTTTGCTCAAAAATAACTTTTAACCCTTAATTTCTAAAACGAGTTTTTTGTCCCATTTTATAACTTGTGAAATATTTTTGGACCCTCAATTTGTTTCTAGTCCATATAAAATTTTTATTAAAAAATCGTCCCTCATATATTTTCTGATACCAAATTTATTCATTGTCGTCTATTTTATGTTGACAAGACAAACAAAATGTTCTGTAATTGTTTAACACATGGACATTTTAAATTATGTGGCAAGTGACTCGTCAGATTTATTATTTTTATATGGGAACATCTATGGTACATTTACAAATTTAACATTTTTTATACAATTAAATTTGTAGATCAATAGTTAAATGACATCACTTCAATGAATTAGTCTAACTAAATTTTAGATTTAGTCCCACAAAACTTTTGAGTTTTATATTTGAGTATTTTGAAATATTTATTATTTAATTTAATTAATATTTAATTAATAATAAACTAAATAAATGAAATGAACCAATTCTCTCATGTCAATTATTTTCTTTATCATTTTTCTTCGATTGACTCGTCTTCCTCCGTTTCATCTACTCATCCTCTCCTGACTCCGATCGACTCGTCCTCCTTCGTCTCTAAACAAAAAATCCTTAAAAGTCTCGAACCTACATTTTGCAGTGTCAATGGCTTCTTGAATATCTGATCCTTCATCTTCCTTTTTGCGATTGCAACTCACTAAAACAACCCTTGATGCTGCTTCATTCCCTCTCTATCATATTTAGTCACTCTACTATTCTCACACGCTCTTTCTAATGCTTTTATTTATTTAGTGGTTGCTAATTTTTATTTCTTTTTTTAACTTTCAGGGTGTGTTTGGTTGGAGGTAGATTGAGGTAAGGGAGAGGTGAGATAATACTTTTAAGTTTTTGTGTTTGATTTAATTTTTAGGAGGGGAATGAGCCAAAAACTCATTTTGTTCCCCTCCATTTTGGGGGATTTGGTAAGGAGGGGATGCAACCACCACTACATAAAATCTATTGAAAGTTCCTCCACTCCTTTGAATTAAACACAAAAACATCAAAAATCTCTCTCCTCTCATTCCCTCTATTAAACCAAATATATTTCCACTTCCCCCCCCCCCTCTTTCTCTCTCTCCTTCTTTTCGCTGAACCAAGAAAACTCTGAAGGATAGTAAATGTGAAATGAGCGGAAGGAGTTTTGCAGTTTATCAAACTTTTTCATTATGACATCTATTTCATGTTTCACAGATAACTTTGAAGGTTTACCCGATCCATCATCATGAAAAATTAATTTACTCCACCAAACATGAATAACGTCTAACGGAATGAGACGTGGGATCATACTATACATAGCTATTTCATATGCACAAGGTAGACCATGTGTTGTCCTAATAATGCAACGAATTTTGGTGATAAATCAACATGACCTACATGGAGTATTTCTACCATATCTAGAGTTGTAAATGTCCAATTGGAGTCAAACCAAGTTCCAATGAAAGCTGAGATCCATAGCTACAACTTTCATGAAGACACCGGAACCAAATTCGGACTCCAAAGAGAAGAAAAATGCAATAAATGCCAAACATAAGATGTTGTGCGCCTAAAGCACAAAGCCCGCGACTGAAGCGCATTTCTGCACTGCTGATTCTGTTTTAATGCGCCTGAAGCGCAAATCCGCGCCTGGGGCGCGTGGTGTCGGAACCAAGTTGGTTTTAAGTACTTAGGATTTTGATGTTTACAAAAGCACTCCATGTAATCTTATTTTGTACTTTGAATTATTATATTAAATGCCACCAGAAGATAAAGTTACCAGAGGCAGAAAATGAAGTCACCAGAGGCAGAAGATGAATTACCAGAGGATAAAATCAGACCAGAGGATACACTTCCAGAAGACACCAGATAATGCATCCAGAAGGTACTAGAGGATGCATCCTGAAAGTACTAGAGGATACACCAGGATGTCAAAATACCATCAGAGAATATCTTTACTGGCCCAGAACAAAAGGAAGCAAAGTCTAGAAGAAGACCTGGACCAGACCAGAAGGAAGCCTGCCAGAGGGAGACTTGTTCCAGACCAGAAGATATCATAAGTCAGACTTAGTCCAAAATTTATTCTGACCAGAAGATAGCTTGGTAGTGAAATGATAAACAGTCCAGACTTGATCCAAACTTAATCAGAGCTTCAGATAATTGGTCCAGAACAAGTGACTTGGTCCAAATTTGGCCCAGACCAGAAGATAACTTGGTTCATAGTATGAAACTAAGTCCAGACCAGAAGAAATGATGTCCAGATTTAATCCAGGCCTGATCCAGATCAAGAGGTAAATGTCCAAAATTAAATATCCTTTGTTAGAGTTAATTTCAGTTCAATTCAGGCCCAGTCCAGAATCGGTCCAGATCAGAGGGAATGCGTTCAGATCAGATTTAAGCACATGGCCCAGTGTTGGCCGAGATCAAGATATCAGACCATTGGCCCAATGTTGGCCGAAATCAGAAGATCAGAATGTGTGGTCCAGTGTTGGCCGAGATCAGAGGATCACAACATATCAGATTGCAAGTCCAGAGTGGTCGAGATCAGAAGATCAGAAGGTGTGGTCCAGTGTTGGCTGAGATCAGAGGATCACAGCAGATCACTTAGTATGGTCCAGATGTGGACGAGAGCAGAAGATCAAGCGGTCCAGATTGACTCATGATCAGTGGAGTCGTGATTATACTTAATCAAAGTATTAAACGGATTTGATACAAAAATAAAGTGAAGACTTGTGGAATTCAGAAGCTATTGGCGAGAAGAAAGATTTGTTCCAGAATTAATTAAAGTCAGGATTGATCAAAGTTAGTTTTGAAAGCAAATCTGAAGCTAAAAAAGATATGTTTTTTATTTAAATGAAGCCCGATTGGACAAGTTATTTTTGCAAGAGAATCCAGCAAGATACAGCTCGAATTTAAGCTTGGAAGAGACCCTAATTCACATCTATAAAAGGAGGCTCAAGACTGAAGACTCAACATCGAAAATCACAAAAGAGTCATACACTTACAAAAGTAAACACTCAAGTTTTCAGTGAGGTTAATTGTGAGTTTTAGCTTTCCAGAAGCAAGCACTCGTGTTTTTCTTTCCCTTGTGTTAGATCTAAGTTGTTGAAGTAGAGTCTACAATCTGAGGGAGTAACAAGGGGTAGCAGATTACTTAGCAATTAGATTCAAGGAGTTGTAATTCCTTCTACAATCTAGGATTGTTAGACTGTTTGAGAAGACTGACTTGGAGGGTCAGTGGTATTGTTGTAATTCAAGGTTTTGAATTATTGAAATCCTTCAAAGTGAAGGGACTGGACGTAGCCTTGTTAACGGTGAACCAGTGTAAAATTCTGTGTTTTATTTTTACTTTATATCCGTTGCTAAGTCTGTTTGATTCATACATAAGGTTTTGTTATAAAACAGCAAAAACAGAAAAAGTATTCAAGTTAGTTTAACACAATTCAACCCCCCTTCTCGTGTTTGCACCTTCACGTGGCACGCGGCTGAATGTATAAAAATGAATTTTTCTCACTTTCTATGGATCTTTTTGTCAATTGGAAAGCTCAGAGACTTGTGCCCTAGCAGAGAAGCTCAAAGATGACTGTTCTACACCATTGAAGGAGTTTTATTAAGAATCATCCGTGAATCTTTCTTGTAATTCTTCTTTAATCTCTATCTCTTTAATCTCTGTAATGAGAAGCTAAACTCTAATTATTAGGGATGAGTGAAACAAGATGAAACCCTTATTTGTCTGATTTGATTCCTGGCTATATGAATAAATTTATTGAATTATTTAACTCATCTCTGTGCTTAATGCTTTTTATTGTCTGATCAACTTTAAAATGTTTTACGATTTGTATTTTGAAATGAAAGTGGACTTTACGAATGCTTGAGATGAGAAATTCATGAGATTGTAGTCTAGGGATAGATGCAAGTCATGAAACCAATTGAATTAGTTACAGAGACAACAGTTTAAAAAGAGAATTTTTGTACTGTAAAGCTTAATCCTAATTTTAAACCCACTAAGGAATTAGGGGTTATTTTGGAATTAAAGGTTATGTCACTAAGACATTAGGGCAAGAATACTAAAGAGAATTCGGTAATAATTCAATAAAGGAATTCAGTAACTAGGATCAAATTAGAAACCAAGATTGGACTCAAAGTGAAACTTATCCATGACATTTTTCTCACTATAAAACTTCAATTTTATTACTGTTGTTATTTCAAATGTTATTCTACTCAATCTAGAAACTTTTTGTTCAATTTCAGTAATTAAAGATAATTCGATAGTAAAATGCAATCCTTGAGTTCGACACTCGGTATTACCGTTTTAATTATTACTTGCAACGATTCAGTACACTTGCTGAAACGCTATCAAGTTTTTGGCGCCGTTGCCGGGGATTGCCATATCACTATTGAGTTATAATTTATTTACTTAATTGGAATTTTTTGCTCTACAATAAAATTTTTGTTTTTCTTTTATTTTTCATTTTGAAAAAAAAAACAAAATTGTTTTTCTTTTATTTTCTATTTTTGTTTATTGAGTTTGCTAATGTTGTGTGCTAGTGGTTTGTCTCTTCTTTGTTTAAGATAACTATTCGCTATAGAGCATGGAAGATTGTAATGATGATATTCTACTACAATTATATGAAGAGTGTGATACTTGTCTTATATCTACTATATTACGCATAATTGAAAGACAAATCTTGAGAGATACATTTGTAAACTATCACCTTCAAACGCGCCCTATTAGGTGTGACTTTTGCAGAGAAGGACATAGGAATGGAACTTGTTTTGATGACTATGTCGCACAACTAGAATATGAAGATTTATTGGTTGTAGAAGCAGAAGACGACGAGTATTATATGAAAAAAGATCAATTGGGAACAAACTCTACCTAGTGAAATTCTATCCAAAAAATTAGATGACAAGGACTTTCACATTAAGGATGTTTTGGTTGAATTCATAAAGAATAACATGGTTTCAATTGAAAGATTTGAAAGTCAATGTGAGAGGTTATTTGAGCAAGTGGTTGAGTTTGATAAGATGAAGGAGAAGTTGAAGATTGAAGATGACTTCATTGTTTTGGTAGAAGAAGATAAGCAAGAGGAAAACACGAACAAGGAAAAGAAAAAAGAAGAGATTGATCAAGTTCGAGATTCAATCTATGCCTTGTTCATCAATGTCCAATTGAAAAAGACATGGAAGCAACATCATTTATTTCTCAAGTTCATGGAATTTCTACCAAACAAAAAGAAGAAGAACGATGATGTGTTTTTTCTGTCCTATATGCCACCTTGGCAATAGTTGGGCGTCAAGCTAATGACTTTAAAAAAGCGCTTCGTGGGAGGCAACCCATAGGTAGAGGTAACTTTTATTTTTGTTATTTGAATTTGTTTCTTTTTAATTGTGTGTAAATGTGCACTATGATGAAGAATTGTTAACAACTTGAAGTTGGTTTTAAGCTATCTGTTTTAGATTTTGAAATTTAAACTTTATTTTTTTGCTCATATCATTGATCAATTCGATAAGTTTCACTAATGCATACATTGTTGATTATTAAGTGGTTGTAGATGGCTAACTTGCCATCAATTTTTCAAAAAAAAAAAAGAAAAATTTCAGTAACACACTTGGCATAGTTTTAAAAGTTCACACTTTCTTTTGTTTATCCTAGTTGTGAGCTTTTGGGCCTAAACACTTCAATTCCTTCTTGTGTGATTATCTAGATATGTGTTAACCCTTCAAAACTTGCACTAATTCTAACTTGCATCACTCGTGATTTATGCATACACGAAGGCAATTTTGTTTGGTCGTTTGAGCCTTTCTAACTACCCTGTGCAAATTTTTTTCCTTTGCTAGCCCCTTTGAGCTTGACCCTTTCTTTCGGTTACTAGCCACATTATAAGCCAAAGACTTGATAGTGATTAAATCACCTTACTTGGAGCTAAGTAGGAAAAATTGTGTTTCGTCTCGGTAAAGTTCTAAGTTTGAGGTTGTTCATGAGATAGCAACCTTTTAAGTTTAGGGTGGTTCTCACGAAAAAATAAAAAAGAAGAAAAAAAATTAGTTTGAGTACATTGATAAATAGCATCGTCTTAGTTCTTTTGTCAATGGTTATGAATTTCCACCATAAAATGTGAAAAAAATAAAATAAATTAGAATAAAAGAGGGAGAATGATTTGAAAATGTATGCCTAATGCCAAGTAGTAAAGCCTACTATCCCAAAGTTTGCTTTTAATTGTACCAAATCTGAAATTAATTGTTACTTGGGGACAAGCAATAGATTAAGTTTGGGGTTGTGATTACTCTATTTCATGTTTCACAGATAACTTTGAAGGTTTACCCGATCCATCATCATGAAAAATTAATTTGTTCCACCAAACATGAATAACGTCGAATGGAACGAGACGTGGGATCATACTATACATAGCTATTTCATATGCACAAGGTAGACCATGTGTTGTCCTAATAATGCAACGAATTTTGGTGATAAATCAACATGACCTACATGGAGTATTTCAACCATATCTGGAGTTGTAGATGTCCAATTGGAGTCAAACCAAGTTCCAATGAAAGATAAGATCCATAGCTACAACTTTTATGAAGACACCGGAACCAAATTCGGACTCCAAAGAGGAGAAAAATGAAATAAATGCCAGACATCAGATGTTGTGCGCCTGAAGCGCAAAGCCCGCGCCTGAAGCGCAAATCCACACTTGGGGCGCGTGGCACACGGCTGAATGTATAAAAATGCATTTTTGTCACTTTCTATGAATCTTTTTGTCAATTGGGAAGCTCAGAGACTTGTGCCCTAGCAGAGAAGCTCAGAGACAGTTGTTCTACACCATTGAAGGAGTTTTATCAAGAATCATTCATGAATCTTTCTTGTAATTCTTCTTTAATCTCTATCTCTTTAATCTCTGTAATGAGTAACTAAACTCTAATTGTTAGGGATGAGTGAAACAAGATGAAACATTTATTTGTCTGATTTGATTCCTGGCTATATGAATAAATTTCTTGAATTATTTTTCTCATCTCTGTGCTTAATGCTTTTTATTGCCTGATCAACTTTAAAATGTTTTACGATTTGTATTTTGAAACGGAAGTGGACTTTACGAATGCTTGAGATGAGAAATTCATGAAATTGTAGTCTAGGGATAGATGTAGGTCATGAAACCAATTGAATTAGTTGCAGAGACAACAGTTTAAAAATAGAATTTTTGTACTGTAAAGCTTAATCCTAATTTTAAACCCACTAAGGAATTAGGGGTTATTTTGGAATTAAAGGTTATGTCACTAAGACATTAGGGCAAGAATACTAAAGAGAATTCGGTAATAATTCAATAAAGGAATTCAGTAACTAGGATCAAATTAGAAACCAAGATTGGTCTCAAAGTGAAACTCATCCCTGACATTTTTCTCATTATAAAAGTTCAATTTTATTACTGTTGTTATTTCAAATATTATTCTACTCAATCTAAAAACTTTTTGTTCAATTTCAGTAATTAAAGATAATTCAATAGTAAAATGCAATCATTGAGTTCGACACTCGGTATTACCGTTTTAATTATTACTTGCAACGATTCAGTACACTTGCTAAAACACTATCATGTACGTAATAATCAAAGTAAAGATAAGAGAGAAGACAATCACACAATAATGTATCCTAGTTCACCCAACCGTGGGCTATGTCCAGTCCTCACAATCTTGTGAGCTTTTCCACTAACTTGGTCAAAACAAGATTGATCATGTTTCTACCTTAACAGATCAAATCTGATTTACAGCAGATTATCCATCCTTTTTACAGATAACTTTCCTACACTTGAAAGTATTGTTACACTTATCCTCTCAAGGATCTTTACAACTTTCCTCACACTATTTCTATCTCTATAGTGTTTGGATTTAACAAATGATTGTTTTTGAAAGAGATTTGATTTGATCAACAGTATCTCAACTCTTGTTTGAGTTTCTGATTTGAGCAAATAGATTTCTAAGCTAGACTTTTGATGATGACAGAGAATGAGTGCCTTGCTATGTTTTTTCAAGCTTGACAAAATTCAAGAATGATGATATTTTATGGAGAATGATTGCTCTCGGATTTGATGATCTTCCCTTTTCCTTGGAGTTCTTTTTATAGGCATTTTAGAGGTCTTGTCAGCTCATGTAGCCATTAAGATACAGGCTGTAAAGACTATGAGCTTTTAGGCATGTGTCAAAATAAAAGGAAGATAGTTCAAGTTAATCTCCAGATTGATCTTGGTTTCCAATTTTCTAGAATTTTACTGTTTTTTTGTTTGTTCTTTGGTTTTAGATTCTGCTGCATAATTCTTGTGATGTAATCGACCTTCTGGATTAGTCTTGAGCTTTGTTATTCTTCTTGGAAAAGATTCCCTCAATCGTGAATGGTTTTGATGGCTGACCAATATTTGCACATACTGTTTTTGATATGATGAGTTTCTTTTGATTACTCAATAACTGTCCACATATCAAACAGCCTTGTAGATCAAGATCCCTTTACATTTGAAACGATCTTATATGAGAGAGTTGTTCTTTGATAAGTTCAAGATTGATCTTAAAACAGTCTTGTGTTTATTTGATTTTGATTTGTCCTTTTTGAAAGAATTACTTAATACCTATCTTTTGATAAAGACACTCAAGAAAATATGTTAAATTTTTTTATGATTAGAATTATAATTAATAAGATTAATTAACTTATTTTTGTTTATCATTAAAACACTTGAAAAATAGACTTTTTTGTCTCAACATAATGCGTGTCACATCATTGTCATGTCATTACCGATGATATCGCATCATAAAAAATATAGACAAAAAAATCCACAAGTTATAAATAAATGATCAAAAACTTGATTTTAAAAACAAAAAGACTAAAATTAATTTTTAAACAAATTGAGAGACTAAAATTACATTTAAAACTTTGTTATGTTTACTTGTGAGTCTCTTCATTTTCTCATCACTTTATAGTGATACTTCTCCTTGCAAAGCTCTATACTTATTAGTAGAGTTGTCAATTTCACAAGTACACTAATTATTGGTCCCAACTCACACGTTGGAGGGGCAAAAAAAATTCATAGTTAAAAAGACCCCAAAAAGAAAGCCTTCAAATTTAAAAAGTCCCTAAAATTTGGTAGCTTAGTGGGGTCTATGGATCCACTTTTTTAAAAAAAAAATTGACATTTTTTTTAATTTTTTCCGAGAAATAATTTGTTATTTATTTTTTCCTCAAAGTTTTCTGATAACAAATTTTTGATTTTTTTTAATAAAAAATTATTTACAATTTTTTTATTTGAGAAAAAATATTCGATTTTTTCGAGAAAAAATAATTTTTTTATTTTTCTCACAAAAATTTTCAAAAGAAAATAGTTAAAAATTATTTAAAAAGTTGTTTTTAAATTTTTTTTGAGAAAAATAAATTTTAAATTTTTTTCAAAAAAAAATCTCAATTAACAACATATTGGGCCTAAGAGTTCCCTCACTTAAGCGCGCAAAAAATAATAAAATAATAAGCCAAGACTTTAAAAAAATTATTTTAATAAGGACATAATGTTAAGAACATAGTAAGAGATTTTTTAAAAGAGACTTTACACTTTAGGACTTAATTGAAAGCTCTAATTGCGAGTTTCACAAAGTTTTTCCTATAATTTTTTTAATGTTAGTTTTATTCTATTTTTTTCATCCTATTGTTGCTAGACTTTATTTTGTATTCAAGCTAGTTGTTTATGTTGACGTCAATGGTTGTTGTTTCCATCCTTGTTGTCTATTGTTTTCATTCTATAATATACCTAGTTGTATTTTCATCTAAGTGTCTTTTATTTTTTGTTGGTGTTTGTGAATTTTTTTTTTCATTTATTGTGTTGTATTCTTCATTTGAGATGTATATTTTTTTGGTAAATACAATTTAGATAAGTTAAGTTTCAAAAACTTATCAAAATTTAAAAAAATTCTTTACATCGATAGTTGGAGTTAAATTCACCATTTTGCAAGATATGAGCCAACTCCTCTCTTTAACAAATGACATTTGAGATATATAAAGTTGTGTCTTACATATTTATATTAATATTTATCAATAAATTGTTTTTATATATTTATATATATAATTTAATTTTATAAGTATTTTATTGTGTTAGATGAATAATCAAAATCGAAAAAATGTTGTCAATATAGACGATCATGTATATATATTATAAAGATAAAAGGTAAATTAATTGTAAATATCTTTCTTCCCTTATAAACACTCCTCACACACACACTTTTATATATATAAATAACGAGGAGTTGAACATGTGTTATATCTTATAAATCCATAAAAGCCATGAAGAAGTTCACAAAAACCATATAGAGCCATATCTCACTTCCCTTGCATCGATCATGGCTCTAAACATGTGGAATATTATCTCACAATGTAAACGCATAATGAAAGCTCAACCTGGTCACTACCTCACCCTCACCCTCACCCTCATATTCCTCCTACCTCTCTTTTTCTCGTCCCTCATATACCAACTCTTTCTCAACCACTTTCAACAACAAAAACCCATCAACCTCACCTTAATCATGTCCTTTACTCTTCTCTTCTACCTTATCTCTTCCATCTTCACTTTTAGTGCCGTCATCACCATCACCTATAGTGCCTTCTACGCTTTCTTTAATCGACCTATCAAACTCCAAGAAGCAATTAAATCCATCTCCACTTCTTTCTTCCCGCTCCTCGCAACTGCCATAGTTACTTTCGCCGTATTCTTCTTCATCTTTTTTGTCTTTGTACTTCTCATTGGACTTGTATTTTTTCTCATTATTTATCTAGGGGATCGACCTCACAACTTACGCTTACTTGGTTGTGTTGTGGTACACGGCTTCAATGCTTGTTTTTCTCCCTCTTGTGAGGTATTTACTAGTTAAAGAGAAGTTGGAGATTGGTGAAAGGAATGAAAAGGTTTGTTGATAATTGATTAGAAGCATGATGAACTTGCCAAAGAGGAACTTTGGAAGGAAAAGGACGGGGCTACCTTGCTCTTAATTCAATTTTTCTTAATCTTGCAATGTCTCCAACTTTGTAATCAATAAATGATTGGTTTGTTCAATTTTTTTTTTATTGTTTTTATTCCTTTAAATTGTAAGTTTAGAAGAATTTAGTCTTTGAGATTTGTGAAACAATAATTTAGGCTCGTTGATGGTAGTTTTTAGTTTTTTCTTCTAAAATTTTTAAAAACTAAAATCAATTTTCAATTTTCAATTTCACTTTTTTAATTTTCAGCTCAGCTTTTATTTTATTTGTATCACTCTTTTTACCGCATTTTATCGTAAATTTACAAAATGTAAAAACATATTGACATGTCAAAATAATTTACAATGAAAAAAATAAAAATAATATTAAATTTTAATTGTTTAAAAATAATTAAAAAATTATAATTTATTTAATTATAATAATTGTAGTAGTTGTGGAAAACAACTATCATAGTAGTGATCGATCTTCGAAGGTTGATGCAGCGATCCAAAAAGACAATTGATAGTTGTATGTGGTGGTTAGAGCGTGATTGACTTGGCTTTAGTGGTGGTGTTAGTGGTTGGAGATGGTGGTTAGTGGTGGTGATGGCAGTGGTCGAAGATGGTGGTGGAGGTTGCTAGTGGTGGGTGATGGGTGGTCGGAGATTATGGTGGTAGTTGTTAGAGGGAGTGGTTGGTGGTGGTCGAAGATAATGGTCGATGGTTGTTGGAGTGATGGTTATGTCTATCGATGGTAATATGTTTATTTTAAAACAAAAATAATAATTATAAAATCTATTTGTTTGATTTTGAGTTTTAAGGAAAGGTTGTCTTTAAATTAAGTAAAACAAGTCAACTCATCTCTATTTTATTGGAACAAGTGTTAATTTTGAAATTGACTTTCAAATCAAAAATCAAAAACTCACAACCACCGTAGACACACACTTACTCTCTTAAATTGAAGAATGACACTCAACTTAGTTTTATGAAATTCAAATTTATTACTTTAAAAATGAGATGAGATAAGGCGACTTTGTGTGTAAGACTAGATCAGTTGCTTATAGTATAGTTGGTATTATAAAAGTAAAGTTGTTTAGTAATGTAATAGTTCGACTCTTTTGATTGACACTGTTATTTATGATTTTCCTTTTTTTGTTGTTGTTGAAAATTAGCGGATTTTTGTCTTCCGTGGAATTAAAATCCAGTATCTAAGAAATAAATATCACCGTTTATTTACTGTCGCTACCAATTGAGCTTAGCTTTTGAGAGTGAGGATCAAACTCATTTAATATGTTACCAAAGTCTAATTAAGGATAGCAAGGTGGGAATTGAACTCAAAATCGGCGCTAAACGAGATTGTGAATAATGAAGTTGTATTAGGGTGTCACATCGTCAAATTTCCCATATTCTTATTTAAAAATTGAATTTTAGTTGTATTTTAAAAGGAATTGTCAAATTTCCCATATTCTTATTTAAAAATTGAATTTTAGTTGTATTTTAAAAGGAAAAATATGATCTCTCTCAAACCAAATAATTAAAAAAGAAATATGAATTTTCTTATTGTTTCTCTAAAAGATCTTTTATATAACAATATGAACAAAATTATAACAAACGCACTATAGTTTCTAATGAAATACACACTTCTCTTCAAATTATTTGTTTTATTTTCGTGAAGAAAATCATAATATACCGACTATAATTTATTATATAAATCATACATTAAATAAATATTTTCTACAAGTTATTTAGTTAAAAATACAAACCCTTACAAATGAATTAGTTTAAAAAGAAATGTGTATATTTTATTAGAAGTATGTTTTTCAAATATCTTTTCAATAAATATGTAAAAAAATTATTACATTAATTATAATTAATTATGTCATCATATAAGGGATAATTTTATGTCATTGATCAATTAATTAAAAAATTATCTTTCACGAATTAATTAATGAAAATATAAATATATATTTTATTACTAGTGTATCTTTTAAATATTTTAAAATAAAATAATATATATTTTAAAAATAATTAAATAATATATTTATTTTTATGTGTGTATAAATAATATTTATTTATGTGTGTTCACCACGCAGATATTTTTCTGCAAATTGATCCTCTACAGTTTGTTTCATGTTTCTTAACCTTTTTTGTTCCTATCATGGTTTGTGGTTTTTAGTTCTATGGGCAGCTAGCCCATTTTCTTAACCAATATAAAAAGATATCGCTCTGTTTGTTTTCGGAGAAGTGACATGTGATAATATCCAAAAATATTATACTACACGTATTTGAAAACAATTAATAAAAATGGGGAAAACAAAAACTATTATTGATATGGAATTCAAATCAATGTTTTCCTCTCATCATGAGAGAACAAACATATGAGTTTTGAATAACCGAACTCTCTTTTTAATATGATTCTATGTTTTTGCAAGATCAGAATTAAATTATTACTACATTAGCAATAATAAAATGGATACATATCGAAGCATCAACGAATGAGAGCTACCTTTTTTACGAAAAAAATGAGAGCTACCCAACTATAGTCACCCTAAATTCCCTATTGTGATTAACAATTTTATTTTAGAGTTTATAAAATTAAATCAGATGAGACATGAATTACGATCATTCATGAGATAATTTTAGAAATAATTTTAATAAAAGTAAATTAATTTTATTGATTTATCGATTGTGATTGACTAACAATATATATAAATTAAATCTGCAACATAACTTTTATTCAATAAAAAATATATATTATAAAAAGAATATAAAAAAAAAGTGTTGATAGCACTACTCATTGAGTCAATAAAATTTAATTAATTTTAATTTTTTAACTATATTATTGATTTGAATCTTATTTATTTAATGTATGATTAGTTTCACTTTTAAAAAGAGTCAAAATTTTGAATTTATAAAATTAATTTTGAGATAATTGAAAATATTGAATATAATTGATTTTATCTTCAAAAATAATTATAATATATTTAAATATAATTTATTTTATTTTTAATTTATTTTTAATTAAAATAAATTTTATTAAAATAAATTTATTTAAAATTAGTTTTATTCGCTCAAACTTAGTAGTTAACTCAAGCTGCGTATTTTATTATTTGTTTAAGTGGTTTCTTGTCACTTGGAATGTTCTCAAAAGTATTAAAATATAGATAAAAAAATACTTTGGAATGGATTAAATTGTATTTATACATCTAAAGTGATAATTGAGACATAATTTAAGAGTTTATTTAGATGCATTAGAGGAGAGAAAAAACAATATTTAATTTATGTTATAAAATCCAACCGTAGGTGGATGATTTGCAATGGTTAGGCAATCAACAATTCCACACGCCATCTCCTTCACCATCACTTGAGTTGAGAGACGGCAGCATGGCAAGTACAGCAAACCTCAACCTGTGGTCTATCCTATCTGAATCGAAGCGAATAATCAACGCCCACTCCCGTCACTTCCTCGCTCTCTCCGTTTTCTTCCTTCTTCCCCTCTCCTTCTCCCTTATCGTCTCCCCCACTATCATCCACCTCCTCACCCCTTCTAATTCCTCTACCATCCATATCCTCCTTCGCCTGGCCCAAACCCAAACCCAACCCCAAGCCCAAACCACTTCTCTCAATTCCCCCTTTCCCTTCCCACTCCTCTTACTATCCCTCTTCCTCTTAATCTTCTCCCTCTCCGCCCTCGCCACCATCACCCACAGCGTCTTCCACGGCTTCTTCGGTCGTCCCGTTAAACTCCTCTCCGCCGTCACCTCCCTCCTTTCCTCCTTTCTCCCTCTCCTCACCACCGTCATCCTCTCCCACCTCATCCTCTTCTCCCTTTCTCTCCCAATCCCCCTCTTCCTCCTAACCCCCTCCCTCTCCTCTCCAATCACCCTCACCCTCACCGCCTACGCACTCTTCCTCCCACTCATCTTCGTCCTCTTCTACCTCCGTATTTCATGGACCCTCGCCTCCGTCATCGCCGTCGTCGAACGAACCTGGGGCTTTCAACCTCTCCGTCGGAGCGCCGCTCTGATGAAGGGAGTGAAATCAGTCGGCGTCTCTTGCTTGTTGTTCTTCGCTTCGTTGGAAGGAATTATGCTGTGGAGCGGTTCGCTTCTTGCTGAAGTGGCTTCTTCTGATAGAGGTTCGTGGAGGGATTGGGCTTTTGTGGTTCAGATTGTGTTGACTTCCACCGTGCTCACGATCTTGATGCTTTACAACGCCGCTGCAAACACCGTGCTGTATATGTACTGTAAGGCGGTTCATGGTGAGCTGGCATCGGAGATTGCTGAGGAGTTTGCGTGGCAGTATGTGAGCTTGCCTTTTGATGATGGCAAAGTCCCTCATGTTGTGTCTGTCGTTCATGCGTGAGTGGCTGTAACATGCATTTATATCTGTACTCACTATTTCCCAAATTTTGTATAAATGATGATGTCATGGATGAAAAAAATAACATGTTATTGTTAGATCGTGCAACATTTTGTGGATATTAATGTTATTAATATTGATTATGAAGCAGCATGTTTTGTGAAATTAATTCGCCTGTGCCTTTTAACTTTAGGAAAACAAAATCGTTTACTCAGCATATATTGCAATAACATTAACCATAAGATTCAATTTCAATGGTTATCATTTATCCATGTTATTTTCAATAATTCGTTCATTTTTTACATTGTTCACACATTCATTATTGATATATGAAAGATCATTTTGTTCATATGACGTGTTCTGTGCTGAAAGCAGAATGAATGTGCGAACTTTTAGGGGACACTTGTTATCTATGCATGAATTGCAATAGAAAATAATGTATTTGAAGATTGAGTCATTTGACAAGATTTGGATACTCCCCTTCAAATTCTCTCCATCACACTCTCCTTCTCTCTCTTAACTTTACTGTCTTTTCATTCAAAAATATTTAAATTTGGAAAGTAGATCATCTCCTTCCTCTCAAGCACACTTTATGGAAATTAGTATAGGAATCTAAAAGAAAAATGAAGGAGAAATTAAGAGACATAGATCACATGAAGACTATTTTAAAGGAGATTACCTAAATCCACCGCTTAATTTTAGACAACATTTATTTGCTTATGGAACTTTAATTTATGTCAGATATTTAGTTTAATTAAACCCGACTCAATTTTAGAAACTAACTTGGTATTTTGTTTCGAAAGTTGTATTGTATGTGTCTTAAATTGGCACCTCAAAGCATAATGAGAGGAATCAAAGGCTTGATGCATATATTCTACTGACAACAAATATTCGATCCTCACAAATTACCCAAAAGCATACATTCAAACTTGCAAATTTTTTTAGGAATCTTTCACCTGTGCTTTGCTCACAACAAACTCATCACAAACCTAGGCACAAGTAATTAAAGAAGTGAATTTAATAACACTAACTAGTAAAAGACGTTAAAAAGCTGTTAAATTTGCCAACTATCTCTGGCTCAATACAGACATCTTAATTCTAATTCTAATAGAAATAAAAGATGGGGATATAATTAGTTATAGTAACATAATTTGGAATGGGGATGGGGAAAAGGAAAAAACATTCTTCCTAAAATAGCCATTTCTCGTTCTCTTAAATGCAAGTAACAACAAACAAGCCATTCTGCACAAACATAAGGGACCATAACTGGATAGAAAACTTAACAAATTAGCAAGCAAGGACTACTCAGAAGTTGCAATGGCAATGTAACAGGAAGCTCAACCATATGAGTTAATAGTGACAAAACTCTGTACATCGGTTACCACTTGATCCTCCAAAACTCAGGAGCGTCATCATTTAACAGCCTCAAAAGAAGATGATGTCCACTGGATGTTGAAGTACCTCCAGCTCACAAATCAAAAAATGAACAATTCCCTTCTAAATAGTCAGCAAAAGATAGTTGTCAACTTGACACCTAAGTTGGTGGTCAGAACTTTCTAGTGTCTACTGTGACTCTTGCTGGATGACAATGTAGGCCTAAAAGATCTCTCGTCCTGATCAGCTCTGAAAAGAAAACTACTCCGATCAGCAGATCTCTGAACAATCCTACTAGGAACCTGGTCACTGTCTTCCCCGCCGGAGGCCTCATACCCATCACTTGTTGACCTTGACAGTAGAATTTCTTTCGGAGCTGCAGCACCAGCAGCTGAAAGACCTGCAAGATGCCTTGCTTCCTCATCTCCCAAAGCCCGAAAAGGATGAATATCAGGAGAGTCTAAACTGCTCTCAGGAGACGACAGAACAATTCCAGCTGAGCTTGACATTGCTTGGCTTGTTTTAAATGCACTACGTGCTTCATACTGAAGAGGGGCAAACCCAGACCTTCCATTGAAGCCCCTATCAGTATTATTGGCCAAAACCTTCATCATGGATTCCATAGATAAGTCAGCGGGAAGGTAAATGCGCTTATTATCCTGCTTTTTATTGTTTTCATTCGCAGGAACCATTCTTTGGCCACTGCTGCCAAAACTGCTGTCTGGTTCTAGCCTGGAAGACTGATCATGTCTTATCACAGGCAGCAGAATTTTGGACTTTTTCTTTGCTTCAGCAGCAGCCTTAGCAACATCTTCTGCATTTAATCGCGCCAATGTCCAAGGACTAATTTTGACTGCTCCAGGATTCTTTTTCTTTAATGGCTCTTCTCTCATTGACTTCTTTCCCAGTGAACTCACAGAACTTGTTTCTGGGGGCACTACATCAAACTATAACAGGATATGTCAAATGAAAAGGCTTAATAGTTGATAAATTTAGTTTTAGGTGAAAGGATATTTCTTGCATAATATGAGTACTGTCACAAACCATCCTAGAAAGGTACAAAAAACTTCCAAGGTCGATACACAATATTATTCTCAATATGTTTATCAATCAAATATTGAATTCCTCTGCAAATCTCAATAACAAACAAATCTATGTACATGCAAATGCTCAAGTTTGCATGACAACTATCCATGTGAAGCAGTGTTTTTGTGGGAAAGTCATCTAACTAAAGGCATTTTACGAAGAAAAAAACCCCCATAATACAAAAAAGCATGTCACCTGATCCTCAATAAACATGCGCGGGGGTGTGCACCAGGCACCAGCACCACGATGTAAAGCATTGAAGGAGCTTGCACTGCTCAACCCAGTAAATGAGCTAACAGTTGACATTTGGGGACTTTGCTGGCCTCCATTTCCTAGCTGCTCCTGCTCCTGCTCCAGCTCCCTCAAAGCTACAATGTAATCATATGTGCTGAGTCCCTGAGTCACTCGCAAAAACCGAAATATTAAGCACTAGGAGTGAGAGAGACTTGACTAAATCTTGTCTAAAATATGTTCTGTAGAATAGACTAAACCACTCCAACTAGCCCCTTTGCACATCCCTTTTTATTTTTCCATATGAGAGAGAGAGAGAGAGAGAGAGAGAGAGATGCATGAAGTTGAAAAGAAGCTACTCCATACATGAACAATATAATAAAATGCATTACAAATGAAATGCAGTGTTAACAGATCATCACCACTTGAAGTTGAAAAGAAGCAACCACAGATATGAATAATGTAATGTATAATATGCATTACAAATCAAGTATTAACAATTAACCAGATCATCAATGTACCAAATAACTGCCAATTTACCTTTTTAATGAGGAGGATATGAAAGAAGAAAAGCTGAACAACAGGCAAGGTAGCAATCATAGCCAGAATTGTACAAGCAGACTGAAAAATAGAAAGGAACAAAAATGTTGCTCACTTGTAAGAATAACTGTAACTGGAAATAGCCTCAATGATTTTCATCAAAAAAAACAGCAAGGTTAAATTCATATGTATGATGAATAAATAAATAACAATTACAACAGTATAGTGATCAGATATAACAAAGGGGCGGCGGGGAGAATACTCACCACAACAATAACAAAGGGAGCCAGAGAGAAACTGCTTCCCAACTTAGAGGAGATTTCCATAGAAAATTGCTTCCTCTCAACAAAACAGCAAATGAGCACAAGTATTCCAGTTGACCATTGAAGAATAAACTGCCATTCCAAAGACCAAGATTCACAAAACATGTATAGACCCGTCAATAGTTAATTGAAATGAAACTAACTTGAAAATAGTGAAAACAACTTTTTTCTCATTTTGTTTTCTGAAATCCACAATAAGAACAGTTACACAAACACATGTCTACTGTAATTACTTGGGACCTAAAGTATCATAATAAGAAAGGATTAGAAAAACATTTTTGGGAAATTAATGTTTCCAAATGCTGGTGATCTGAAGCAGAAGATTCATATTTATTGGTTGGGTATTATTCCTAAATAGCACATAGCTGCAGAGCTTACAAATTAAAAAGTAAAAAGGGTAGGTTTTGCCATGTAAATGATTAGTCAGTGTTTTACCAAGAGCATAGCAGCAACCATCAGGGTGAAAAATTGCCTGTAGTTCTTTTTCCCTATACAGTTGTTCAGCCACTGCAAAACTCGGGAAACAACAGTCGTTCAGAACATATGTCAAACAATGAGTAAAGAAATTGAAATATGAGATAAACTTACTCGGCAATGATGATCAAAGTGATTTACACACTTGTCGCAGACTCTACAGTGCTTGCTGTATTTGAAGACCTGCAACAATATTATTCTTCAATGATTTAAACTTTTATCATCTAATCATTTTTAGAGCAAGTATGAATATGACACAGGGTGATCATGAAATTCTGCATGTACTACTATTGAGGTAACATCATCTTTTCACATCCACATGTCATTTCAGAGTGGACACCAACAGAGGAAAAAAGGTTTCTAGTTAAACTCACCTCAACTTCACACAAACTGCAATAGAACATGCCATCTTCACTTGTTTGCTTATCAGAAGATTCCTCACTTGAACCAGAGCAGCGGCAGATATAAGCACAAGGAGAGCAAACCAAGAGGAAACGAGATAAACAAGAAGATGATGCATTTGCTTTCTCTACTGAATTTGAAGCATCTTTCATATTTCCTTCTGTTCCAAATGTTTCATTATCCATGGAATTTCCTCCAACCGTTGAAGCGTTTGCATCATGCATTGACGGAGTTGACTCTACACCTAATTTAGAACTCTTATGCCCAACAACCTTTTTATTGTCTAGAATTTTAAGATACTTTTTGGACTTAAAAACCCCAGGATCTGATGGATCTGCTGCAGCGCACCAAATGTAGAGCCCAAAAACAGCAGTAATCTGGCAAGAGCTGAGATATTACTAACAGATCACAATGCTCTTCTTGAATTTATTTTATAAAAAAAGGCGTTTTTGTTAAAACAAAGTCATCCTTGTCTAATAATTCTGTTGCAAACACATTTAAGTACGTTAAAGTGATGTCAGGAAATAACAACCCTAGGAGGGTCATATATAGAGGGGAAGCCAAAATAACCATAAGAAGGAAGAAACAATAGAGGATAAAAAGTGCATGTCAGTATAGACTACATTGACATGTACACATGCAGTAAAGAAAATTTAAGTGATTGAATTTTGTTAGATATGTCAGTGTCATAGAAGTGTCAAACACCAACATATGCAACACGCCTTCAACTTGAAGTCTCGCTGCTGCATAGGTTTTTATAAGCCTTCTCATACATGCCCAAGCCATCTAAAGCAAGATTTAACAGCTTCTCCACAATAGGTAATACCCCAACCTTCTCTCTAATGTATTCGTTCCTAAATCCTAATCCATTCATGTGTGTCTACTTATCCATCGTATCATTCCCCCAACATTAAACTTACTTTCTGACTGGTTTTTTGCCCCCCAGCATTCAATTTCATACATCACCACAGGTCATCCATCTGTGCAATGAAGTTTGTCCTTATGCTTGACTGCTTGAGTACTTCTCATTCTAATTTGTGGAAAATTGAGTTTATTTTCTTGTTGGCTCTTTAGTGCCAAGTAGGTATTATAATTATGCGGTCAAATTCCCTTTAGAGTATGTTTGGACTTTGGAGGGGAAACGAGAGGATAACTTATTTCCCTTAATCGTTCAATACCCTTGATTGCCTCTTTGTGCTCTGTCCTAGTATACATCTTAATAATGGGTTGTTTCCTAACACATTCCTATTAGTGCCTAATACATATTATTTAATTCATTTCTCAATCAATATTTTGCACCTTCTATCGTCCTAGATTTCAGTACAGTATAGCTCAAATGATCCATTAAGGAGTGCTAAGGAGGTCATAAGTTCAACTATCCCCACTAAAAGGAGTATTGCTTTATGTGGCTTGTGGGGGAGGACTATGGTTCAGTTTTCTGTAAAACACACTATTGGGGAAGGGAAGGGGGGAGAATCTTAATCTGTGACCTAAGCATTCGAGTAAAGATTGGGGAATGAAAGGGAAGGAGGGTAAAAATTTTGTTTTTTAATTTGAATCGTATATAATATTTATAAAAATAAACAAGGGCTTGAGAGATATTAAATTTATGCTAAGTTATTATTTTATTCCTTTCACTCTAAATAAATGTTAATTACTTATTTATTTGAAAAAAAAAATTACCCTCCATCCAAACATAATAAAATATTGACCTTGTTCCACTAAGGTGCCTCAGTTTGACACAGGGTTGAGTTTATTTTATAAACAAATCAAGATTCATTCTAAACCAATCAAGATAAGTATGATTCAGTGCTACCTTAACCTTAGAACATAATGTGCCTGAAGTGCTAACAAAATGTAGTACCAAATGTAGTTATTATTATACATAGAAGATTGCAGGTAAACTACACTCCAAAAAGAATAAGAAATCAAAGGCATGAAGCATTAGCAGAAAGCAAATAAAAGGAATGACAGATCTCATACCAGCGGTGTGTAAAGGGCAATGACAATATACTGATACATCTTGTTTCCAACAAAAGGAGCGAAGAACACGTAGAAAGCAAACCCCAATGCTAAAAACACAGCAATAGCCACCACCTTCGCATAAAAATTTCAAAATTGGTAAACCCCAAAAAGAATTTCTACAACAAAAAAAAAAATTGAAAAATTCACAGATACCTGAAGAGGATGGTAAGGTAGTTGCCAACCATGCTTCCTCATAGTTTTGATTTTGAATGAACAGTACAAAAAGCACAATGCAGAGAAGAGAGAAGAGAGAAGAACTATAGACGTATGTTCCTTTTTGTTTCTTTCCTTTGCCCCAACATTTTCATTTTTTGTCAAAGCAGTGATGTTTAGGTTGTAATGAGAAGTAGGTTGAAGTTAGATGAGATGGGGTTGAAGGAGTGGTGGTGGGTGTGGAGTGTGATGAAGGGAGAAAATCTTTGTCTGGTTGTGGATTTTGATTTTTGGGTGCAAAGCTACTTGGTGAGGGATCTGTGAGTGTGAGCATGGGTTGGGTAGAAGTTTCTTTTTCCGTGACTATAAGCTACAATTGTTTCATCTATTTAATTATGACACCCCCTTTGTTTAGTAGAGTGCTTTCTCTCTTATCTATGTCACCTTTTTTCAATTGGCAAATCATGTGCAACAGACTACTATGCAGCCGATGCTTGTTTGCTTCTACTTTTACTTTTCTTAATTCTTTAACTCTAATCCAACAACCACCACTCCCCACTCCCAAAGGAATGTTTCTCTCTCATCTATAGACTTCTTTCTTATCTTTTAATTAATCTACTATTCTAGTTTAAACACACCAAATCGAGCGGCAATATTATTATTAGGATTAAGTATTAGTACTACTAATGTTATATTAAGTATTAAATAGGGATGGCAATTAGACCCAGATCCAGTGGGTACCCGCAAAAAAAACTCATAATGGGTAGGGTAAAAACCCGCATAATGAGTATGGGTATGGGTAATTACCCGCAAAATTGAACGGGTATGGGTGCGGGTACAGATACTATAGTACCCACCCCGCCTCGCACATATAATATTATTATTATTATTATTATTATTATTATTAGTATGTAAATTTGTTTTAACTTAAATAAAAATGATTTTTGTTTTAAATAATTTAGAGATTATTTTTTAGAGATTTTTTAAAGGCTAAATAGCATTCGTGGTCCCTTAACTTAATTTCAATTAACGTTTTAGTCATTTATCTTTTTTTTTCCCGATTTGGTCATTTATTTTAATTTTAAGTGACAATTTGATCTTTTATGTTTTAAAATGTCAACAATATTATCCTTTTTTTTTACAAAAATTCAAAAAACTTATCAAAATTTTCAACCAAAACCCATAAAATTAATTATATTCTTTTATATAATACAAATTTCATCAAATTCGTAACTCAAATCTTCAAATAAACTCGTACAAAAATTTCATTAAATTTCATTCTTTATTTGATGTTGTTAAAAATGGAAATATGAGTTTATTTGAAGATTTGAGTTTCGAATTTGATGAAATTTGTATTATATTGAAGAATATAAATAATTTTATGGATTTTGGTTGAAAATTTTGATGAGTTTTTTGAATTTTTGTAAAAAAAAAAGGATAACATTGTTGACATTTTAAAACATAAAATATCAAATTGTCACCTAAAATTAAAATAAAGGACCAAATCGAGAAAAAAAAAGATAAAGGACTAAAACGTTAACTGAAATTAAGTTAAGGGATCACGGGTGCTATTTAGCCTTTTTTAAATTATGATTTTTTAACTCCCGTTTGTTTATTATTATAAAAATGATTTTTTTTGTACAATAATTTTTAACATGGTTGTATACAATTTTATAAAAATAATTTTTTTAAACTAAAAAATTACCATAAAAGACATAAAAATAATTTTCAAGAAAACATGTTTGTTTGAAAAAATATTTTTAAATACATGATTTTTCTAAATACACATATGTCTCTCTACTGTCTTATGTCTTATGCATCTCTATCTCTCCTTCCAATCTCTAACTACTATTTCTCTCACTCTCTACTATCTCATGTCTCTTTACCTCTCATTTTTATTACAAACAAATCAACGGATTTAGGTAATTCATTTCATAATTTTTGGATCCTCATGAAAAATAAACATATAAGTAAATCATCACGAAAATATGTTAGTAAATAGTAATAAATTTTGGAGATCTTGTTCTAATCTTAAAAATTGAGCCATTAATAAAAAAAAGTATAATTTTAATAATTAAAAAAATTTGAAGAATTAATTTTTAGTCCCTATACACATATTTGATTCTAATGAAGAAGTAAATAATTGTGATTTTATATTTAAGAGTTTTTTTTATATTATTAATCATGACTTTATAATTATAAATAACTAATATAATACACATATCAATTTTTTTACATATCTCGGAGAGGACTTGCAACTTCATAAAATATTCTTTCAGAAAACATTATTTTTGATGTTTTGATATATTGTAGTAATGTACTAAATGTTGGATCATGATATATTTTGGAAGTTTTGAGTTAGACAATATTTTGGTTTGTAATATTTATGATTTGGATTTAAAATATTTGGGAATTTTTTCAAATTTAATCACAAATTATTTATCGATATATTTTTGTTAAAGTGCGGGTAATGGGTACGAGTATTTTTTTAAACTGCGGGTACGGGCACGGGTACTATAGTACCCTGCCCATACCCTACCCATTGCCATTCCTATTATTAAATATGTTTAGTTCTCTAAGACTATGATTCAACCAATTCATTTTAGTTGAATATAAATTAATTTATATCTTAATATATTTAAATAAAAGTGAATTTAATAAATTTGAATATAAAAATTATAAATTTTAAATTAAAATCAATTTTAAAAATATAATAATTTCATTCTAAAAGTATAATCATTTCTACAACATTTAAATATATAAAAATTAATTTTACAAGAATTAGTTTTTACCCTTCCAAATCAAAACCAATCTAGCAGCAAGTGTGAGATTATTTGATTTAAAAAAAAATAGATATTGCAAAAAATTCACCAAGTTTGTTTCTTTTTCATTTTATTTTAAAAATAAAAAGAATAAGGTGCGTGATGACTATGCTGAGTTGACCCCGAATCGAAACCGTACCCTCGCAGTGTCTGCCCCCTTCAAACCGATAGCACCGCACTCTCTACTTCCACCACCACCACCACCACCATGTCCACCGCCAAATCCCGCAATTTCCGCCGCCGCAACGATACAAACGAAGACGACAACGCTGACACCTCCTCCACTCCCACCCTTCCTTCCAAACCTTCTTCCTCCGCCCCAAAGCCTAAAAAACCCCAAGCCCCTAAACTTCTCAGCTTCGCCGACGATGAAAACGACAACGAAAACGAGAACCCCCGCCCACGCTCCTCCAAGCCTCACCGCTCCGGCGTCTCCAAATCGTCTTCCTCCTCTCACAAAATAACCACTCACAAAGACCGAATCTCACATTCCCCTTCTCCTTCGTTCCTCTCCAACGTTCAACCCCAAGCCGGAACCTACACCAAAGAAGCACTTCGCGAGCTTCAGAAGAATACACGAACCCTAGTTACTGGAAGCACCTCTCGTCCTTCTTCCACGTCTTCTTCCGATCATAAACCCTCATCCGAACCTGTCATCGTTTTGAAGGGTCTCCTTAAACCAGTGAGTTCCGAACCACAGGGTCGGGAGTCGGATTCCGAAGACGAACATAAAGAAGTTGAGGCTAAATTCGCGTCTGTTGGCATTCAAAACGGGAATGACTCACTTATCCCTGATGAAGAAACCATCAAAGCTATTCGGGCAAGGCGAGAGCGCCTCCGGCAGGCGCGTCCCGCTGCTCAGGATTATATCTCATTGGATGGTGGAAGCAATCATGGCGCTGCGGAGGGGTTGAGTGATGAGGAACCCGAGTTTAGGGGGCGGATTGCGTTGTTTGGGGATAAGGGGGAAGGAGGAAAGAAGGGTGTTTTTGAGGATGTGGATGAGAGGGGAGTGGATGGGAGGTTCAACGGAGGAGGGGATGTTGTGGTGGAGGAGGAGGATGAGGAGGAGAAGATGTGGGAAGAAGAGCAGTTTAGGAAAGGATTGGGGAAGAGAATGGATGAAGGGCCTGGTAGGGTGAGTGGTGGTGATGTTCCTGTTGTGCAAGTTGTACAACAGCCCAAGTTTGTTGTTCCCTCTGCTGCAACTGTGTATGGTGCAGTTCCAAATGTAGTAGCAGCAGCAGCATCGGTGAGTACCAGCATTGGAGGAGCAATCCCAGCTACACCGGCTTTGGATGTCATCTCTATACCTCAACAAGCCGAGATTGCGAAAAAAGCTTTGCTAGACAATGTTAGGAGGCTTAAGGTATGAATAATTTGCTTATATCATAGGGCCATACTGATTGTGTATCAAGCTGAGCTGTTTGTTACTTGTCAGATTAGTGGTTGTTCTTATCCTGTGCACATGATGACTCCACTGTTATTATCATTTTATTGTTTTGGTGATCATCACTGTTATTGATTAAAATAAATTAAGTTAAAAGTTAGAGAGGCATTAAGTGTATCATATGAGTAACTTTGGCATCAAAAAAGTTGTGATGTGGTTTTCTTGGTCACAAAGGACCGAAGTTGTCTAGTTGAGGTTGAGGGGCTTCTGGCAATTGATTAGATGAATCCTGTTGATAATTAGATCTAGGGTTTTAAGTTACAGTTGCAGTCATGTTTGCACTGTGGCTGTTATGGGTTAGTTGGGGCCAACTGTCAGTGTGGTTTGCAATCAAGGCAAGATGCGATTGTGGTAACCATTGCAACCTAGATGTTGAGGTTGTATCAAGTGACCCGGTCTACAATTTATTCCCTTGATTACATATGATGGAAGAATGCCCTCATACTTCCAGTTCGTGTTCCATAAGGTTGTAAAATATGAGAGTTGAAAGAAAAGGATGGCCATAGTTGTGGAGGGATGGGACCAGTAATATAGGCATAACTGGTACATTAAATTATGTCTGTACTTAAATGGGTCAAGTGGAATCTTTTGCAAACATGTATGTTGTATATGATAATTGCCTTGGAAATGGGACTTGCTTTGGCATGAAATGTATACAAATTTCTCTTCTTGGGGATTGATATGTTTCTCAATATCATTTTACAGGAATCACATGGAAGAACAACGTCATCGTTGAACAAAACAGATGAAAATTTGTCCGCCTCCCTTTTGAACATTACCGATCTTGAAAACTCTTTAGTGGTAGCTGATGAGAAGTATAGATTTATGCAAAAGCTCCGAAATTATGTCACAAATATATGTGACTTTTTACAGGTAACCATGTTTCTTGCATTCTTCAAGTTCCTTATCTTTCTTCTTAATTATATATAAGTGAGATTGAGCTGTACAATATTATTTTTTTAAGTTTGTTTTTCCCCTCATAATATTACTAGTTTTGCTTCTTTTTGTTCTTCTCTACATCCCTCTATATTTTACTGATGAGATACTGAGTTAGTTATGTTGATTTATGGTGGTGGAAGTGGTCCTTGGAGATATGCTACCTATAATGTTTCTTTGGCTATAGTCCTTTGATCTATTTTCTGTTAACTTGTGCTTGTCTTTGTATGTACTTCTTTCTTCTCTCGTAAATTTTCTTTTGTTCCGAGACTGAAAACAAGAATTTAAGATAGGCAGGTGGGCATGTGTGAAATATGTATTGATGATGGGGGCAGGTTGATAGGAAGTAGGAACCAAAACAGATAGATGGAAATATTTATGTATTTAACTGTGAACTTGAAAATAGAAACTAAATTGAACTAGAGAATTAAATGGTTGGAGTTATGCTCCTTACAAGATGATGAACAAAAACATATAAGATAAATCTAATATGGAGAGAACCAACTTCTCTACTCAGCACAAAACCACCCAAACCACTTTCTAATTTTCTTCCCTTGTCGGTTATGCCTCCCTCGTTTTTATAATTCTCCCTTTCTCCTTCTAGAATATCCACGGCCTATTATCCTATGCCACTGGTAAAATGGTGATTTTTAATTAAAATGGCTTCTAATAAAGTTGAATATGTATTTTCTAACTGCTGGATATTTAAAACGTAAAAATCATTTAACTGCTTGTCGTGTTTGCTAATGATTTTGTGGGGTATCATTTATTGAGGTTATAACTAAAGGTTATCTGTGACTTTAACTTTCAGCATAAAGCTTTCTACATTGAAGAACTTGAAGATCAGATGAAGAAACTTCATGAAGATCGAGCATCAGCCATTTTCGAAAAAAGAGCCACTAACACTGACGATGAAATGGTTGAGGTAGAAGCAGCTGTGAAAGCTGCAATGTCAGTTTTAAGCAGGAAAGGTGACAACATAGAGGCTGCCAGAAGTGCAGCTCAGGATGCATTTGCTGCTGTGAGAAAACAAAGAGACTTTCCAGTGCAGTTAGATGAATTTGGTAGAGATTTAAATCTTGAGAAACGTATGAAAATGAAAGTGATGACCGAGGCTCGTCAACGCCGGAGGTCTAAAGCTTTTGATTCGAATAAGCTGGCATCCATGGAAGTAGATGATCATAAAGTAGAAGGTGAATCGAGCACTGATGAGAGTGATAGTGAGAGCCAAGCATATCAGTCACAACGTGATTTGGTGCTGCAGGCTGCTGATGAAATTTTCAGCGATGCTTCTGAGGAATACAGTCAATTATCCCTGGTCAAAAATAAAATGGAAGAATGGAAAAGAGAGTATTTGTCAAGCTATAATGATGCTTATATTTCCTTGAGTCTTCCACTGATCTTCTCTCCATATGTTAGATTAGAACTCCTGAGGTGGGACCCACTTCACAAGGGTTTAGATTTTCAAGAGATGAAATGGTATTGACCTATTCTATATTTTAGTATTCTTTCTTGAAATTATTTAGGGGAGGGGAACTCTTGGGTCACGGGCTTGTTTTTCTTTTCCACTTCCTTACACTTTACACCTCTAAGCTTGATTATATATAGATGCAATTTATGTGATTATGTTTTACCTTAATTCAATTTTATAGAGCTTTTCGTTTACTCTCTCTTTATATTTAGGTATAAATTGTTATTCACCTACGGTTTGCCTGAAGATGGAAAAGATTTTGTTCACGATGATGGAGATGCTGACCTTGAGCTTGTCCCAAATTTGGTGGAAAAGGTTGCACTTCCTATTTTCCATTATGAAATTTCCCATTGCTGGGACATGCTTAGTCAACAAGAAACAATGAATGCTATTGCTGCTACAAAGTTGATTGTGCAACATGTGTCTCATGAAAGTGAAGCTCTTGCAGAACTGCTAGTTTCGATTCGTACACGTCTGGCAGATGCTGTTGCTAATCTTACGGTATGTTCAATTGGCATTTACATTTACTAGTTAGAAAGTATATGGTATTTACTTTATTCATTTTCTGTTGGTTTGCATTTTGATTTTTTTACTATATATAGGGTTTCTAGAAACTAGAAACTACACATGGTGAAGCATTTGATGATAAACTTCTCATGTTGTCTGGTTTGTAGGTCCCTACGTGGAGTCCACTAGTACTATCTGCTGTTCCAGACGCTGCACGAGTTGCATCATATCGATTTGGGGTGTCTGTTCGATTATTGAGAAATATTTGCTTGTGGAAGGACATATTTGCAATGCCAGTGTTAGAGAAGCTTGCTCTAGATGAGCTTTTGTACGATAAAGTTCTACCTCACTTTAGAAGCATATCAGAAAATGTTCACGATGCAATAACAAGAACAGAACGGATTATTTCTTCCCTATCTGGCGTCTGGGCTGGCCCAAGTGTCACTGGGGACAGAAAGTATGTTGATAGTACCTTGTCAAAGTTGTTGTGAAATTGGCGATTACATTTGTTTCTTTTTAAAAGACATTTGCATATTCTTGAGACTCTTCTTAATCATGTTACTGTCAGATTGCATCCCAGAAATAACTTAGGGCAAATGGGTATTGTACAGGAAACTGGGGTACTCATTAAGGGCATACCTGCATAGGGCTTAGTATGATTAGAGTAGAGGTTGTAGGTTTAAATTGTGGCAACCGCTTTCTAATTAATTTGCTTCTTTGTGGTTATGCTGTTTAACTTAAGTCTGATGTCTTATACTATGTGTGACCTTATTATTTGTAGTACAATGATAGTTTTACCTCTTCATGTGTGTTAATATAATTTTTGTCAGCAATCTAATACTACCTATGTCATTTATTCTTAAATTGCAGTCGCAAATTGCAGCCTCTGGTGGTTTATGTGCTGTCACTTGGAAGGGTTCTGGAGAGAAGGAATGTACCGGAGAGTGATACGAGTTATCTAGCTCGTCGATTAAAGAAAATACTTGTTGACCTCAATGAATATGATCATGCCAGGAACCTGGCCAGAACTTTCCATCTCAAGGAGGCATTGTGAGCTCGGGAATTTTTGTTTTCACAATACACACATGGTCTCTTGCTATGTTGTAGATTTTGGCCCTGGGTTAAGCCTTCACAAGTGCGGTTGCTTCAGATAGTGTTTTGAGTTTTGACCTTCAAATCTAGTAGAAGACATCTTTCACTCCCAGAGTCAGCTAAGTACATGAACTTGTTGAACTTTAAACTAATTGAGGACCTTCCTTGCTTCTTTTGTCACCACAGCGAGTAAGTATTATCGGGAAGCAAAAATGCATATGTATCATCTCACTTTTGGGGTGCAGTGGGAATTTTTTTTAACTTGCCACTTTTTTGTCGTTGCCATAACTGGGGTCCGTGGAGAACAAATATTGTAAAACTTTGCATTCTCTCCTGTGATTATTTAGATTACATCTGATACCAAAATGAAAATCTAAAATAACTATTTTATATATAGTCATTTGAACTTTCAATGCCTATTAAGTTTGGGTGGAGTTTATTTCTAGCAAGGTGTTTAGATAACTATATAGTCTCATAAATATTGCAAGGATATACTCTCAAACTTCTGGTAAATCTATCCAATTTGTGGCAATGGTGTTATCAAGAAATACTGAAAAAATCTATTCCTTTTTTAGTTTAGTACCAGCCTGATTACTTCCTTTTTTCTTAAGGTAAGAATAAATGGGTGATGTCTGTGATGTAGGGCTTAAAATGAAATTCATTATGTGATCAAATGTTTTCTAACATTCTTGAGCATAATTTTGATAGGAATTACATGATGTAAAGATGAACAACTATATAGCACAACTTTTTAAATAAAATAAAAAAAAGATATTATACAACTTGACTTTGGACTCCTAAAAGATCGGAACACTAGATCTTCACTCAAATCTTTAAACGTATATAAGTTATCTCTTTTATATATAATTTATCTAATTCATTCTTAATCAATAAGATACAATACACTCACTTTATTTCCAACACTACTTTTTGTACGAGGAATTGAACTTATAGGGCTTTCTCCTAACTTAAACTCAAAAATAATAAAGCATTAAACATTAGAGATGACTTGCGAGTTGTGACATATGCTTCTAGTCTTTAAACAGGAAAACTATGTTGTATGTTCTTCCTTCAGCCTTAGACGTGCCACTGCTAAAGGCTGCTGCTGACCCCTTCTGTTGATATTATTCATCTCGGGTATGGCATTTTGTGATTTTAGCTGTGATGCACTATTATTGCTGGCAAGGGTGTGGCTATTAGTCTTGGCTGCTGGCACATCATGATTATGCTTTCCTTCATATGTTGTCATGACAGCTTTATGATCCGTTGAAGCCCGCTCAACATGCTTCCGAACTTTGCAACCTGGGGTTGTGCATTTGTAATAGCTCCTACATATGATACAAGAATGCATAACTATACACGAAGTAGCACAATCTAAGTATGATAAATATAATTGACCATTTCTTAGGGAGCCAATTGGTGAACCACAATTTTAGTGCTTGAAATTAGAGTTTAGACAGTAAAGTTGTTATGAATGGATTAATGTTATCGAAGATTTTTTATTTTAAGAAGAACTTCAAAGACTAATTTAAATTGAGGACACATCTTTGTTGCTCAACAAAATTATTGATACAACTTCACAGACTAAATTGTTCGGCCGCTATATAATTAAGTAAATGTAATCAATCACCTTGGATATGGGTTGCCCTTGACAACTTTCTGCCCATATTTGCGCCATCTATATCCATCCTCTAAGAGATCCACATCACTTGTTGTCTGCACAATGATTCTAGGCTCTGAGACTGTCCTGTGTGAAGGGGCTGGATCCAGCAGCCTGACTTCTGTGTTTCTGCAGAATCATGAAACTCCTAATATCACATAAAACTAAATCATTAATCCAAACATGAAAAAAAATGATCTTAACCCTTACCTTCTCTTGAGATCAGGTTCATAATTTTTCTCATCTGCTTCAGTTTCACGATCTCCTTCATCCTCAGTGTCACTTGTTCCTAACAACACATGTTCAGCTGTTGCATCTGAATCTATCTTAGACGACATTTGGTGAGAACTTAACGTAACTTGTTGAACATTTGAATTATCATTTGTGAGCTTGCTTGGATGAGGGCGTTGATGATTGTGCTCTCCTTTGTAAATAATTGCAGTTACATGACCATCGAGAGAGCATTCGACTTTTTTCCTCACAGGACAACTTGGATATGTGCACTTGTAATAACTTCTAGGGAACTCAGAACCTTTCACCTGTTTCTGTCCATATTTCCTCCAGTTGTAGCCGTCATCATTAGGCTTGTCAACATTCACAGAAGAAGACTGTTGTAATCTTTGTTTTGAGTGAAAGTAATCAACAGATTCTGCAGGAACTTGTGTGAATGAGGTAGTAGTAGTAGAAGTAGGAACTACTGATATAGAAAATGGATGTTCGGATTGAATTTGAACATTTGAGTAGGCTTGTGCTAGCCCCTGCTGTCAGGAGAATAATGAAACAAAAACACTCCAATTCAAATTCAGTTATTATGTTAACCATTTTTTATTTTGTACATTTATGTGAAGTAATAATGAATGTATGTATGTTGTAATTCAAAAATGGTTTAACAAAAAGCGACGGTAAAATTTTATAAAATAAATCTTGAATATAAGAACCGATATTATATGATACTGCTGACTTAATAGTAACTAATTGAACTTAAAAGAATAATTGTTAACGCATTTGATTTTTTGATGCAGTAAAAACATATATTACATTTTCTAAACTATACCTATTTTTCATTTAATTTTGAATGAGAACTTGATATATTAAAATGTATTTTGATAATAATAGTACGAAATAGGGTGAAGTTTGTAAAATTTTGTTTGTTTATATTTGAGTCGAGAGTCCTTTCAGCTTTACTTAGTTTATTTATAGTGATTCAAAACGTAAAATTAGTTATTGACTTTGAAAGTGCAACTTTTTATTTCATCCGGTTCAAGGGGTTATATAGATAGTAGCCTTGTCAAAACGGATTATCTGATCCGTTTAGAGCTATTTCTGGTGGATTACATTTTTTTTTTATTTAGCCAAAAAGTTTTAATTCAATATAGACTACAAAAATACTACTCAAGTTCGGCTCTGTGTAAGTTGCGGGTTGGGTAGGTAGTCCGCATATTTTTTTTTAATATTATGTTTTTAATGTATTTGCAACTCTTTTAGTTTGAAATTTTTTTCATGCCTATTTTTTTTAATTATTTTTATGATATACTTTAAATACATTAAAAATGTATCAGTTTGAATGGGTATGAACTGTAAATTGAAATCTAGCTCAATTTGAATAAATGTTACTATTTAATAATGGATGGATAAGTGAGTTGGAACTTTTTTTTAGCATGTGGTTCAATTTTTCTATTTTTAATTTTGTTTTAAACTAATTATGTGAACTGGGGACTACATGATACTCATACAGATTAATTTGAATGAGCAATCGGTGTTTTTAGATCGGGCTAAATAGCCCTAAAAAAATTCAGACATTAATTATTATGTCCAAACACTATATTTTAAGATCCGTACCAATCCATTTTAAGAGCTCTCACCATTAGGTGGTAGATTGGCGACTTGCTCCATGTAACCAACAAATGAAATCTATGAAGAATTAATTCAGACATAAAAATTGTACAAGATAATGATACATTGAACCAATAAAAATTTGTGAAAATAAATTAATCGATCATAGTCAACTACAACACGTGTCACACACAGAATGAAAGGAAGATAATCAATAATTAAGAATGAGTAGATGTTTGTTACCTGAGGTGGAACAGTGAACATGGCCACCGGTGACAAGCCGACGCCACCACCTCTTCCGCCACCGTGCTCCACATCCAGCATGGCGCCGGCAAGGAGCTCAGAGAACGACTTGCAGTCATCGTTGTCCCCAAACAAGTTGGAAAGAAGAGTCATAGGACCCGGACTCAACCCAACAGGGGTCCCACCACTCTCCATCGACCACGGCGGTCGTTCCTCACCATTTCCACTGCCAACCATTCACTTTTATTGATTGATTATTACAATTTACAAAGCCAAATGAATTAACCAACAAGCAAATCAGACACACACAAACTCCAACGTTGTCTCCTCAAAAGTTTCCACACGATGATTCTGTTTTGATCTCAATTCTCAATTTCACCAAAAAGTCTACACCTCAGATAACAGAAAGAGAAATAATACCTCTGCTCTGTCTGCCATTTTCTCCTCTCTTTCACGTATCTAACTTTTTTATTTGTAGTTATATATCATTTCGTTATCTATAAAGTCTTAGTCTACTACTAATAATGACTTTCTTTATTTAGATTTTTTTTTAAGTTAAAAAAAAATTAAATAAAAAAAATTGTATCAATACTATCAAAAGTCTAATCATAGTTGATTTAATTTTCTACTGAGGAATTCACGTTAATACTCATATATTACATTTTTACATTCAATTAAAGTATTATGTGCTTAGGCCATCGTCTATTAAAAAAAAATCAAATTAAATTTTTAATTTGTTTATCAAACAATTATTATTTTAAAAAAGATTTGAAGTGTAAAATTTAAAAGTTTGTGGTGTTAAATTACATAATTTACAAACTAATTCATTAAATGCAAGTTATTCATTATTAGTTAATTGAATTTATAGCATTGGAGCATATCAATTTTTAAATGTATAGTAGAAACACTTTTTTGTAAAATGATTATCGACAATTATATCTTCCTCTGAAATAAAATAATTTTTAATGAATTGTAAAGTTAACTAATCCAAGTGTCGTGTTCTTTTCTTTTTTTGTTACAACGGTATTTTTCTTTCTTTTTTTAAGTAACCTAGTAATGAGAATTACACACTCTTAAAAATTGAAAAACCGAGAATCTCAAATTTAAATGTAATGTCTTTGGAGTTAGTATATGAATTATAGTGTACCAAGATTGTTGTTTTCTAAACGTAGAGAATCCAATTATTTTCTAGAGGGGAAATGAGGAGAGTGGTGGGTCATGAGATATAGAGCATTGTCTATATTGACCCCTGAAGACTTGTGAAAATTACTTGAGGTTGGGTGGAGTACAAAAATCATGTGCAAATGCAATGACGTGAGGGATAGTGGGAAGCAAGAAGCCGATGTGCAATATCGTTATTTTGTATTTGTTTCTACTTCCAGATAATGACAAATGAGGTCGAAACCCCAGTCAAGTCAACAAAGTTACAAATTGACGATACAACTTTTTCTTCCATCGTGATACCCACTCATACTCATAGAAGCTTTGCCACATGATAATAATCCCCAAATATGACAATACTCTTAAGTTAAATACGGACAAACTATAGTAAGTGTGAAATAATTTAAGAAAAAAAGTTTTAAATAATGTATTTTTTATTTATATTTAAAGTCGAAGACTGCATCACATCAAAATTTATCGATGTTCTATAAATTGTATTGAATCGGACTGTTCGATCAAAGAATTGGCATGTCATCCAATCATATTAACTCCCAAAATTGTCGGAAGAGTCTAAAATCGAAATCATTTTGAAATATCGGTGGTTAACTAGTTCAAAGTGATTTAAAATATAAAAATACGCTTTCTCTAGAAAATAAAGTTTAGAAAACAATGATTTTTATGTTATTTTGAGTTTTTATTAGATTTTTTTTTCTTGTGTAAAAGGTCTATTTATTTTTTTAGTAGTCATTTTGAAGCAAACTATAAAATTTTAAATATAAATACATATATATGTATATAGTGCACTAAATGTAACTTTTTCGTAATGACAATTAGATAACTCAAAATAACATTTATTTAAGACAAAGTTCAAATAGGTCGACCTAAAAGTAAAACTATTAAAACAGTCGTTTTATGTCTTTAACAAGTTAAAAAAAATTACTTAATAGAAAAGTCTCTATATTTTCGTTTTCACTTTATAAAAATGCCTCATTTTCTAATATTTTCATAATTAAAACTAATAAAATTTTAGTTAACTTTGATATTGTTTCAACAAATATTAAATCAATTGACTATGTTATTAATTGAAAAAGAAAGATTATACGAAATCAATTATATATATTTAATAAATATTAATTTTAGGTTTTCAAGTGTCTAAAAAATAATTTTAGATAATTTTTTAATAATTTTACTAAATTACTATTATAGGCTTTAAAAAACTTTAAATTAAAAAATTTATTTTTAGATCTCTAAATACGTTGGGCCACCCTAAGTTCATAACACCATTTTCTGTAATCAATATTCCATTATATGATTTTGTGTATATATATCTATATATTTCATGTAATCACGTAGCTTCAGCCTCCAAGATACTTAGCAATTCATATTTGCACAATGATTTAGAATAAGCAGAGTTCCAGTAGGGGATAGTTTATAGTCGACCTTTGAAAGCTTGTGCCCAATCTTTTGGGCCGTGCTATATATGCCTCACTCCTCATCGAGGAGGAATATAGGGTTGAAAATAAAATACAACGTTATATATATCTTAGATTACCTTACATCATCACAACTGGATCTGTGGCGCAATGGTAGCGCGTCTGACTCCAGATCAGAAGGTTGCGTGTTCGATTCACGTCAGGTTCAATTATCTTTTGTTTTTGTTATGCGCTTTTTCTATAATCATGGATGTCATTTTTATCCAAAAAAATTATAACTGGTTCTGTTAATTTAAAAATAAAATTGTTATTTACTAGTTCTCGTCTTATTTATAATATTTATTTATCTAAATTTATTATTTGTCTCATAATATTATCAATAAAACATTAATTATATTTTCTATTAACATATCATTATTTATAATATGTCAACTAGTATTCTTCACTAATTACTTCTACAACCTCCATTCATTTTTATACTTTCATATGACTTTTTCATATAATATCAAAAAATATATATATTTATTGAATTTAACGTGTGCATCTGATGTATAAACGTTCTAAAAATAATATTTATATTTGAATATATTTGACTTAATTTTTTATATTTTAAGATGAATTAACAGTATTAACAAGTGATATATAATTGAAACACATAAATCCATATAGGAAATTTAAAATGGTGCTTATAAATTATAATCAATGTTTTTTTCACCTAATAATTTCAAATAGTACTTATAATTAGAGACATAAATAATATTAATAAGGGGCTAAGAAAGGCAATGACACCTAGCTTAAGAGTATACCCGTCAAAACGGACTATCCGGACCGTTTGGATCTGCTCTTAAATGGGTTGCGGGTGTTTTAGGGTTAGGTTAAAAAGTCATGTTATAATACAGGTTGAAAAAATAATATCTAAGTTCAGCTATAGATGGATAGTAGGCTGGACAGATAGCGCGCACATTTTTTTAACACTATATTTTATTTTATTTTTTAAATATGTTTGCAACTCTTTTAATTTAAAAAAAAAAAATTCATGCCCATTTTTTAATGTTTTTTATGGTATACTATAAATACATTAAAAATCAATCAATTTGAATGAGTGTAAATTAAAAACTGATATCTAACTCAATTTGAATGACTGTTACTCTTGAGTCATGAATGAATATGTGAGTTTGATCTCTTTTAGGCCAACTATTTTTGGGTTTGGCCCAATTTTTCTATTTTTATTATTTTTTAATTAATTATTAGGATTGCGGGCTACCAAGTATCTGTACAGACTACCCTAAATGGACAACAGCTTTATTCTGATCCGGCCAAAAAATCCTGTAAAAATTTGAGCTGGAATTATTAGCCTCAAGTCTTCTATTTTGTGGGTTGGACGGACTCACCTACATGGATAAGCCTGTTTTAACAGCTATACTTAAATGTACCATAGCCACCCTCAATTTTATTTTATGTAAAATTATTTTGTGAGACCTTGAAAGTCTTAAGTCAATCTTTTAAGGGCATTTATAGTTTTTGCTTGTGTTTATTCCTTCATCTTTTATATTTTGTGTTAATCTCTTTTTTTTTTCTTCATCTTTTAATAGTTGTGCTCATAAATTGACATCTAAGGTTGACAATGAATTGAACTAACTCGTAAGTAGTTCGAGATTTAATTTGATAATTAACTCGTTAAACTAGGCTCACGAGTCAAATAAGTCGAACTTGAGTTGAAAATTGAACATGCTAAATAAATGAATTGAAGTTGAGCAATGTATAGTTCGATTCATTTGGTTCATGAACCAACTTGATATATGTATATGTATTATCAATTTTATTATATATATATATATATAATTTTATATTAATTTATTTTTGTAATAAATAGATTTTACTTGAGAGTTGTACAAAAAAATTAATTTAGGCGTATGTACTAAAACAATTGAAAATGATGTTAAACACATTGTAAATGACATTTTGAAACGAAATAAAAATCATTTGGAAAAATAATATTAAAACTTATATCATTTGAAAACTATTAAAAAGATTATACAACTTCATTGGTTATAGAAAAATTCAAATTTGGTCTCTAACATAGTAAAAAAAACATCAACAAGTCTCAGGTAAGATATTGCATTTGTTGCTCAAATCAGCTAGTCCTGGTGATAATATTTTGAGTTATAAATATTATTTTGAAATAAAATCCTACGTCGTCTAAAAGTTAAAAACAATGTATATAATTCTTATTTATATCATGGAGGTAAATAAAATTGTTTTAAGTGTTATATTATTGGTCAAAGTTGGCTATTTAGTTATGTTCGACATTTAGAAATTTCATACTAAAAAAACTCTCTCCAACTTCACTATTGAAGTCCCACAATGAAAAATATACTCATTTACACTCTCATTTTCTCCTATATAAGGAGTGTTTCGCCAACTTTATAACAAGAAAATCGATTTAAGAAGATTGATTTTTTAGCCTAGTTTAAATTATATGAACTTTAGTTAATTTTTATTAATTTTTGTTAGTACTTTAACTTATAGTTGACATTACACATTTTTTTATTTTAAGTTTTTTTTTGTTGGTCATTTTGTTCATTTGATTTGAATTATTAAGTTGAGCTGAGTTCCTTGTGAACTTGAATCGAGTCGAGTTCTAACTAAAAAATAAGTTTATACAAACATGAGTCGAGTTTTAAATTAAACTAATTCTTATCGAGTCAATAAGAATACAAATTTGACTCAACTCGACTCATTTTCAGTCCTAATGACACCCATAAAGCAATTTTTACCTGTGCAATATTTTTGTAAATAAAACTAAAATTAGTACAACTTCATATTGTCTTAAAAATCATGCACACCCAAATACCACACTTAAAAGTAGATGGAATGAGTATAAAACATTTATTTATTATTTAAGATAAAATCACACTACAAATTATTTATCTTATTTAATTGTATCATTTTGTCTATTTTTTTTTAATATAATTCATTTATTTGTTAAAAGACATGCAAGTTAATCTCTCTTTTTTTTCATTTTTTTAATCCCGCGGTAGCAAGCCACATTAACACTATTATTAATAATTTTATGTTTTATATTATTTTTAAAAATAAAGAAACCCAATAATTATATGACTACCTCCATCCTCTCTATTCAATTTCAACTTCAATACCTATTTCAAGTGTTGGTTCTTCGTAGAATGTGAATAGATTGAACTGAGCTAAACTTTGTAAGGTCTGAGTCTGACTTAGAAAAAAAGTCAAGACCTAAGTCTGGTCAGTGGCCTACCATAAACTTATTTTTTAGGCATAAGTCTTACCTTGATAGAAGTCTGGTATGACCAATAAGCCTATTTAAATACCTATTTCATTTTAAATATTTTTGAATAAATAATCAAACATATTTTTAAATAGATTAACGAGTTGACATGTCAATGAAATTAAGTTCTATTTTAATATTTAACATGACACTTTGAAAATTATGATTTTATACACATCCTACTGTTGAGGAAAAAACTTTTTTGATATATGTTTTAATGACAACAAACCTTATAAAATAAATGATTAAGTTTTTTGAATGGTGATCTACTAATGATTGCACTTGCGTTTTATTTAAGGAACATGAATTGCATAAGTGAACAAACAAGAAGTCATTCACATCATCAAAGTGCATAAGTATCTACTCAATATTGAAAGAATCTCAAAAAGAATATAAACAGATGTCAAAGCTCTAAGTCCAGTACTCACTCATACAAAACAGAAACGAAGAACGTTCTGATTTTACAAAAGAACATCCTAGTTATTCTCTTTTAAAGACAGAATTAAAACATATTGTTTTTCACAGTCCAAACCACAATTTAAAGAGTATCAAAACTGCTCAAATCAATTGTGAAGTCTAGAACTCGAGCTGAATGCCCAAAGAAGAAAAAACAACCTCCAGGTTGATGGCAAGATTGATCTCCAAAATGATGAGTTGTGAGCAAGGACGCAAGTACATAGTACCAACTCTGATTTAACTCTAATTTAATGTAGTATCAACTAACATTCCATTCGCTCACACATTCATGTTTTCCATCAAACTCAAAATCAATAATGTTCTTCGTTTGTCAAGAACGTTCTCAACAACAATATAAACACATGTTTAATTGTTTTAAAACATATCTGACACTTGGGAAGTGTGTCCAATGACTATATTCAGTTTAAACTAAATATTCAAAGTCTTTTATCATCTATAAATTGAAGATCAATTGGAAGATGAAGGCAAGAGTTCAATTTACAAATCTACCAACACTAATTCAAGTAAGAACAATTCAAAAACTCTTCAAGCAAACTCCAGCTCTTTTCACTATATTTGTGGATTATCATTTACTGAGTTTGTCTTTATTTATCTCAAACAAGTGTTGAGAAGTTTCAAGATCTCAAACACTTTTATCGTACACGTCATTTATAACTCAAATCTATATTTTATGTTAGATTTAGTGTGTTTGTAAAAATCCTTTCAATGCTGATAGGTGATTGTAAAAAACATTTCTAGGTTGAAATTTGAATATTGTAATTGATCAAGGTGTTATCAAGACAAAAGGTGTGAAGAAGAACATTCTGGTTCTGAAGTACATAGTGAAAATCTCAAAGTTGTGAGGACTGAACTAGCCCAAGTTCGGTGAACCAGTATACTATTTGTGTGTGATCTTTCTATCTCTTATCTTTAATTACTTGCACACACAAATCACACTTCACTATAAACTAATCTATTTTATTTACTTCTAACATATCCAGAATATTCTGAACATTTTGTTTCAGCCAAAATTGGTCTTAAGTTAATTTAAATTAACCACATGAATCAAAATTTTAAAAAGATCACAATTCAAACTCCCATTTCTTGTGATTGACATTGTTACTTCACCTACTTCAATTTTATTTTATAGCAATACATTTAAATATGTGAAAAACTAAAGAAGATTAATATGCGTAAATTATTAAAAGCTAAATATCTAACAAAAAGATCAAAATTTAATATAATAATTATAATAGTAAAAAATATTATTTATATTTATTTAAATAGACTGATCTAATATGTCTAAAAGACTTATTATGTGATATGTAGTCTGACATTTTTAACTAAATAAGTTTCTTTAGAAGTCTCGGCCTTGTCTGTTAAAAGAAAAGTCTTATCTAACTTGGACCTAATGTATGTTAGATCATAGATCCCTGATCTCTATCGGTTGATCTGATCTATTCACATCCCTAGTCTTTTGAAGCTAATATCTTAAATTATTTTTTGATGCAAGCACATAATTTCGTATAATTTTTCTTTATAACTTATATAAGAGAAATACTTTTGTTATTTTATGAAACGATTTTTTTATCTTATATGATATAGTAAATATCAGAATAATTAATAACTGCGAGATCTCGAGTTCAAATATAAAACAAGACGTTCAAATTACAATATCGTTGTTTAAAAAAAAATATATTAAAATTTTTTTGAATGAGATTTAAAAATAAAAAGAAGACAAATGGACGGCAACCTCTAGTTAGACAAGAATAAGATCTCGTTGGTGGGTTGGCGAAATCGTATGCATCAACATTGAATTGATTTGTTGGTCAATAATAAAGCGAATGCGTGGAAATGTTAAATAGTCACACAGAACAAATATCAACAAGCGCACCACAACAAAAACTTGCCGTAATATTTTTTATTTCGCTATTTCTTTCCGTAATTCGGTCATGAATTAATATAAGAGTTAAACTATTAAAGTTTAATTCTCTAAATAAAAATAGTTTACATTAGCAAGATGTTTTTCGCCTCAAAACATAAACAAAAGCTGTTTAAAAATACTACATTTGATCTCGTTTGTAAAAGAAAATGATAAAAAAATATTAAAGTCAATGCATCCATTAATTGTTTTAACTAATTTTGATTATTTTTATATATATTTTTATTGAAAATTGAGACACTATATACCTATTAATAATATTAAAAAGAAAAATATATTAAATAAAGGTATAAAAGTAATTTAAATAATAAATGCACTTTAAAATCATAATTTTTTATATATTAAACCAAAATATTCTTAAAAAAATATTAATCTATGTGCCGATTTAAAATATAAATCAAATACATCAATTTTTTTAATCAATTTTTATTTATATTTTAGAACAAAATAATAATTAAGGAAGCTACTTTGATGTGTGGACCATCTCAATGTAAAGTTTAAGCTAAACGGACATTGGCCCAATCTAAAACAAAAATTAATATCATATCCAAAAATTTAGTGTTTCTCTGTACAGAAATACTTAACATTACAATTTATTATGAAATTTTCAAAACTACATTATTTGTTTAATTTTTTTAACAAACACTATTAATTTTTATTTTTGAAGGAAGAGTGTTATTTTTAATTAAAAAACAGAATAATTGTAATTTGTCATAAGATATTTTTAAAAAAATTCATAAAAAAAAACACCTGTACGTTGCAAAACTTGAGGGAGCCCACACGTTCTGGAAATGTATAGAAAAATTCAAAACAAAACACGTCCTGCAAAATGGGAAAACCCCCAAAGGAAATTGGCATGTGATGATTCCCTTCGCTCAATTTGAGTCCGTTGGAAAGTTCAGCTTCAAACTTCAGCATACGTCCAAACTCCAAACTTACCTAATTAAATATACCTCGAATCTTCGTTTTCTTAATATGCATCATGCATGCATGTATATGTGGTATATATTGCTTCAAACCCACCTCCTATATATACCACTAAAATTGTAATTGGAATTTGCATTAAAAAAATATCCTTATTGAAATTTATATCGACCAAACTTTTATATTTCAATTAGATCAATGGCAACAGTTAGATTGTTGCGACAATTTACAGTGCCATTTGATAATTTTCCTTCTTCTTCTTCTTTTATTTTTCGTTTGTTTCCGAAATCTAAACGGTATCAAATTAGAGTCTGTTTGAGAAAAGATAGTACGATAGATTTAGGTGAGAAAAAAGAAAGAAAGCCAATGGTGGCCGTGAAGGCATCTATGACTACCACCAACCACTTAACCAAATCAAAACCAGTGCTTCATAAAGAATTATTGTCAAAATTATTAGCTGCAACCATAGCAAGTATTCGAAATTCTATGCTGGTGGTTCTTTTGCGGGATGTTGTCATCAAAAGGAAGCGATGGACTTTACAACCTCAAATGCTCATTGAAAGGGTACTTCTATAATTGCTTCTTTATTTTAATTTACTAATTTCATACTACTAGCCAATACTTCATTCATACATGAATGCATAACAGCATATTTTAGTAACATTAATATATAAAATAAAGTATACAACTTTTTAATATATGTGAAAAATGAAAAAAGTCTGATAAAAATGGGTCTGGGATCTTGAATATAAATAAAAAATATTATTATTTTTTATCTTATATATATATATATATGAAAAAAATATGTTTATGCTAAGCTAAAATACCTTTCAATTAATATAAATTTTATTTTTTATAACTCATCTATCCCATGTAACAAAATGCAAGATTCTGCACTTATATTTTTTATAAGATCAAGAAATTAAATTAATTGTATTTAACTATTTTTTAATAAATGTGAAGTTAATTATTTTTATTTATAATAAATATTTGAAGGGGTGTATATTTATAGTTAATTACTCCATATTGTAAATTTGTAATTAATATTGGGTTCAATTGGTGCAGACCATCATGGATTGTAGATTTTTCACATTGTTTGCCGTAGCAGGATCTTTACTTGGCTCGGTATTGTGTTTTTTAGAGGTAAAAATCAAGCCTTTTGGTAGTACTACATTTTTTTGTATTAATTTGTTACTTGATGACCATAAAAGTTCTAATAAAATGGCTTATGAAATGCAGGGCTGTGTTCTCGTTATTGAATCATACGTGCATTATTTCCATATGTTGTCTCAAAAGTTGGATCCAGGACATTTGGTTCATCTACTTATCGAAGCCATAGGTTTGTGTCTTACCTAGATCCATCCATCCATGTTGTTATTAAATTAACACAATTAACAAATTTCATTAATTAAACTAGCTAGTTTGATTAATTATGCTTAATTTCTTTCATGCAGATATGTTCCTGGTAGGAACAGCCTTACTCATTTTTGGGGTGGGTTTGTACGTCATGTTTGTGGGCTCATCATCGGTTACTAGTAAAGAAAAACAACCACGGCGTTTTGGTCATCATTTTTATATAATGAAGGTAACTAACTAAAAATTTATACGTAGTTTGGAATTAATTTCATTTTCACAATCATGATGACTATATAAAAGCTAATTACTACTATAGAATTAATTAATGTTCTAATAATCTCAATTTCAGTCGGCACAAAGGTGGGTGGGGATGCAATCAATTGAGCAAGCAAAGTCAAAAATTGGGCATGCGGTGACTATGATTCTTCAAGTGGGACTAATAGAGAAGTTCAATGATATTCCTATGGTTACAGGCCTTGATCTTGCTTGTTTTGCTGCAGCTCTACTCACTTCCTCAGCTACCATTTTTGTCCTCTCTAGGCTTAATCAACATTAAAATTAGCATGGCGTTAATACTCCAAATTCATATATAGTTATGTGAAAATCGTAGGTTGGACCAGGTGGTAAAAATTCAACTCATGTCTTGCAAAAATTTGAGTTTGAATTAGCCTAAATGATGGGAACTCAATTCATTTATTATATTTGTAGAATTTTTTTTTTTATTTTATTTTCTTTGACAAAATTATATTAGTGAATAATTCATTTTCTTGATTTCTATATCGATTTTATTTACCCTTTCTTTTTATTATACAATAATTAATCATAAAAGTATATAAATTTAGCATAACATGCATTGGCAAAAAAGTAATTTAGTAGTCTCTTTATCCCAAAATAATTAATTTATTTGAATATTTTATATACATTAAGAAAAGTGAATAAAGTAAGAGAGAAAAATAATATTTTTATTTAACAATTATTATCAAATATTGGTTTATTTATTATTACCATTAATGTAAATGGTACAAAATAAATAAATAAATAATATTACATTAAAAGTTGAAATAGATTATTCATTTGAAAACAAATATTTTTTTCAAATAAATTAATTATTGTAGGACGGGGAATATTAATTTTTTAAAGCGACCTTGAAGTCATCGAAGCTCTGCACCTCACTGAAAATTCTAAAGCAACTTCTTCCAATAAAAGTTGTACGGCGGCCCATATAGCCCATACAGGAGTTTTTTGAGCAAATCTTGGTACATATTTTTACTTCTGGGTTACTATTTGGACCTCTGTTTCTTCTAATACCCTCTTTTTTCCCTTTAAATTATTAAATACCTTTGCCACAAGTTTAGTTAACTTTCAAATCCACCCCTACCTTTTTTGAATGTTTAAAGTTTTTACACGTATATTAAAAATATAATAATTAAAAGAAAAAAAATTATATTATTAAATTATTTTAATTATTAAATTTTTTTATTAATTATTAATATAAAATATAATAATATTTTAAATTTGTGTATATAATAATAATTGAAGAGTAATATAAAAAAAAATAATTTAAATTGCATTGAAAATTATAAATAACATTCATTTTAAAATATTTTTTTTAGCTAAAATAACCGTCGTTATATGATAAATATGATAAATATACTATTATTTCCTTTTGCAATTCAAATATCCCATATACAATAACTTCTATATTCCATAAAAAAATTAATAACTTCTGTATTTGGTTTTTTTTTTACACCGATTAAAAAAAAATATAGATAAATGGAAAAAAAATTTAAATTTTATGAAATTATATTTATTAACTATTA
>JBBPBO010000005.1:20297868-20438815 GCA_037974295.1 Cicer cuneatum | reverse complement strand
AATCTGTAAAAAAAAAAAACACACAAATAAATGTACACCATAATATAATGAGTTGAGAGCGGTGAAGTCGATATAAATTTAGGATAAAATTAAACGGAAAAAAAAAATTAATGTTACATTAAAAAAAATAAAATGACACTTATTTTGAAATATTTTTTATATACTAAAACAATACTTATTACATTTCATTTATAATAATACGTAGAATACATGTGGATACTTGAATCATAATGGAAAAGTTAACTAAAGATGAAGCCACTGGCAATAGTTTGAGAAATCTGAGTGATTTGCCTTTAAATAAAATTGACATGAGAGATTGTATACAGAGAATAAAAAATGCTTCGACATTCACTGAAAATGACTCCAAATTATATCACATTTATAGTATGACCATAGAAATTGTCAACAACAGTTTTGAAGCCATGGAAAGAGGTGACATTCATTCTGTTTTTGGCAAACAAATGACTTGATCATCGTGAATGCATATAACAATGCCTGCTCGATTGAGTTGCTTGAGAAGGTGGTGTTGGTGATGACATTTCTATCTGTCCGCAGCAGACCGCGACCAAATTAAGTTCTTAATTTTTGGTAGAACTTCTTGTTGCTAAATAAACTGATGATTACTATCTACATTAATATCATATGTGTCAATAAGTTCATTACATAACCATTAGACACTCTTGATAGAAACATTTTTCGCAGCTCCTTAAATCATCTTATCCTCCAAGACTTCTGCAAATAACATTGGATTCTATATCTTTGGTACCACATCATTTGAAGGAACAACCTTGTGATGAGAGATGGGGTATGTGATTCAAAAATCTCAATGTCTTTAATTTGTATGTTTGACAAACAAGGTTGATGACTAATAATAAGTCCCAACAAATCTCGTCTCTAACTTATTCAATGTTAGATATTTTCCGAAGAACAATTATCACGGGTCCAATGTTAGAGACAATTTAAATGATTTTACTTGCATGAAATGCATTGTACTACTAACATCTACTAATTTGTAAACATTGACAATATGTAATTAATATTTTGATGCTTCAAAATTTAAAAGTTTATATAATGGTCCAACTTATACCGACTATAAACCGACTCTAAATTTATCCTAAAATAGTTGTTTAATTAATGTTCTACGGTAACATCACTAAAATGAATTCATTGTTTTCTCTATTTCACTAAAATGAAATAAGAAAAATACTATAATATTGTCCGAGATTTTTTTAATACTTATCTTCTAGCTATCAATTTAATCATTGCAGCTGTATGCTTATTTATAAAATTAATTATTTGATAACATTGATAAAATATAATCAAACTTTATAAGATAAAATTAATATAAAAAAAAAATCCATTTTTACATATATATTTGAATTTATAACACATGTCTATGTTTCCGGCTAGCTCTACCGCCCAGGGCTAAAAATTTATTTAGAGCCAGAATCCATTTGTACAGAAAACAACTATTACAGAGTATTTGGTCAAAGACTATTACTGAGCAAATACAAAAAACAAAAAGTTTGACAGTCATTAGTTGTTTCTTTAAAATACATTGAGATGTTTTTACTAACGTTTTGTTACATAATTTACATTCAAATGTGTAATAAAAACGCCTATACCACTCAATAGAACATAACATAAAGCTATAGAACATTAATATGCTTTATGAGTAAAAAATCATTAATATGCTTTAAAACAAAACAAAATTATAATTCATTCATAAACTTCTTCTAAGATAATTCTTTTGGTACATTTCTTCTAAGATATTTAAGCCTTCTAGCAAAGTTCAAAAAAAGAAAGATATTTAAGCATTACGGATAAATTACACTATTAAACATGAACACAAACTACTCGACACGACGACACCTTTTGGTGGACAACAATACTGTATCCGATCATTGATAGAAATTCAATTAATTTAGAGTACTACAATCGGTTCGTAAAACACATTTGATTTGATGCTATCTGATCCAAAAGTGATGTAGCATAACGGTGTTAGGTTGTTTAGTTTAGTTTAGTTTAGTTTAGTTTAAGGTAAAAGTAAACCAAAAATAAAAATGCTAAATTGTATTTTTAATTCATTATGTTTTATTTAGTTTTTGGATAGATTTTTTTTTTTATGTTTTTTGTTTTTCAATTAGGCCCTTTAAATGAAAACAATTAGTTCCATTGAAAAAAAATGTTACGTTGTTTTCTGAAGTGTGTATTAGGGGTATACAAGTTTCATTGTGTTTCGCCAACCCATCTTGGTTTGGATCTGACCTAATTCTAAAAAGTAGGGACACAAAAATAAGGACAAAAAATAGAGACACAAAAATAAGGATAAGGTAGAAAAAAAGATCGGATTTGGGTTATCCGTTTCATTTTAAATTACTTTAAGAACAAATGATTATTATTTTATGTTATTATTAATTTACTTTCTCTAAAAAAATCATCAATCAATTAACTATATAATGAGTTACTACTCGAATTAGCAACTGGTAACCATAGGTGACTTGCTATAAGTTACTCTATGTTTAGTTTTTTTTTTTCATCTAAAAAATGTTAAAAAATTATTATTTGTCGTCTCGTCTTTACTTCGTCAGGTTAATGAACGAGTTAGGGTCTAAAAATGTCCCATAAAATGTTGGAACCGAAGTAACACGTCAAACCCGACCTAACATGTTCTGTGTATACCTCTAATTTCGAAGGACACTCACGTTATTGGAAATGATAGTGGCATTGATACATTCACCGGTCATCGTGAGATTCCACCTATCAACATAAATTATAAATCTCTTTATGTAAACATCATTTATTACGGATATCACATAATATTATATGCTCAAATTATGTGCTGCAATTATCGCATCTATAATCGTAGTATAATTATCACTTAGTCAAGAAAAACAATGACACTAGCGATAATCACCTCATTTGCGATCTCTATAACAAAAGTGATGCATAAAACTAAGAAGATAAAAGTGTAGAAGGAAAATTAATAGGTACTTTGTACAAGTTAACCATTGAAGTAGGAAGAAGCAAATAGTGTAAGAATATATAAATGTCTATATATATATTATTTAGATGATGTGACATTTAAATTTAAATTTGTACACTAATGCAATACATTTCAATAGTTAACATAATTTCATTTGTATTTATATTATTAAGTTTACGTTTTAAATTTAGAGTTTTATATTAATGCAAAACTTCCGATCTACGATAAAATTCATATTAATCCCTTTTCTTTTACACACTAAGACTTTGAGTAGTTACACGTAGTATAAAAAATTTGAAATGGTGATAAGAGTGTATAATGTAATGCAAGAGCATTGTTATTGTTTCAATTAATTAGAAATAGAGTCTCACGTACATAAGGCGATGGTGCATTAACCATAGTTGAGAGAGACAATTGTTGGGCTTAAACTTATGCAGAGTCGTATCAAATATTTCAGAGACCCTATTCTAATGTTAAAAATTTGACCCTAATAAAAAAATATTAAAAATCTAAAAAGAATTGTTCTTTATTTATATTGTAAATAACATAAAAGAAAGAAAAAAAACTTGTAAATAACATGAAGAACATTTTAACTCTAATTCTATTTTTTTTGGCAAAAATTCTGGACGTTTTTTTTTCTTCTGAATTATAAAGTTTTTTTTATTTTTGGGCTCTATAGTGGAGAGTGAATTTTTATCTCTTAGTAGTATTTTTTGGATTAAAAAAATTTAAATTTTTGGGCCTTGTGCAGTTGGTCTACCTGCACAGGACCATTACCAGCCCTGATATTGTGAGCAACACCAATTTTTCATAATAGTTCTAATTTTTAAAGGAGAACCAATTTTTGTTTTAGTAGTAGACATGTATATGTGCGTGAGTGCATGACTGCACGTTAACACTTGCTTTCACACGATATCTTTTATTTTTTATGTATGTATGCAAAAAGAAAAGAGAAAAAAAAATTAAATAATAATAATTGTACATATACATATAGATAAAGTCATTGCTTGATCATTTTCTAACCCATAAGTGTTCTTAAAAGAAATGTGTTGTGCTATGAACCCTAAACTACTAAGATCTTTATAAAGAAAAAATTAAAATGTGGGAGAATTGTGTAACAGGTTTCATTATTAATTAAAAAATACAATATATTCAATTTTGAGAATTAACATACATATTCATTTTTTTCCCATTATCATTAATGAAGTAGTTGCAACATAAATTTTAAGGTTTAGTTACAAAATACTAATTAAAATATATTCAATAACGATATTTAAAATGAAAAGAGAATACATAAGTGGTTGTAGGAGTAGTAGAATGACTTCAAATTATTTCAACGTGCACGAATGTTAATAATATCTCTCTCTAAGTAACTATCCTTTGTTTAGGAATGCCATATAAAATTGCATGTTCAAATTAGGTGCTGCAACTATCACACCCATAGTTGTTGTATATTCAAAGTTAAAATTGTACACTAATGCAATACTTTCAATAAGAAAAAAAAATTATACAAAAAAGATTTGTGAATAACATACGTGTGTTTATATTTATTAAAGAATAATTTATTTTTACATGTATTTACATAAGTAAGTTCACATTTCAAATTTTAGAGGTGAGGATTAATGCAATACTTCTTATATGAGAGAAAAATCATATTTCATCCCTTTTCTTTTATGCAAGCTTTTTAATAATCATACATAGTAGTAAAGAAAAGAAATTTGTGATAAGAGTTTATGATTCAGGATATATGTTATTGGTTCAATTAATTAGAAATGAGAGTGTCACATATATAAGGCATGCATTTAGCATGATAAAGAGGGGCAATAGAACAATACACAAAACTTATAGTTGCACCAAAATTTTATTTTTATAATATGTATATATAGATATTGTGAACAACGCCAATTTTTTTTATAATAGTATTAATTTTTAATGTATAAACAATTTTTGTTTTAGTACTAGAAATATAAAATGTGTGTGCGTGTGCGACTGTATGTTCATGCTTGCATTTATCTGATGTATTTTATTTTTTATTTACGTATATGAAATGAAAATAGTAAAGAAAAGAGAAAAAATACAAAGAATATATATATTATAGGCTAAATAGCACACGTGGTCTCTTAACTTAATTTCAGTTAACGTTTTAGTCCTTTATCTTTTTTTTTTCCTCCCAATTTGGTCCTTTATTTTAATCTTAAGTGACAATTTGATCTTTTATGTTTTAAAATGTCAATAATATTATCCTTTTTTTTTTTACAAAAATTCAACAAACTCATCAAAATTTTCAACCAAAACCCATAAAATTAATTATATTCTTTAAAATAATTCAAATTTCATCAAATTCGTAACTCAAATCTTCAAATAAACTCATATTTTCAGGTCTAAAAATTGACATAGTAAAATACGTCAAACCCGACCTAACTCATCATTTGAACACCCCTAGTGTGTATAATGGTACTGACGTGACAAATTATAAAAGTAAAGAATTTTCATATTAATCTTTTAAGTTTTGTATAATAGACTTATGATATTTTAATTTAAATCAATTTTCGCTCAGGTTCAATCTTCAACTTTAACTTCTTTATCATATTTCTCTTCGTCGTCTTTCTCTTTCAATCCATCTTTAAAAAACCTAAAACCCATATATTCTAATTCTAATAGAAAAACTCATAATTTCGATCATGTGAATTAGAGAAAAATCAAAACAAGACATTAAGCATTCCAACAAGAACTAAAAAATGAGTTGTTGTATATAAAGAGAAAATCCACCATAAATTCATTAAAAATAAATGAGTTGTTTGTACATTCAGAAATTGAATCAAACATAGTATAATCAAATACTTTGTTTCGTATAAATACCAAACACGCAGATAAAGATGTGCATTGTCTAAAAATATTCGAGTTAGCAAATATTTTTATTTGTACTATTTTATAGTTCATATTTAAAGATATTTTAATGATTTTTAATTGAGTCACAATTATATTTTGTTATTTATCGATTTATTTTAATAACTCGGTGTGATTCATATGAATATTTAGTATTCAATATGTATGAATACAAATGTTGAAATTACTACTCTTAAATGTACGAATATTTTTCAAACCGATAGTACAAATATTATAGCACCCTATAAAAAGTTGAGCTAAACTGTCCGTTTAGTAATTTATTTTTGATCCAGTTCTCGGATGTATGAAAAACTCATTTATTTTTAGTGGATTTCTCTTTATTTACAATAACTCATTTTTAATTCTTGTTGGAATGATCAATTTTTTGTGTTGATTTTTCTCTATCACATGATTGGCGTTTTGAATTTTTCTTTTAAAATTACAAAATTTAGATTTTAGATTTTTTAAAAATGAAGTGGAAGAGAAAGATGATGAAGAGGTAAAAGATGAAAGTTGGCAATGAGTGAAAAATTGGTTTAAACATAGAGGACCATAAATATATTTTCCCAAAAATTAAAGAATCAATCTGAGTTTCATTTATATTTATAATTTGTCACATCAGCACCGTTATGCTCTTGTCAGCATTGTAAGGGCTACATGATTTTTTTTTAACGGAACTAACGGAAAATAACATTTTACAAACAAAAAATAACATAATTAACATTGAAAACGAAACACCACTTGAAGGATCTAGTTGAAAAAGAAAAATGTCGATATTATTAAATTGAATATCGTATTCTATAATCAAACTTAAGACCTCACAATAATGTGGGGGGGGGGGGAAATATTTGGAAGGCAGAGGAGAAAATGAGATTAAAATAATTTATAAATTATTTAAAGTTTGAACAAATTATAAATTTAATTAAAATATCTCATTTATTAATAATAAATATATCTTTATTTTTATTCTTTTTCGTCATTTACGTTGAACCCAAAAGACTCTTATAAGAACTATTTGGACTGTTTTGAAAGACTAAATGAATGAATTTTAATCTTTTAGTCTTTATTTTGTTATTTATATGCACTTTTGTGAAGGATCAAAAGAATGAAGCTTTTCAAATAAGATTGAAAAAGTGAATATAAATTGTTTAGAAAATAAAACTTTAAAAGTTTAAGAATTTTTTTTAAAGAGTTTAATGGTGGAAATCACACATATTAAATTTGAAGAAAAAAAGATATCTCGAATCCGAACTAACGTTTTACTATATATTTTTGTAATTGTGATGGGGTGGGGTGAAACGGAGGTTGATCCGTTTTGTCGTTCTTAATTATCATTAAATTATGATCATGATTATATAAGTACTAAAAATACATTTAACTTTTTTTAATATTTTTATTTTAAATAATTAAAATATTATGTATCTTACAAAAATGCTAATAAATAATGGGTCACACTAAAGGATTCCACAAATAACATTTATATCTATATACTAACATGTACTCTAAAGACAATGTTATCATCGTCCATGCTAATGACCATTTTTCCAGCCAAAGTATGGGTTTAATGACCATGTAATATTAATGTAAAAAAAATATTACACTCACAATAAATCTCAATCCATCGATTAGATGAGTTTTTATTTGTGACAGTTAAAATTATATAATAAAATGATAAAATTAATCATTCTTATTTGTCAATATAGAATTAGCTTACTTATTATTATTTTTTAAAGAAATATGTATACTTCTATAGTTCTTTTCCACTTGCCCCTTTTCCATTGAACCGGAGATTCGAATTTCATCCAATAAAACTAAAGTACATTTGTTTTTGCTAAGATGCAATAAATTACAATTAAACACGGTACTTGAGATGTAATTTTGTGCATTATCGAGATGATTTCTTTTTTGACAAGAGATGGTTTCGTTTTATTTTTAGGGAAATAAAATATTGATAACGAAAAAATATTTAATTGAGTTTTGTAATAAATCAAAATTACACCGTAAATCTAAAATAAATGAAAATCGCAACAAAACTCAAAAACAAAAAAATATTACATCAAAACGACGAATTAAAAATTCAGATGAAGAAATCGCATAAAATAAAAAAATAACTTTGTATAAAAACAAATTATTTAAATAAATTAAAAAAAAAACAATTTTTTAAAGAGATACTTGTCTAAATAAAATAAAAAAAAAGTTATAAACCACATGTATACAACATAGGAAGAAGAGGAAAGACCTCATCTTTTTTGCGCTGCCACTAGGGTTATTTGGTACTCACATGGATTCTTATTATATGTCTCTAATTATAGAATTCATTGAATAAATTAAGAATATTAATAATACTATTAAATTATAAGACCAAATATTATCCAAATAAAATTAATCATTAGACCAAAAAATTTATTAATAATTTCTCTGTCCTTTCCTTAAAAAAATAAATATCATTCCTGCCATTGAATTAAAAATTTATATCTTATATTATGTCAAATAAAATCTTACGAACTAAATAAAATTAAAATATATAACATATAACACACTTAAAATTAACATTAAGAAGTAACAAATACTAATTACATCCATAACAAATGAAATAGTAAAACACTATATTATATTTAACTAATAATTATTATTAAAATACAAAAAATAATAATAGATTAATGCAACATTTAATACTTATGATAAAATAATTAAAAGTAAAATTTTATATATGAAATTGAGTCCGGTTTATTTTAATTTCAAAAAATGAATGCAAAATCTAATCTAGTCTAGGTAGTTTTTACAAAATCTAAAAGACATTTGATAAAAATAATTTTGATGCAACTTTCAAATTTTTAAATCATTTTCAATTTTTATTTGAATTTATTTAAATGTGAGCAATTTTAATTAAAATTAAGATTATTTTGGTAAATAAATAATTAATAATACAAAATGTCATACAAAGTTGGATTAGAATTCAATAAATTTGATATGGAGGCAATAAAAACAGCCATGTGTATGGTGGGATTAGAATCTTTATTTCTCTCTCTTTTCATAACAACATAGTACTCAATTTGGTTTAAAATATAAGAAAACAACTTTTGCTTAAAATCCTAATTTTTGGAAAATTTTATTTTTAATTTTTTAATTAATTTTGATATTATTTTTCAAAAACCTTTATATATATATATAGTTATTTTAAATTATCATTAAATTATAATTACTCGTATTCATTACTTTAAAACGAACTTTTTGCTTTTTTGTTTTTACTGTATTAAGTGTTATTCCTAATTAGTACTTGATAATACATTTTTCTTTTGAAAGAGGAGATAAGACACTACGGTGATAGAAAGTACACCCAGAAGAAGAATAGACTGAGGCAGAGGATCTTCCACCAATCAAAAAAGGGAAGAGTCGAAAATGAAACAAAACCCAACCAAATAACATGAAGACAGAGAGAGAGAGCAGAGAAGCCCAAAATAAACCATTATTGTAAATATCTTGTTCCCACAAGGGCATTTTCAATACCATATTTTCCATTGCATCATTAACCAACCCTTTTTAAAAAAAATCTCATCTTTCCCATAGTTTGTAGGGTCCCACTTACTTTCTCTGCCTCTTGTAACAGCCAATTACAACTTAAACACGTACTTAATATGGCAATTTTCTTAAATGCAATAACATTACACCAATTAATTACTATTAATATAGTCCTAACAACTAGTAGCTTCGAAAAGATTGTATATTTTGTCAAGTTTGTTGCGCCCATTGCTGTTGGAGTAATTCACACACATATTCACAAAATTATTACCCTCTTCACATTTTACACTTTTAGTTACCTCATATTGCTACGATTTTAAATATTACTCCAAAATCTAAAATAACAACAATTACTAAAAAAGTTAATAAATGCTAACATTAACAGATGTTCTTTTTCTGGTGGAAATGAATCAAATGATAGTACTACTCCTGTGATTTCTTTAGGCAAAACTACAATACTATATGATTAAAAAAATACTAGTACAATATAAAATAATATAAATTGTGTAAATGATATAAATGTTAATCAAAAGGACTACTTGGTGTGAATTTTCAATTTTGAGTAGAAATAGTAATATTTTGATTTGATATAACGTGAACCAAAAAACAAGGAAAGTGGAGAGAATCTAGAAATGGGCATTTGTTTTGATATCCTCAAGAACAGAAAGGCTTAAATAAATACATTAATAATATTAATTAGTTTATAAAATTGGAAAAATAAAAAAGAGAGAGAGAGAGAAGTGAAGAAAAAGCAGAGAATATAAAGAGACCGGATGTTGACAAATTTCATGTCACTGTTCTTAGAAGGTCGTTTGTTTGTGAGGAGATTTCTTATCTGGGATCTCTCTCTTCACTAATTCTTTTTTTTTTCTTTCTCTCTCTACAAACAAAAAACCTTCGTTTATTTTTCTTTCTTCACTTTGTATGTGTGTAGCCTACGAGAGAGAGAGAGAGGAGAACAAGATCGAAATCGACGATCTAAGCTCCTTCAATGTTGTTACTACAACATCCACTTTCTTAATTCTTGCTTTTAGTTTACCCTTTTTCTTTTTTGCTTCTTATTATAGTTAGAGTCAAAACACTTAATTTTTCTCTTGTTTTTTTTCAATGGTAGAAGAATCCGTGGCGGATTCTTTATAGCAAGTGATATAAGGATGTGGCTTTGAGGTAATTTTACAATACTTTCTGAATTCTATCTTTAATTTTACTTAATGATCTCATCAAATTTGATTTTATTTATTTTTTGGTACTAGTTCAGTTTTGAGTGTGGTGGAAATGAAATTCTCGATTCCTATTGCTTAGAGGCTTATTCAACTGAATTTGTTAACTTTCATTTTTTTCTTTTTCTTTCCCTTTTCTCTGTTTGATTAGCTGAAAATGTTCAGATGTTGAATTTTAGTGTTTTGAATTCTTCTTTTTAATCGATAATAGATATCTGTTGGTTTGATAATTGTTGTATAGGATCTGCTCAATTCAATTTTGTTATTCATTTAGGTTTTCTCCCTATTTTTTTTTTTGTGGGTGGTGCTTTTAATCACTTATATTATTTAAGAATGATTGAAAAATTGTTGTGAAGTTGTAATTGAATTAAGGGATAATATGCATGGTTCAGTGTGACTACAATTAAGATTTTCATCCATTCTTTTTGCTCAAACTTGGAGTAAAGGACCATAGTTCCTTGATGTCAAGGATGAAATTGTGATGCCTAGGTTGAAGTTGCTTCACTTTTCTATAGATTTTTATTACAATGATGAGCCTACGTGTAGCTTTTAAAGTTGAAAAGTGAAAAACATTATTATTTCACTGAGATTTTGAAATTCCTAAGCCGGAGATTAATTGGTGGAGAATGAATCAGTTTTGATGCATTTGAAACTTGTCGCTTTTAAATGTGGTTTCTACCCCGTGGTGTTATAAGTTGGATTCAAATGTATTTTCACAATCCTTGTCCGCCGTCAAAATACTTATTGACAACTAAGCCAAAACATGAGTGGCTAGTTTTCTTGATTAGTTGACAGTATTTTCTTACTCGTACTGAAATTTCAACTGTTAGAACTAACTGCTGATATTTTTGGTCAGAAATATCAACAAAAAACATTGGAATATGCTGATTGCTATAGTTTCTTTTGTCCAATATTGGATGTGAGGAAGTATTTTCACCAAGTTGGCATATCATGAGGCCATTTTTATAAGTGCATTAGTGTAAACTTATCATATTTTTAGCAGTTTTTTCCAGGTAACTGGTCCCCAACCAAGTTATATTGGAATGAATTGTTAGTTTCTCATTTTTAATAAACCTGAACTCCTCCTTGCAAACTTAAATCATGTCAAATTTCACTTGTGGGTCAACATCAACAAATGCATGTATTTTTTGTGACCTGAAGCCCTATATCAAGAATGTTTGTTACATTGCTTACTTTTCTGCAACCCCAAAGTCTGGCTAATTTAGGGTTGTGTTTACTTCTTATCGGTAGTCTGAAGCAGTATGTATTGTGTTTTGGTTCTATTAAACACTTCAACATCTGTTATGTAATATTTTACCCGTACTTCTAAACGTAGGAGTTGTTAATTTTCATCAGTAGATACCATAGTTATGGATTTAAGGCTAACATATATGGTAGGTTGATAACTGTTACGAGCTACATTGTGCAATGATTATTTAAACAGCCAACCACTGTTTTCTACCTTCTTTAAGGAGTCCCTTAGTTTAAAGATCTCAAGAGCTTGGTGTCGTAGCGTACTCTTCTTCTCCGTGCATGTTGGCTTTTACTTACATACTCTTTCTAGTTCAGCATTTCAGTAAATACTTTCACCTTTTTATTCTCTGGTGAAATAACCTTATCTGATCTAGATCTAATTGCTTGTTCTGATACGGTTTAACTTAGCAGCAGGTACCTATTTGCACATGTTTTAGAAAGCTCACATGGAAATTCTTGTTTTTAATTAAATTGTTCTTAAATACATTCTATATCTTTGCTGCATTTATTGAGGTAGTCCAGATTTTCTTTTGAAATAAAAGACAATTCATAGTGTTGGAAGGAATAGCCACCAGATTCTTGTTGTACTCCACAATACATAACTTGGGTGCAAGGTCTCTATTGTCATGCATATAGAGGCTTCAAGTAAAGTGGCATCGTACTTGTGAATTGCGTCATGACACTATGTGTGATCAGCTGAGATTTCAACTTAACATCTCTTGTAATAAAAAGAGAAATGTTATTGTAATTTTGCAAAAGGGGGAACAAGCGCGAGAGAGTGAAGAAGGAAATACTTTTTGCGAAAGGATTTTAATATCTAATCAGCTCGGGGGAGATAGTGAAGGGTCAAGAGCTGGAGAGACTAGGTTATGTTTGGATGGAGGATTTTGGAGGGGAGGGGAGGATTTATATTAATTGAAGAGTATTTTAGGATTGACATCATTAAATAGAACGAAAGTAAGTTATATTTGCTTATATTTGATACCAAAAAATATGAGTACTTTTTGGCTTATATTTGAGATTGGAGGGAGTAACTTTTTTTAATGAAATGGACTGCTAAAATGTTAATCTGTTCATGAAAAAAATTAATTTACTAGTTTACTTGAATACTCTTTAACTGTACTAGAGTTATGAAGATTTTCTGTTATGATTTAATTTCATTCATTATACTTGTAAATCAATGTACTTTAAAAGATATGGAAATCTGATTAGTTCATACATATTTTTTTTCCTTTCTTTTTTCTAGTGAGAAGTTTTCTTAATCATTCATGTATATTTAATGGATGAATTATGGGTAAAAACTTTAAATTTCTGGATAGGAATCTATCTTTGCTAGCATTGTATATGTGACGTTTTTTGTGTAACTATTTGGATATGGTTCACATCATCAAATCTGGTTTCGAGTCATTCAATTATTTGGCTGCTTTTCATGGATTGAGTTTGTGGTATTTGATGCCATACGCATTTGGAATGTTAACAAAATTAAATACCTTCTTCATGACATGAGTTAGTATGAAATAAATTAAGATACTGCATGGATTGTGATATTATTGGAACAAAAGAGAAGCTATATATCACTTATTTGTGATAAAAAGAACTTATTTAAATATATCTGTGTTCAATTATCAGGGATGGGAACCAAAGTTCAGAGTCTTCCAGGATACTACTCAATGAGAGATCTTAATGAGGAATCCAGTAGTTGTGGTTGGCCCCTATTTTATGGAGATAAAGCACTGGCAAATGGCCAATATTATCATAACCATCTTCCAAGTGCTGCTGCAGATGTATGTTCAGCATATGATAAGGATGTTGTGAAGCAGATGATGCTTGAGCATGAGGCCATATTTAAGAATCAGGTATGAAGTCCTAGTTTATTTTTATTCTTGTCCAGTTGGTTAAATAATATGCACATGGAAGGTTTTGGGGTGATTAAAGGTTAAATATTTTTAGTCAATTGTTTTAATTTTTTTCTCCTTCGTTGGAGCCATTTCTCTCAAAATATGGAAATGTTCAATTGCTGCAGTGGTTGTTAAGTACTTTAACAGTGAGATACCAAGACTAGTTTGGTTCTATATTGACTTTAATCAGTTTTAGATGTAGGATTTTCTTTTAACATGGTTCAATGGTGATATAGTTTGGCTTAATTTTTATGTACCCTATGATTGGTGAAACTATTGATATATTTAAGTTATGTATTATCGATCAGGTGTTTGAACTTCATCGTTTATACAGAATACAAAGAGATTTGATGGACGAGGTAAAAATGAAAGAGTTACATAGGAACCATAGATCTGTTGGGACATCATTTTCCGCAGGTCCTTTACCAACTCAAATAACATCTGAAGATGCTAAAAAGTGGCACTTTCCTAGCTTTCCAGTAACAGCAAGTTCTGCTTGTGCTGGACCATCTTTTTCAGGTGTTGAGGCCACTCATTCTCCTTTGGCTTCTAACAAAGGAATCAATAAGCAGGCTTGTCTGTTTCCATCACCAAATGGGAGTAGTTCAAAAGATGCCGAGGGACTGGAGTCTAGACCCTCAAAGGTGAGGAGAAAAATGTTTGACCTTCACCTCCCTGCTGATGAGTACATTGATACCGACGAAGGTGAAAAGTTTAGTGATGAAAATATAAGTGGAACTACAATTCCTGATAGAAATTGTAAAAATGGGAAGGGAGATGATGTGAAGCTTTATTGTGGCAATGGTGGGAAGACTGGTAGCCAGGAAGACACTTCAAGATCTGAGCAGCCTTTAAGAAGCAGAAATGGTTTGGCTGATTTAAATGAACCTGTTCAGATGGAAGAAACCAATGCTTCTGTATGTATTCCTCGTCCAAACCATAATCCCTATCAAGGGGCAACTGAATGCTCTGATCTATCTGCCAAACAGAAGTCAAGGATTTTTGGTTTTCACACGGAAGATTTACTCTACTCGCATCATGCTCCTTCAAATAATGGATATTTGAAGAATGATGGGAGTGGAAAAGTGTGGATTTCATCAAAGGATGCAGGTTAGATTTTTATTATCTAGCTGCTTTAAAATTATAGAAAGAGACTGGAAGCACAATGGGAGTAAGATTTTTCAGTGTGAGAGCTGACGGATTAATATACTCTTAATTGTGCCGCGTCTCCTTTCAAGTAGATAAACTGTTTTTTTATTATTCGGAAGTTGGATATTTTTGCTCTAACATGAATTTTGCAAATATTTTTAAAAAGTATTTTTATATACTTTTCCTTTGGACCAAAATTTCCTTTTTGATTGTGTAAGTGTAACACTAAACAAGTACTGTGATTGATGTGGCATATGATAAATTGCACTGTAACAATTAAGTTTTTAATGATTATTACAGGGCAAGCTAAAAGCAGCTCGAATCCCATTCCTCAAACCCTCAAACAAGAGCAATCATTTTTTTCTTTCCAAACAATGCAAAATGCACTTGGTAAAGGTCCCGAACCTACATCTGATTATCTAAGTAATAGAAGCAAGATTGGTTTGTGGAGGGAAAAGACAGTTGGTGGTTTGGATATCAGTGAAAGGAGTAATGCATACTTCACTGATAAGCATCCAGAGTCTGTTATATCATCTCACAGTCCTAGTCTCTTTGCAATTGCTCCTTCTTCAGATTTTGCCAAGTCTTGGTCTCACTCATCGTTGGAAATGGTGAGTTGTAGTCTAAACCAGAAGTCGATGTCTGTTCAGATGCCACTATCTCCATTTCTAAATGCATCTGGTGTCTTGAGTAGAAGTTCCCAGTCACTTCAAAGCAATGGGATTTTGGGAGATAGTTGGCCTCTGAATATCAATGCCAAGCTTAATCCAGGTTTTCAGTGTGAGACATCTGTGCAGAATGGGTTTAATCCCAGGACTTCATCTGCATCCAAAGTACGATCAATTAACATCCCTTCAACTAGCTATGACTATCTCAACCTTAATAATGATTGCAACAAGATTGCTGAACACTTCAACAGTGGTTCAGTAAACTACAATCAGAGTTCAAATTTAATTTGCAATAACATGACATCTGGAAAAGATATTAACTTGAATGTGCTACATTCAAATGGTTTAACCAATGACATTGTTACTCAGTCGGGTCTTGGAAGCGAAGACCGAGAACAGAAGCACGAGGATCAGCTTCCAGTGTTGCCTTGGCTTAGATCCAAGACCACATGTAAGAATGAGACACAAAATTCTGGTAGTGGTAGAAGCTTAACTGCTGGAGAATTGAGTCTCCAGGTTGCTTCTTTATCTAACAAAGATGAAACTGGGAAGGGGTTTAGTGAAAAATCTAAGAACAATGTAATTTCAGGTTTGTGTTTAAATGTTATTGAGCCGAGTAGGATAGGAGTAAGTGAAAGCTTTAATAGAAAGAAAATTCTCGGTGTTCCCATATTTGGTACGCCTCTGATTTCTGCAAAGGAGTCATCTTCACTCACTCCTCCGTCTGTGTCAGTTCCTAATCCATCCGACATAGAATTGGTAGAAAGTAATAGGAAAAACTGGGTACTTGATATTAACTTGCCTAGTGATGCTGATGTTTTTGAGGTTGACATGGACAAACAAGCTGTCACTGAATTTATTCTTTGTTCTAAAACAGAAGCCAGCTCTAGAAATCAAATTGACCTGAACTTGAGTATGAGTGAGGATGAAGCATCTTTGATAACTGTTCCAAACACCAATGTAAAAAGGAAGGTGGTAATAGATCTTGAAGCCCCTGCTGTTCCTGAAACAGAGGAGGATGCCATTCCTGAAGAAAAGAAGCTTGAAACTCCTTTAGTATCACCACTAGGCGCACAAGTCACAGTTGAACAACCACAAGATGAGTTTATGAGGTATGCAGCAGAGGCAATTGTTTCCATGTCATCTCTTTGCTGCAATCAAGTGGATGATGTGATGAGCAGTTCATCAAGGCCAATGGTGGACCCACTGAGTTGGTTTGCGGATGTAGCTACCTCATGTGTAGATGATATACAGAGAATGTTCGATAGCTCAAGGGGGGAAAATTGTGTGGGTAAAGGGGAATCTTCCTCCAAAGAAATGGATTACTTTGAGTCCATGACATTGCAACTAGAAGCGGTCAAGGAAGAAGACTATATGCCCAAGCCTCTTGTTCCAGAAAACTTCAAAGTAGAAGAAACTGGAACAACTTCTTTACCTACTCGGGCACGAAAGGGGCCAGCAAGGAGAGGGAGGCAGCGAAGGGATTTCCAAAGGGACATCCTTCCAGGCCTTACATCTTTATCAAGGCATGAAGTAACAGAAGACCTTCAGACATTTGGCGGGCTTATGAAAGCAACAGGTCATGCATGGCATTCAGGATTAACCAGAAGAAGCTCTTCTAGGAATGGGTGTGGCAGGGGTAGGCGGCGGTCACAGGTTCTGCCATCTCCCCCTCCTCCAGCAGCAACCATTGAAACTGTTACCCCACTGATGCAGCAGCTTAACAATGTTGAAGTGGGATTGGAGGATAGAAGCCTAACAGGTTGGGGCAAGACAACCAGAAGGCCACGTAGACAGAGGTGCCCAGCAGGTAATCCTCCATCAATTCGGTTAACCTAATCACCGTAAGAGGCTTAAATTTATAGATGAGAATTTATAGAGGGTAAGGAGGGCCAATTTCTATATTGATGGGACATGTAATGTCTAAAGCGCGGGGATTTCTCTTTGTACATTTCTTCAAACCCGTATTTGGATATATGCTTGATTTTCAGTTAGTCTTCGGATGATACCAACTTGTATTATTCTTGAATAATGTTGCATGATTTATTCTTGGTTATCTCTTTGAGAATTGTTTAGATATGTGCAGTTTGAGCATTCTCACTTTTTTGGGTGATTTTTCTAGTACACTGCTTAATGCTTATTAGGCTGCATGCTTGAATAAAATGGAGCTCCTTCAAATAGCACAATTTGTTAGCTTATACCATGGTGATAGCTTTCTTCCTTTGTTTATGCTTCATCTTTCTGCATGGTGGTGGTACCTTATACCATTGGGTAGCAGTTTACTTTCCCTTTGGGCATCAGCCTATAGGGTTCAAAACTGCTAGATATGGTGGCATCGTTGGCCTATTCTACCATCAACTTTACTATTGAACATATTTAAATAAAGGGTAAAACATTTTTGTTGATGTATCTGCAATTTTTAGTTTACTCTACTTCACACTCTTTCTCTTACTCTTTTATATACTTTTTTCTTTTCTTTCGACCTTTTGCTTTTTCTTATATTAAAATGTTTGAAACCACTTTTAGAGTGCGAGGAATTTGCCACAAATCAACCTTCCAAATCGTAACTTTTGCTTCAATGTGAGTTGTCACAGTAGAAACACACATTTCCAAACTGTTTGGAATATTAGACAACTCACGTCTAGTAAACTCCATTTTGTAGCTTTTAAAATTTCACGGCAGGAGAGATGGAATATCGCGGTCGCTGTGAAGTAACACTCAACCAAACATGCTATTAAATATTTTTTCTTTACACGAAGTGCCAAATAAGTTGGAGTCAATCTAACCTATAACCCGTCAAATTTCAACTGTTCACCTAGAGAATATAAAATACTTAACAACAAAAGATTACATGCTGTAAAGGAAAATATGTTTTCACAAATGTTGAGCCATTGTACAATTACATTTATTTAATAAGAAAAAAATGCTCCGTGCTTTACTTTGATTTGAATCTTAAAGGCAATATCTAAAAAGAAAATGAGTGATTTGTTTACTCGCAAAGATATGAGCAATATTGAACATTTAAATAAATAATAAATAAAGAGGGTTTTCTCATTAAATAGTAATTTGTTAAAATCATCTTAAGAAATCAATATTCCGAGTCAATAGACCGAGTAAATTGAAATGGATTTTCCATTAATTGTAGGTAAATGATTAAAAACAAATTAATCGTACGCAAAATCAACATATTTAATGGAACTTTAGGTCTAAAATAGTCATGTTCACTTGTTTTATCTTAGCCTTTTCAAGAGGTTAACGCTCTTAAGAATCTATTTAAAATGAGATTTTGTAACGATACCTTGTAGTTTTATATCTAAAAAGTATAAAAATTCAAGTCTTTTTTGGTTACAATATAAATTCAAGTCTTTATGCAAATTAAAATATTTCTTTACAAATGTAAATTAAAATACTTATTTTTAAATTGGTAAAAAAGTATACAATTTTAAACATAAATTTAATATTAATAATGATAAACAATTACTTGAAATAGATTGATTCATCAGACATCAAATGTTTTTTAAAATAACTAAATTTGACTTTTGTAAAAGCTAATGAGTGATGAGTGTTATAAGGGAATTATTTAACAAGTCTAAAAAAAGTATTCTTTTTTTTAATGAAAAATTGTGTATTTAATATATTGAGAAGAGATATACTTAATATTTGAATGAATAATGCTCTTGTAAAAGTTAACTTAGTTTATTTTAAACTACATTATACTTTTAATTCATTACTTATTTTTATGTTTCTTCAGTTTCTTAAGTTTTTTTTTCTTCTAAAATGTCCTTAAAATAATATACACTTAATTCTTTTTTGTTCTATTTGTATCTCTCAAATTTGTCATACGTGTCATATGTTTAAGGTGATTTGGCAAATGACTCAAATCATTGTCTTTTTTTCAAATTATAGATCTAGGGCTTCACTTTCATTTTTCCTTTCTTCCCAAAATTAAATAGCTGTTATTTCAGGGTTATAGCATAATGGACTGTGGAGAAGAGGAAATTTGGTGCTATTCCTTTGTTTCATTTTCAGTTGGGTCGAGGAAGAGAGAAAAAATAAAATTGAAATCCTAGATCTATAATTTGGTATTGAGTCATTTGACAAATCACTCAAAACATACAACATCTAGGAAAATTTTGAGATACACAAACAAAAAATTGATGGAAAAGAATAAAATTATTAAAATGTATAACGTATGAAGCTTAAAGAATTAAAATAAAACGAAATAAATTTAAAGAATTGGAATGAAATTTTAAAACAAATTAAAGAAGTAAAAGTAAATTTAATCTTTATTTTTTAAATTGAGCTTAACATAATCTAAATTTAATATGGAATCATGGACATGTGCGAGAGTAAGAAAATCATGGACAAATGCAATTATAGAGTAATATTTTATCTATATTTAGTTTAAAATTTGATTATATTTAATGTTTCGAATTGGATCTAGGATCAATTTGAACTCACCAAAGCAAAAACCAGACTCCTGGGTCCCACTCAAACTAATGATATTTCTGTCATAAAATTCTACGAAATTGCATTTAAAAGTGGTCGCACTGTGATTTAAATTCATCTTATTTAAAGATTAAAATATTTATAGTTCGATTAAAAAAAATAATTTAATTCAACGATTTAAAATTAAATTAATTTTGCGTTATTCAAATTACAATTTATGATATATTATTTTAATAATAATATTAGAAAATTATATTAAATTAATATGTTTGAAGCAAAATATTATATATAATATATTAAAAATTAATATTACGAAATAAGATTGATGAATTATGTTTGAATTATATGAAATAATAATAAAAATATATCAACTTAAACAAATAAGTATTACTAAAAATTAGTTGAAACTAACAAATAATAATTTAATATAATATTTCATATTAATAAATAAATATTGAAATTTATAAACGTAGTTTGATTCAATTTTTAAAAATAAATCTGAAATTCAATCCGAAAAAAGATTCAAATTCATTCAATAATTATCGATTTTATGCGGTTTTTAATTTTCTTTAGAACAGTTTGCAATTTATTTTTATTTGTTTGAATGTGAACACCTCTAATTACACTTATAAATAAATAAATACTCATTTATAAAATTAAACTTCAAAATATAACTTAATTTTATTTTGATTGATCTATATATTAAATTACTAGTCTATTTAGAGATAGATTCAACTACTTATTTAATAAAATATACTTTTAAGTATGATCACAATAACAATCTAACCGACTATATAAAATTTTAGTCCCACTCAAACATAAAAATAAAAATAAGTAAATGACAAGAAATAGACATCTTAAATTTTTGGGCAAACAGAATCATTGCAAAGCCTAGATCAAATTAGCTTGTCGTCACTCCTACTTGCGGATATACTCCCGTAAAATCACCTATCAGCTTTATGCTACACTCCCATCCTAATTTATAAATAAATGGTATTGATAACAAGTGTTTGATAACATCTTTTTTTTCTTAAAAGTACTTGTTAATATTTAAAAATTAGAAGTTATATATTGAAAATAATAAATTTTAAATTTAGTCTTGTCTTTTATTTTCTTTTTCTCTCTTTTGATCGATTCTTTATTTTTTATTAAAGATGAATGATTTAGGGTTAATTTTTTGTTCGAAATCACTTCGGTTAATCATTTCCTGATCTCTTTGATTTAAATAAGTGATTGCACACATTTAATTTTTGTTTTGTTTTTTTGATTTCATTGTCTTTATGCGATATTGTGTTTGTTCGTCATCTTGATATGACGTTTCGTTTACTCGTCTTGTTGCGGTGTTCTTTAATTCAGATTGACAAATTAACTTTAATAAATGATTTTGACGTCATCAACGTTACAGTTTCAGAGACATGAATATTTCGGATACTTCAATTTTATTATTTTTGTAAGTTTTGTCACATTTGTAGAAATCTTTAACAAATTGATTATAAGAAGATCTAATAATACTACCACAAGATTTACTTCTTGTCCTGTATTTAGTATAAAAACACCATCCACACTTATCTTGTAGCTACCTAGCAAAAGGAGATTTCATCCATAAATTTTGAGTAGTCTTCTTAAATTCCCTACAAGTTGGAGAAGGAATCCTTAACTTAGACTCAATAGTAGTATGGACATGAAGAGCTAATTGAGAAGCAACACCATTACTCATATTTGTATTATGATAGAAAGTCAATCCATTTCTATCTTTTCATAATGCCCACACTGAAACACCAAAGAAGGTACATCAATTCCAAGGAACATTCCAATTTGATTATGAGTTAAATTCCATTCGAACCACCCATATTGATCTAAGCTGAATAATTTATGCCAAATATCCTAGTTGATATGCTTCTCCCAAAATGTTCACTTGATCACAATCTCTCATCATGTGCATAATGGATTCAGGGGCATGTTGTCCTAGGACAAAAATAATCATGAGACATACCTCTAGGAAATATTCCTTCATTGGTGGGCAAGTTTTCATGAGTAAGCTTTCAAAGATGATACTTGATTTTAGCAAAACCCTTCTTCGTATTGATCTCCACAAAAATGAGATTTGGTTCTTCCACCTCATGATTAGCGAAGCTAAGACGAACAGATTGAGAATTACCCATTAATATTCTCAAGGTTCTAGTTTGAAAAATCTTTTTATGATAATGGTAAAATAGATACAAGTCTGATTAGGAAGATAACGTATAATTATATCAAAATTCTACTTGATATTGGTAGCATAAAAAAATACAAGAAAATTAACTTGAGAGGCCTAAATTAGAAAGATAATAATATCCCAAAAATTTATCCTCGTAGAAAGCCATCTCTAATAATCCACAAATTTTTTTTTGTATTTTTCTATTTATGACGTATCTTGTGAGGTGAATAGTTTTTGTTAATGTGTTCTTTTGGTTTGTTCAAAATAATAATAAAAAAAAATTAACCGTATGCCTTTCTTGAGGGGGAATGGATATCACGTGATAGGAAAGCGAAGGTGGGCGCGTGGAGAGAAAACATAGTATGAAGAGGGACAGAAAGAGTGAGGAAATCTTGGATTCTGGTGTCGTACGTAGTTTTGCAGGACCGAAGATGCGTCGGCGTGTCGTTATGAGAGAGAGAGAGAGAAAATTTTCCCGTGGCACTTGTCTTGTGTTTGTGTCCGTCTCTCTCTCATTCCACATACACAGTACTCCTCTGACAGATACCAACACAATAACATAATAATTATGATATACTAATAAAATAACTTCATCCAATCAGATTTGATAAAAAAGTCCTTTCCTTTTTTTATTCACTTTTATCTCTTTCTTCCAATCCCGTCGTAGTATGTGCTCCTTCCAGCTTGTCCTTTTTTATAATGTCTATTGTTATCACACACATATATATATTCGTCAAATCAATAAAGATTCCATAAAAAAAAAAACAAATAAGATATTGCAAATGGTATTTGAAAATTATTTTAGAAAATTCAAATTTTTATGTTAAACGTTAGTCTAACCTAACACTTTCAATTATATTCAATTGATATTTTTATTGATGTAAATTTATAATTTACTTATATATTTTGTACTAATTTTAAATGGTTAACTTTTCATATTTATAATAAAGTATTTTAAATTTTTTGTTAGAGAAAATTAAATTCAAAAAAATATTTCTATTATATATAATATAAATTTAGAAGATATATATATATGGTTTGTCAAAAAAAGATATAGATATATAGATTCATTAGACCGTATGTTCCATAAAATATTTGTACGAGAAAATAATTCAAAACACCAAGACAATAAACCTTTTTATGTATAAGTTCGTGATTCTATTTTTCTTCTCTATAACTAAAAAGATGACCTAATTTGTGTCATAGGTATAGAAAATTGAGTATCTATATATTAAATGTTCTTAAAAAAATATATATAAGTATTAAACAATGTTTCTAGAAACCGAGTTTAACTAGAGTCAATTATTTTTTTTGTGATACCAAGAGTCATATTGAATATTACATTTAATGAATTTAAATAGGAGAATATAAAGGAAACGTATTTGAAAATCAAAACTTTAAGGATTAAAAAAATTAGTAATATCTAATATGTTAGATTGTTTCCCGTAAAAAAAATGTATAAGGTATTTCAAAAATAATTTAATTTAATAGCATATATATATATATATATATATATATATATATATATATTCTCCTATATAAAAATTAGTAATATATATACATATTCATGAAAACAATAAACATTCCATCAAAATAAATAAAAAATTATCTATAAAAAAATAAAGATTTAATTAGTAAAATATTGTTAATTACAAAATAAGACCAATATAAATATTCCAGAGATATAGATTAGTGATAAAAGAAATTAAAGATTACTGATAACATATCAATACTATTTATGTTTACCAAAAGAATATCAATACTATATAATTTCTTTTACTAAAAGAATCTATAATGCAAACTTAATTTTACAGCGAGTGTGATATTTATCGATTAATTAAAGTGCTTATCTGAAAGATTTCAATAAGGAATTTAATACACAATGATAATTTTGGGAATGCACTCTTTGCATAGTTTCTTGTTAAGATGGATCGAATAAATTCTTTTATTAATAGGAATTCTTCATTGCTAATATTATAATCGTAGTGGATACCGATGACAGAACTGCAAATGATAAAGAAGTTATTAGACCCTAGCCTATGATCGAAGAACAATTGAACAAAGAGTTGAGAAAATTAAATGCAATTATAATAGAAAACTTTTAGTGCTATGTATATATAAAAGTAGGGCATTCAGAAAGAGAGATAAAAAATTGAGTATATATAGGTAACTAAATATTGTTTCTAGAAATCAAGTTTAACATGCGTCAATTTGAAGATTAAATTTTTTTTTATACAAAAGAGAGTTTAAAGGTCTAGAGAAAAAGGAAGAAAAACAATTAATACGTAATTTTAATAAGTTTAGAGAAGGAGATTTCAGAATTATCATCAACTAAAATGATCTTTAATTTATCCGACAGGAGAGTTAGGAAAACGAAGAGCTCAATGTTGTTTAATGTAATTGAATTTGACATACTAATCTCGCCGAGTCATCTTTCTAATTCTACAAATTAAGGTCGAAAAATATGGTCATCCACTTGCTCTTGACATAACATATCTATCAAGACTTTGGAGTCACTCTCGACCACTAGGTTTGTAATCCTCTTTTGCCAAGCTAACTCTAATTCATGCAACATTGCCCACATCTTAGTGAGAGCATTACACGTACCAATATTCTGTGCATACCCCTTAATCCAATTTCTAGAAGAATCCTGAAAAAGACTTCCACATCCAACAATGGATGTAGAACTCTTGTAAGTACCATCACAATTGAGCTTGATCCAATTGCTATCTAGTCAGATCCAACGGACATGCATGATCTCTGGTCTCAACAGATGTACACCCTTCTTCACACGGTTTTCATTCTCGATCTCCTTCAAAAGATGCATGATGGTTTCAATTGGGGTTATTAGGCCGTTGAAAGCCTTCTTCAAAAATTACTTTTTCCTCCATTTCCTCATGTACCAACACGATATCATAAAAATAAATTGCCACTAAACTCTCTGATACTTTGCAATATTCTCTATAAGATTGTAAGATATCTAATCCCTACAAGAGAAAGAGTAAAAATTAGTAATTTTGTTAGTAGGAACAAGTTTAATCCATACTTGTGTCGCATATAGGCAATCCCTCAGCACATGAATAAAAGATTCTTCAATGTCTGTACTCCAGTTGCGCTCAACAGAGATTGATGGGTTACGTTTGTGTCATGTATGGTTTATCAAAAGTCTCTCGTGTGACATAAGTCAAATTAAAGTTTGGATTTGATAGGGGCCTTTCCACTTCCAGATGATTTTCTTGTTGGTATCAGTAGGAGTAACAATTTGAGTTGGAGAAAGGTATTTATAAACATTGCTTACAGAAAACTCGTTAAATCTATTATCATCCCAATCCCACTTGTCTTCACTAGGAAGAGGTGGAGGAATAGCAATAATGTGATTAACCATATCGATAGTGAACCAATTTTAAAGCAGATCAATATTCCACTTTCCTGTTTACAACATCTTTAACGCTTAAAGTAGTATATAAAATTAAATCAGTTTGCAACAAATTGAAGAAAAGAGGCTCCTTTGGGATCCAACAATCAAGCCAAAAATTGATCTTCCATCCCCAAATCTTCGCTAGAGATCTCCATAACGGAGAAGCATTCAACTTGCAAATCATATTCTCCAACAAGTTTTGATTTCTGCCATACTTATTCAAGAGAACCTGACACCATAAGTCATTAGAATTAGTGAATAAATTTTAAAGTATTTTAAAAAGAAAAGCATCATTCATTAATTGAGTTTGTTTGATGCCTAGACCACCATTCTCCTTAGGCATATAACAAACCTCCCAATTGATTAAGTGAGCCTTACGAGTTGTCTCATTGTCTCCCCATATAAAGTCTCGTTATAATTTTTCCAACTCATTTCAAATAGTTGTAGGGACTTTGGCATACTGCATATGAAAGTAAGGGATTGAACTAAATACAGATTGATTCAAAGTAATTCTTCATGACAAGCTCAAACATTGTTGCTTTCAACCACTCAAATGCCTTTGAACCCGCTCAGTAATATGTCGAAGTCTATTTCTAGAGCTCCTTCCATGTGTAATGTTTGCCCCAAGATACTTCCACAAGTTCGGAGCTTATCTGAACCTCGTATGTTGCACAATCTCCTGTTGAAGATGAGGATCTACATTAGTTGAAATTTTTTTTTGAGTATTTTCAACCTTGATCTTTTGGCCCGATGTGTGACATAATTGATCAAAGCAAAATTTGATGAATTTAAATAGGAGAATATATAGAAGACCCGTTTGAAAATCAAAATTTAATGATTATGAAAATAAGTATATGGATAATTTAAAAATAATTTAAATATGTATATCCTAAAATAGATATATTAATATCCTAAATATTCCATCAAATTAAAAAAATAATCTTTTAAAAAAAATATTAATTATTAAAATATTGTAATTTTTTTTGACAAAAATAAAATATTTTAGATTACAGAATAAGATATACGATGGAACAATATAAATATTGCATAGATATTGATTAGTGATAGAAAAAACTAAAGATTACTAATAACATATCAATACTATATATGTCAAAGACATATCAATACTACATATACAGCAAACATGTCACAACACGTTAATTGTAAATAGATTTTTTTTAAAAAAATTTATAAACATTTATTCTTTTCTTCTTCTTTCTACATAGCAAGTATCTCAACAAAATATCCATATCCACTTTGATTCTATCCATGAAACATCTCAATTGTCTTTTTAATTAATTTATAATTTTATTTTAGTTTAAATGTAGTTTTAATATCTCTATTTTAGTTGATTCGTAATTTTAATTTTTTTATTTTTAATTTCGCAATTTTGGTACCTCTATTTATTAAAATTGAGATATTTTGTCTCACTTGCAATTTGTGTCTCTCTTTTGATGAAATGACATCATTAATATCGTTAAATGAAAGTCATGTCACATTTTGTTGATTTTTATTTAAACAATACATTTTAAATAAAATATTTCATTTTTGAAAACTAATTAAAATATTTAAAAAAACTTAAGAAATTAAAATCAGTAACAATCACACTCATTATTTCTAAAAAAAATAAAATTGTTTATCAAAAAAGGAATTCAACTTCCCCTTTCTTTATTGTAATTTCCCATTTTATTTATTTATGTTTTTTATGCTTTGCTTAAGTTTCAAAAGATTTTTTTTTATTATTTAAAATATTTTATTTAATTTAAAAAGAATAAATATTGACATATTCCACTTAATCATATTATTGAAGCCACATCATCAAAATTAAGAGTCAAATTGATAGGTAGGACTAAATGTCTCAATTTTAAAAAGTAGGAGGATCAAAATTGCGAAATTAAAAATAGAATAACCAAAATTACGAATCAGTTAAAATATGAAAACCAACATTACGAAATTAGAAATAGAGAGACCAAAAATTACGAATGAATTAAAATATGGAGACTAACATTACAAAATTAAATAGAGAGACCAAAATTACGAATGAGTTAAAATTGAAACACTAAAACTACATTTAAACATTTTATTTTAATTATTTTATCTAATATAATTAATATTTTAAATTACTTTCAAATTTAATTATTTTTAAAATAGTAAAATATTTATTAATTTATCTCACAAAAATATCTCAACAAACTAAAAATATAAACTTTGACTTCATCCACCAAACAAAAATATCTCAACAAACAACAGATATATACTATCAAATTTATTTATTTTAGAATTTAATTTAAGATAAATTTTATTTTAATTTGTTTTCTCCTCAAATTTATATTGAGTAATTTTTTATAATTTCATTTCGAAATAAAATATTTCAAATTAATTAGATATATAAATAATTTTTTAAATAATATAAACAACGTTTACTGTTAACCAGTTGAATAGCTTATCTGTATCTCTATGAAAACAACTTTTAACTTGTTTAAATTTGCCATTTTATCACATAGCATGATGAAATGAATGTACTATTGCAAAGCTACAATTTGTGGCTTTGAGTTAACGTTCCATGTGACAGTGCTTTGTCAAAAAACCGAATATAAAACTTATCTATATGCAAGCTTCCCAAATCAATCAATAATATATATTTTTTTAGGAAATCAATAATATGTATACTAATGGAAATATAACATTAATATGTTTGTCTATCATCTTTTTTTTTCTTACAAAAAATGCTACTTCACCTGATATTTTTTTTTTACAAAAAAAAATGCTACTTTAAAGAGGTATTTATTATCTAAAATTTTTTTATACTCATTAAAAATATTTATCTTTCTAATATTGATAGATGTATTAATTTAACATGTCACAATTTTTTACGAGGTATATTTAAGTAAAAAAGTAAAATAATTGCAGAGGTGGTTCCAGAGAAAATAAATAGCCTAAACCATCTATTTATGGATGATGAACAAGTGGAAGAGACACTAGGTTTATTTTTAGATAGCAAGCTCAAGTTAGTCTTTTACATTAAAAAAAATCAATAATCACGTTAATAATGAGACAAACCAAATTATATCAAAGAATTGAAATAATTTTTTAATTTGAATTTATTTATGTTTTTACCGAACTCTAAATTTCTATAAGCCAATTTCCGATAACTATGTATTAAAAAAAAAATTATGAAATGGTATTGTTTAATGGAATAAATAAACATAAGATTTGTGCAAGAAAAGGGGTGATGAAGCATGTTGATCGTAGGAAGAATTCTGGTTCGTCTTCAATGGAGATCCCTGAGCTACTACCATGGTCATCATCATCTACATAAAAACAACCATCTTCACCTTCCACTTCCACTCCCTCCAACATTCTACCTCGCTCCTATCTGCAACAACCTTGACACTGTCAAAAAGCTCCACGCTTCTCTCCTCGTCCACGGTCTCCCCCCCGACACCAACCTCCTCTCTCTCTACGCCTCCTTCGGCCTCCTCCGCTACGCTCGTACCCTCTTCCACCTTTTGCCTTCTCATAACCTCTACTCCTTTAAACTCATCATTCGTTGGCATTTCCTCAACGACATCCATTCTCATGTCGTTTCATTTTACCACCTCGCTAGACTCACCCTCGGTTTCTTCAACGACCTCGTCGTTTTCTCCATTCTACTTAAGGCTTCTTCACAGTTACGCGACCTTGTTCTCACTACAAGACTCCACTGTCATATTCTTAAAGCCAATAGTCCTGATAGCTTTGTACTCACTAGTCTCGTTGATACTTACTCTAAATGCGGTGAACTTCACTATGCGCGTAAAGTGTTCGATGAAATTCCTGATCGTAACATTGTGTCGTGGACTTCGATGATTGTTGCTTATGTGCAAAATGACTGTGCTGAAGAAGGGTTGATGTTGTTTAACCGAATGAGGGAAGGGTTTGTTTGTGGAAATTTGTTTACTGTTGGAAGCTTGGTTACTGCTTGTACCAAATTGGGGTGTTTGCATCAGGGGAAGTGGGTTCATGGGTATGTTATTAAGAATGGGATTGAGATTAATTCTTTTTTGGCAACTTCTCTTTTGAATATGTATGTTAAATGTGGCGACATTGGAGATGCACGTTATGTGTTTGATGAATTTTCAATTTCGAATTTTGATGATGATGATGATCTTGTTTTCTGGACGGCTATGATTGTTGGGTATACACAAAGAGGTTATCCTCAAGCTGCGTTGGAATTGTTTACTGATAAGAAATGGTATAGGATTTTGCCCAATTCTGTTACCCTTGCGAGTTTGCTCTCTGCTTGTGCTCAATTGGAAAATATTGTTATGGGAAAGTCACTTCATGTTCTGGTAGTTAAGTATGGATTGGATGGTACTTCATTGAGGAATGCTCTTGTTGATATGTATGCAAAATGTGGATTGAGTTTTGATGCACGTTATGTGTTTGAAACTACAGTCGATAAGGATGTTGTTTCTTGGAACTCCGTTATTTCTGGCTATGCACAGAGTGGTTCTGCATATGAAGCTCTTGAGCTCTTCCATAGAATGAGATTGGAGTCGTTTTCGCCAGATGCAGTTACAGTGGTTGGTGTTCTCTCAGCTTGTGCTTCCGTCGGTGCTCTTCAAATTGGTTCCTCCTTACATGCTTTCGCATTCAAGTATGGCTTGGTATCCTGTAGCATCTATGTTGGCACTGCACTGCTCAACTTTTATGCAAAATGTGGGGAGGCTAACTTGGCTCGCATGGTGTTTGATACGATGGGAGAGAAGAATGCTGTGACATGGAGTGCAATGATTGGTGGGTGTGGTATGCAAGGTGATGGAGTTGGATCTCTTTCTCTATTTAGGGATATGTTGAAAGAGAAACTTGTGCCTAATGAAGTGGTCTTCACAACTATATTAGCAGCTTGCAGCCATTCAGGAATGGTTGGAGAGGGATTGAGGTTATTTGATTTCATGTGTAAGGAGTTAAATTTTGTTCCTTCCATGAAACATTATGCATGTATGGTTGATCTGTTGGCACGTGCTGGCAACCTTCAAGAAGCATTGGATTTTATCGACAAAATGCCTGTTCAACCCGGTGTTGGTGTGTTTGGAGCTTTTCTCCATGGATGTGGACTTCATTCCAATTTTGATTTCGGAGAAGTGGCAATTAGGAGAATGTTGGAGTTGCACCCTGATCAAGCTTGTTACTATGTGCTCATCTCAAACCTGTATGCTTCAGATGGAAGATGGGGCATGGTCAAGCAAGTGAGAAAGATGATAAAGCAAAGAGGGTTGAACAAGGTCCCTGGTGTTAGTTTAGTGGAGATGGATGTCAACAATAGTACATATACCAATGCGGCAGTTTGACCGTATCACCTTTGTTCATGAATTTGTGATCGTAAAGCAGTACTGCCTGCTTAACAAGTGGTTGGACGAACTGGTTTCACAATCACCCTGCCGAAGATGTAAAAGTTCCGAAAACAAGTCTCATAAAACTGGAGATAATTGTTTGAGCGTAAGACTCGATGAGCTTGGCAGGAGCTGATGGTTCTGAGGAGCCAAGTGACCAAAAGGTCAGCATAGAGTCAGTAAATGGCCTTGTGGAAGAAGCAAAGTTGTCTAACTCGAGGGTCTACATAAACCGGGGAAACTTTCGTAGACTGGACTTTAAGAATATACCTAATATTAAAGAAACATATAAATGATGGCATGGACTCGTAAGAGAAAATGACATACATGGACATGTTCTGTGTTAGATATGTGTATATCTTTATCTAGATGCAAAGCTGAAAGTAGATTGATATGAATGCTAATGCTATCTTGGATTTGTGTCTGTCATTAAAACGAGGGAATGTAGGTTGTAGAATGGTCGTGCTCAACAATTACCGGTATCTACAAAAATAGTGCATTTAGCTAGTTCAAGAGAGAGAGCAAATACACCAAACAATAGCATAGGCGTTAGAGCAAAATAATCAAAGTTGTTGGAAACAAATACTTATGTACTTTACATTTTTTATATTATTTAACAGTGAATATTTTTATGTAGTTATTTTCTTGGATGAAGAGAAGAATTACATGATTGCAATCCCACTTGCGAAAAAAAAACCTGCGGTCACATTTGTAACATCAAAAGAACATGCTGACACTATGTCATTTTAACGTTGTCGTTCCCACTCAAAAGCTCAAACATTGCTCCTCCTCTGTTATTGCGCTTCTTCACTCTCGCTCTTCATCTTCCATTATAGATCCTACCAATTTTCAAAACCTCGCTTCACTCTTACAAGGCCATCTTTCTCTTCCTCATCTTCTCCAAATCCATGCACGCATTTTCCAAGTTGGTGCACACCAAGACAATCTAATAGCTACCCGTCTCATTGGCCACTACCCTTCTCGAATTGCACTCAGAGTCTTTCACCAACTCCAAAATCCAAACATCTTCCCTTTCAATGCCATCATCAGAATCTTCGCTGAACAAGGTCACTTCTTTCATGTTTTTTCCCTCTTCAACTGTTTGAAACGCCGCTCACTTTTTCCCAATGACTTAACACTATCTTTCCTCTTGAAGGCATGCTTTAAGTCCAAAGATACGCGTTGTGTTGAACAGATTCATGCTCACATTCTGAAGATGGGTTACTTCTCTGACACTTTTGTGACCAATGGGTTGGTTGCTGTGTATGCTAAAGGTTTTAACAAGTTGGTATCTGCACGTAAAGTGTTTGATGAAATTCCTGACAAAAGTGCAGTTAGCTGTTGGACTTCCTTGATCACTGGTTATGCTCAGTCTGGTCAGAGTGAGGAGGTTTTACAGGTTTTTCATGCGATGATCAGGCAGAACATGTGTCCGCAAAACGATACTATGGTCAGTGTTTTATCAGCTTGTTCTAGCCTTCAGATACCGAAAATTGAGAAATGGGTTTACATTCTTTCAGAACTGATTGATGATAGCATTAGTGCTAGAGAAGCTTGGCATGATTCAGTTAACACAGTTTTAGTTTTTTTGTTTGGTAAGTGGGGGAATGTTGAGAAGAGTAAAGAAAAGTTTGAGCAAATTTCTGCAGTAGGAAAAAGAGGCGTGGTTCCTTGGAATGCTATGATAAGTGCATACGTTCAAAATGGTTGCCCTTTGGAGGGTTTAAATCTTTTCCGCACTATGGTTGAAGAACAAACCAGCAGACCTAACCACATTACAATGGTTAGTGTGCTTTCAGCTTGTGCTCAAATTGGTGATTTGAGTCTTGGTTGTTGGGTTCATGAGTACCTAATATCCATAGGACATAAAGGTACCATTGGGTCAAATCAAATTCTCGCCACATCTTTAATTGACATGTATTCTAAATGTGGTAGTTTGGATAGGGCAAAGGAAGTTTTCGAGCATGCAATCTCTAAAGATGTTGTCTTATTCAATGCAATGATCATGGGTCTTGCGGTAAACGGTGAAGGAGAGGATGCATTGAGGCTTTTCTACAAAATGGCAGAATATGGCTTGCAACCCAATGCTGGAACATTTCTTGGTGCTTTAAGTGCATGCAGTCACTCTGGTTTGTTGGAGAGAGGGCACCAAATATTCAGAGATGTGAGCCTTTCCGCCTCTCTTAAATTGGAACATTATGCTTGTTATATTGATCTCCTTGCAAGAGTGGGATGTATAAAAGAAGCTATCGAGGTTGTGATTTCCATGCCTTTCGAGCCAAACAATTTTGTCTGGGGTGCTCTACTTGGAGGTTGCTTGCTTCACTCTAGAGTTGAGTTGGCTCAAGAGGTTTCGAAGAGGCTTGTTCAAATTGATCCAAACAACTCTGCAGGTTATGTTATGTTGGCTAATGCACTTGCATCTGACAGTCAATGGAGTGATGTATCAGCACTGCGGTTGGAAATGAGAGAGAAGGGGATCAAGAAGCAGCCAGGAAGTAGTTGGATTAGTGTGGATGGAGTTGTACATGAATTTCTAGTTGGCTGCTTGTCACATCCTCAAATAGACAGCATATATTATATATTGACTGGATTGGTGAAGCATATGAAAGCAGAGAGCCATTGTCTTGTGTGTTGTTACTAGATATACTGTGATTACAGGAAGAGGATGTCACACTAGTAAATTTTTTGCCAATGCCTTCCCATGGTTTTTATAATTAGAGAATGTGTAAGTAATTTAGTGATTAAATCTCACATTTCATAAATGATAAATAATAAAGAATTCCCATCAAATAAATTATCATGTGACGAAATTGTTAAGTAAAAAATTAGCAATAAAACAATCTCTGACAACGCTTAATGCATTAGTCTACAATTCTTTTTGGTTCTAATTGTTTGTGAGAGAATTAGGTATCATCTCCTATGACAATGAATGCATTTTCTAGTTTTCCTGGTAGGAAACATCATGCTCTTTTACAGAGTATTTGGTATTCTGTTACAAAACTTAAGATTTTTCCTACTTCATGGAACGACGGGAAACAACTGAATTTAGGAAATCAGCCTTTCCTTACAATTATTTTAGTTTACCGTTGTGATTGACATTTTTTTGTGCGTGGCATTTCATCTCAAAGATGTATATATAGTATTAGTATTTAGCATTGGATGTAGATTATATTTTCCTTATCCAACTATTATGCCTTTTATGTTAAATAGATATTTATAATTTAGTTGGATAAGAGATTAATGAGAAATTATCATTGACATTTGTCAATGCTAACCAAATTATATTTGAATTTGAAAATTGAAATAATAGATTTAAAAAAAAAAATGAATATTTAGATAAATATTTAAAGTTGAAATTTATATTTAAAACAATAAATTATATAGATATAGATATAAAAATGAAATTTATATTTAAATTTAATTGCAGTTTTAGTCCCTTATTTTTATTGATTCACGAAACTAGTCTCTTATTTTAAAAGTCGACAGTTTTGATCCCTCTCTATGATTTTTTAACTAAAAAATAATGAGAGATGATTTAAATAACGTGACATATGATATGATAATGTAAAATGATTAACACTAATGAGATTTGAATAAAACACCGTAAATACTAAGATTTCTACTTTAGAATTTTTTCATATTTTTAATTTAATTAATGATATATGAATAATTAATGCATTTAGATGATTTTATATCATAGAATTGTATGTCAAATCATTAAAAATGTGTCAAATTATCATTTTTTAGTTCAAAAATCTGAGGGAGAGACTAAAACCGTTGACTTTTAAATTAGGGAGACCAATTCCATGAATTAGTAATAATATAGGGACCAAAACTACAATTAAGTTTATTTAATTTTTTTTATCAATAATTAAAAATTTAGGTAAATTTTATTTTATTTGGATGAAAAGATACATCATATTTTTTTAAAACAATAAATTATATATAGATATAAATGATTATATTCTATCTAAGAATAATTTTAGATAATTCAAATTCTTATGTTCAAGTTAGTTAACTTGATACTTTCAATTATATTGATTTTGATTTATAATTTATTTATTTTTTATTCACATTTTGCAATAATTTGAATGCAATTTGGTACATGTATACTCCCTCTGATCCAAATTATTGATCCAAATTATTAGTGAATATTATTGATCTTATGTATTTATTGTTTTAAAGAGTTTTTTACACATTTAAAATGCTTGTCTTTTAATATTGAAAGTTGTATTTAATGTGTTACAATTGAAGATATATATGAAAAAACATTTAAAAGGTGCGAATAGTGATTGCAAGATGGATGTATTTAATTGTCATTGATGACTTGATTTTTCGGTAGCCAAATTTTTCTTAAGTGTGGGTTGTGATTGCAAGATGGATGGTGTGGTGAAGATCATAGTAAAATATTGTCATGCTTAATCCTTGGAGTTAAAGATCTAAACTTATTAATTGTACTCTTTGAAATCAAATTACTATTTTTTATTTAAGCTATTTTTTTTAATCAAAGAAAATAAATAAAGTGCAAAAACATCACACGTTTAAGTACCTCAAGACAAACACCTATTATTTGCAACACACTAAGAATTTATTCAAAAGAAAGATGAGTATAGTCAATTAAGTTTAAGTTGAATTTTGGCCTAATCCCCCCAATATTTAAGCCATTAATAAGAAGAAAAATTAAATAATATTAATAATTAAGAGAGTGAATTACATGAATACATAAGCTTATATAACCAATTAGATAATAACTAGTGTTACTAACTAACCAAGTTAACAAACTAATTAACCAACTAAGACTAAGTCTAACAATGTAAACTAACTAGATATATAATATATGTCTTATTGTAACTTTTGGTATAATCATCCTTTTCATTATCAATACACTTTCCACACAAATGTACAGAAACAAAAACCAGATTAGCCCCATATTAGAGGGCCAAAAGCACTACCTAACCATAATCATAAAATCGCCAAAGAAAATTGACCATTATAATGGAATAAATCGCACTCAAACACTCGAAAGGACAATTATAAATCACACTACTGCTATGATTCTATTCAAAATATGCTCCTTCGAATGTACAAGACAATCACAAAAGGCAACCCGTCTAGCTTCCACGATCAATTACATAGAGATACAGAGAAACCTTATCATTGCTTCAAATGATTAAAAAAGGAATGCTACACATTACAAAACACATACTCCTGGTTGTCAGGGAGAGAGCAAGGGCAAACGCAAAGGCAAATAATGAGGAAACTGCAGCAAACGATCCCCTTTTACTCAGCTAAATGATAGAACTGCATGCAGGTCATGGTTTATCATACACAAATTTTGTTCTGGGATCGACAATGAGACCCTTCCCTCCGTTCACTTCTAAGTCATGCCTGCGTGAATAGAAGTATACAACAGATTAGTAAGCTCCCCTAGTAGTGGTCATACCTTATTAGCAAAGGGCATCCACAATTTGCTAGCACTGTTTCCAGTCGATTTGTTTTTAGAAGCCATATATTGAAAGCAAAACATTGTACAAAATAACATTAGAAAATATGTTGATGGTGAAAACAAAGACTCAACTGAAACACAAAATCTGGTATGGTCAACTGTTCACGAGGTACATATCTAAATAGCTGCAGAAGTCGATCAACATACACCACTTTCTTCCAAACCTGAAAATTAATTTTTAATAATATATAATAAATATAAATATGAGATCCTTAAATATATTATTAAATTTCACTAAAGTACCTCATTGTCCACAAACATTTGAAGTGCAAATACTGCTGCTTTCAGTCCAAAAGTTGGATGAAGGACATATATTGCCTACACGTCAGATTGAGAATATAAAACAAAGACGGTAAACTTTTAAAGTTTTAATGCATTAGGGAAATAGAGAGTGCATAGTTGTACCAATCCTTAAAAAAAGAAAAATAAAGAAACAAAAAGTTAAATAAAATAAAATAGTGCATACATGCAGGTTGCGCTGATGCTTCCGACCAAGTATTTGTTGCAATCTTTTCATCCAGCCCAGGTCTGGCTGCCTAATACCAGAAAATGACGAGAAAGGTCAAAATAAGCTGTAAACAAACGAGTATCATGGCAATTGCACACAAACCAGGAGCAACTAATGATTGCAGTTATTATACACAGTTCACAAAGCAACTTGCTCTTCAGTATGTCCTCTTCCAACTCGTTCTTTATCTTTTTCTTTTATTCAAGTATGCTTTATTGGAGTTGCAAAATTTCCAAAGGGTTGCTCAATTTCAATATTGGGCCTTGTATTAAGTCTTAGTAAACTAGACAAAGGTACATAACTACATATAGTTAGGTGGTTTCATACCATGTCACCCATGGCCTAAGCCAATGGCCAAGCAGATGTTTCTAGGAACTATGCAGGAGGACTACAATTACAGACATACTATTGTAGATGGAAACAGCAAAATGTTCAACCAGATTTTCCATATCTCCCTTCTCTAATTATATAAAGAGGAGATTACCAAAACATAGGCTGCCAAAGAATTTTAATTAATTTGGCATAGTGATCACGTCCAAGAATGCAAACCTATTATATTATATGAAAAATTAGACAATTTAGTACATCAAAGAGTTCAAACATTTAACACTTACATCTGAAGAGAAGCAGCGGAGTGGAAGTAGACCAAAGTATAAGGTTTCTGTATAACAGGCTCAAACTCCTACAGTTGAAAACCAACAAAAACAAATCTCAAATTACGAACATAATGCTTGCCAATATCTAGAAGATAAAATAAATTAATAGCCAAACTAATGCTTGCCAACAGTTAAAGATGGAGCTTAAATGGATAACTGAATTACCTTCACCACATATAGCACAAATCGTTCCAGATCAAGACACCTAAGCAAAAAGTGAGCACCCACAACAACCATGACGGGACGACCCTCACTGTCTACCCCTCCACGGTAGCTAAAAAACATAAGTATCTCAGTCATTCAATACAAAGATGAATAAAAGAAACCACTTGAAGAATGAAGACAGATGATGAAATAAATGGATGCTTACACAATTTTCATTTCTGCAATTTCAGAAAGATTTAAAGAGTTTGCTTTGGATAGGTATCTAGAATGAAGAGAATATTCTTCAGCAGCAGACAATGGAGGCCCCTCAAGGTCACCATATCCAAGTAATTTAGCACAATTAAAGCCTCTTTGTGCTTCAGCAGTTTTCTCCCACTGCTCCAGACGCCTTTGATCAGGGTCTTTAATCAAGGACATGAAGGCAGGATCCAGAAATGAATCTAAATGTGATGAGTCCCTATAACACATGGATCAGGAAAATTCTACCAGAAGTGAGATTAAGAAATGTGTTGTGTTTTGTTTAGTCAAATACAACAAAAACACTGAAGCACATACAACTAATTGCAAGCAAATGAATCAAAATATGTTCAGACGCATTTTTCAGAGATGGAGAACTTGTAATATAAAATGTTAAATATATATTTAACTAGTCTTGTAACCGATATCTATGTATGCTTGGATTGATTATGCTCATCCTGACTTCTAGTATTTATTTTCACAATGAAACGTGCTGAGAAATAAACAAAAAAAAAATGAAAATTTTAAAAAATTACTGACTTTTGAACCAAGCCAATATCACTGAGAGGAAGATCAACTGCAACACCAGGTGGTCTTGAAACAATCTTTTTAGGCAAAGGCTTTATTCTGATTTTACGCTCATCTATGATGGTCTCACCATTTTCATCCCCAACATCTGCAGGAAGTTTTGACAAAGCAACCTGCTCTTCATGTTTATCCCGAGGAAAGTAAAGTGGAAGCAGCCTGCATGAAACAATATGAAAGGTAAAAATGAATAACACAAACTCCAAAGTCCGTGTTTAAAAGAAAATCAACCAAACTTCCTTAACTAGTTCATGTCAATAAGAAAATTGAAGATGTAAAAATAGAAAGAAAAAATGCTAAAAATACCTTTTATATATTTCAGTATCGGTTGTGCTAGTAGTGCAAAATACAACAGCTGTTAAGTTATTTTTCTGCTTTTCAAGAAACCGTCGCACAGTTCCTGAATAAAAGAACATGAAAGGAAAGGAAAACAAAAGAAAATTTAGCCTAAGACATGTCATCGATGTACCATCTGGAAGTAATTGTCAGCTTAACACATGAATCAAATATATACTAGATGCAATCCACCAGTACATGATAAATTATTAGTTTTCCTAGTCAGCCTGCACCTGCCATCGCCATGATCATGAACTTAAACACCACTAGGTAACATAGAGAATCAACTTACACAAACTGTGAGGAAATGACTTTGAAGAGAGAGCCCAATTTATCATTTTATCTTCCTACTTTCTCCTTCACTCCAAAATTTATTTATTTTTATTATCAAGTCAATAACTCATTTTTCTGATCTTTGGCATTAATGCCTGGTATTTTATTGGTTGGAACATAATGGAACAGTAATAATAATCCCCATAATTTCAATTGCCAAGAGATTTCCAGAGTTAAACCTAACTAATGTATCAGGTCAAAATATCACAAGAAACAAATTGAAGTAAAATCATGTCAAAAAGAAAACCTCACTTATAGCTACATGAGCAGCAGGTTCTCGGGGATAGTTCTTTGCCTCCGTATAAATACAACCCATAGCAATGCTACATCAGTATATGGCTAAGATAAGTAAGTTGCACATTATCAAAAAACATGAGATTCCCAAAAACAACAAAAGTTGCAAGAAAATAAACAAATATATTTTGGGGTGAGGGGGAACCTTCGAAGTCCATTGTCAACTAGAAGCTCCATGCAAGAGCGATAGCAATGACTTAAAGCATTCTCTGCAGCAGTATGATACTTTACAGCATACTTGGGGCCAACAGTGTGGATAATTCTCCTGCAAGAAATTTATTAATGTAAAGATCATGAATATGTCAATAACAAAAGATAGAAATGTAGAATGCAACAACATAACCATTGAAGCATGACATATTATTAAAGATCTCTGGTTCAAACCACAAAAAATAAAAAAGCACGCAGTTTAACATTTATAAGTAATATACATAAATCCCATGTCCAACAACCAGCATTCGGAAAAGACAGAAAAAGTATGGAATGCTCCTTTCAATCAATGCAACAATACATACTTAAATACATTCTCTGAATATCTGTTCCACCAACACAAGAAAAAACTGTAAACCATGATTGATTGTATAACTGATCTAGTAATAAAAGAGAGACTATTGCTTCTTCAGCTTGAACAAGTAAAAGAAAGGAGGCCAACAATCAAACCTAGCAGGAAGGTCATATGCATTGGTAACTTTAGCCATCCCTGTTCGACATCCACCCTGTCAACACTAAAGATGCATTAGTTCATATTTTATTGAGCATCATATCCAGAAAGTTTCTTCCCCAACACGATATGGAAATATGACAATCTAACTGGACCTGCTTTACGCATGTTCATGAAATAGTGAACCGCAAATAATAAAAATAATACAACTGCAAATACAAAAAATAATAAAATTTTATTTTATGTCCCAAGCTCACATATTATCAACATCCAACACGGAGCACATAAAAAATTTTGATAAATAATTAACTATACCAGAGTCGCACATTCTTCAGCAAGACCAGGTCCAGCGGCAGAATGCAATCCAGGGCTGCTGTGTGCTTCATCCATATTCTGTCAACCACAAGAAAGAAAACCAGATAGGAAATAAGATATTAGTACCCTCATTTTATTTACTGGAGCTCAGTTCTATCTATGCTTAATAGCATCACTATATTTATATTATGAATAAAGATATATTCTCCTAATGGTTAATAATAGTTAATGAAGTATTAAAACAAAATATGGGAAAACAAAAAATGCAATCAATAACTTCTGGATTCGACAATTAGGAGAATCATTAGGAAGATGGATTAGGATTTAGGAGGCTATAGAATCAATCTCTTATCGTGCAGTCACAACGGGATAAAAATTTCAAATTATAAAATATCGATAGGTCTCATGAAAAGTGTCAAAAAATCACGGTCAACCTATAAAGTCGTTGTTTTTAAATACCAAAAAACTTATTAGCATTTCAACATAGACTTTTAAAAGTACACAATCAAGTGCCTCTAACAAATAATAACAACAACCAGAGTCTTTTCCTACTAGGTAGGGTCAGGTTCATAGACCAAACAATGCCAATAAGTTCTGTGTGTGTTAAATCCTCAACAAGTCCTTTAAGATATCAGCCATTATTAACGGTTCACCAAGCTACCATTTGAATCGCTCAAAAAACAAAGGACAAGAAAGAACAAAAATATTGGTCCTATATTTGATTTAAAACTGGCCACCATGAAACAACACCAAACAAATGATGACTGACTGGAAGAAAGAGTTCCAACATAGTTGCGCATAGAAAAGTGGGAGAGGGGGGCAACTATTGTCTTGTGGACAAGAATTCAAATGTCAAAATTATCACCTTCCTTCCACCTCTTAACTCTCCATCCACCGTAGTAACAACAAAAACATTATCACTCATTCTTCCTTCACCCACCATGACAAATGCACTCCCTAAGCTATGCATTGACACAAAATTCTTTCTGCTTTAAAGCTTTCTAGACGATTTCTATTCACACCATATTTCCCTCCTCTCGATCGTCTTTTAAGGCATATTATTTCCATTCTTGACCTGCCTGGTATAATGTTGAAATGGCTTTCCGAAATATGAGTCTCTTCTCTAAATCTCTGTTCAATTACATTTTCCCATAGTTCCATAAGTATGGCTTTTAACTTAATCCCTCTATAGTTAGCACAATTGATAATATCTCCCTTGTTTTACGATCAACTGAACAACTTTTCATCTTGAATTTTCTTCAATCTGATTATCCCATTTAACAATTTTTATCCAAGTTATACCTTTCTCCCATGAGACATTTTTAAACATCAAAAAAAAAAATTGTAGGCTCAAAAGAGCAAAAAAAACCCAAGCATTTCCACATAAAGTGGGTTGCTTATCAAAGGCCTCCCTATAATGTATAAAAGGAAGGACAGGGAGTAGGAGAACATTTTCAGTTTTTCTATTTCATGACAAAACAGACACTTCAAATAATAAAATAACCACATTGGTGTCCTATTTGGTCCAAGTCCAACCTATTCCCTAGGAGTCTTTATCACTATCTCATAAAAGAATGAGAAAGGAAAACATAATGAAAGAAACATAAAACTAAAAGTTACATGTGTCCATAACACTGTAATAAAGGCCAATAACATGGATGTTTGGACCGTAACTTTCAGCTTGCAGGGAATTTTGTTATTTTGTAGTTCTACATGCAAAGGCTCTGTTGTAACGAAAAGTCATTGGAGGAGAACTATAAATCATTCAATAAAAATGTTTGTTATGGTAGTTTGTTTCTATGAACTCTCCATTTCTCTTCTCTATATCCCTACTTCCTAACAATTAATGAAGGAAAACTTAAACAACAAACTAAAGAAAAAACCAAGATAGTGCTCACCTCATTGGTCGAGTTTACCACGACATCCACCTCAAGATTCCACGGATTCCCCCTCCACAAATAAATCCTCGAATTGATTTCATGGTCAACAGGAAATCTTGATACCGACGTGCTGCCATCACTGCCATCTGCTCCTGAGGCTGATGCTAAAGGATCAGGAAAGCATGAACTAGAAAACGAAGAATCTCCATTTTCATTTCCGAAGGACTGGTCGGTATCATTCCATCGCGGAACTTGATCTAAAGTAACAACAGAGTCGGAACTGTCGGTAGGCAATCCACCACGAGGTGTAGCTGAAGCAGCCACAGACCTATACATTCCAGGGACTCCAAATCCAATACACAGCAACACTCCACTCCTCTTATTGAACTTCCATAATCACAATGCCACAAGAATCAATAATAATCTAGCATGAAATTATCATATATAATAAGCTACAACAGCTACTGAACCTAATAATAATCAGAAATATGATCAAAGTGAATAAGAGATTCTATAATCACCAATAAGCACTTCCTTTTCAAGCATAAACCAGAAATTAGATTCGAGACTAAAATTTGAAGATAAAATCGGGAACAAAATGCAATTGAAAAAAAAAAAGATACTACATAATTCGAAAGCAAGCAAAACTGAAATATGCGAAGTATAATAAGAAAAGTAGCACTAAGGCAGAAACCTAATAGATATATGAGTTAAGAGCATGAAGAAGAAGAAGAAGAAGAAAATTGAACCTGAAATTGATGGGATTGTGAGGTGACGAGGAAAGGACCAAAGGATGAATATTATTATTGTATGAAAAAAAAAGAAAAATGCGATAATTGAGATTGGCAAGGGTGGGTTGGTCGCTGAGCTTGCAAGTTGCAAATGCTAAGTTATTATTAGGCTTAAATATATGTTATTATTAAGGGTGGGTTCGTGTATTTTTTTTTTTAACTTTTAACCGTGTAAATTCAAATTTAAAACAAAAAATTATAAGATAAAAATTAAAAAAAATGTTGATAATAAACATATTTAAGTATTATTATTATTATTATTATTATTATTACTACGACGTTTGGTCTTTTATTTTTATTAATTAATAAATTTAATTTTTTATTTTAAAATTTAATTAAAAAAATAATAATATGACATATTTTAGTCGACGTGATATATAATAGATAATATTAAATAATTAATACATGTAAAATTATACTAAAATTTAATATAAATTTTAATTTTAATTTTTAAAATTATTTATTTTTATAATTTAATTAATAATATAAGTAATTAATATCTTTAAATAATTTTACATCGTAATATCATATATCTTACGTGGTATCATTTAATAAATATCAATTTTTTTATTTTTTTCTTAAAATTTTTGATAGATCAAAACTATCTAAAATTTAAAATAAAATATCAATTCTGCCAACAGCTCAAAAAATAATTCTGCCAACAGCTCAAAAAACTGTAATTAAATATTTTGTTTCTATATCGGGAAGGAAGCTGTATTATTATTATAACGACAAAAGGAAAACGAAAATATGGTTTTGTATTTTACTGTTGCCAGCTGTATAACGGTTCAGTATTCTGTAATCCAGATCCAGAGGTGAGGCTGAGATACACCTTGAGTCAAGTTGAACTGAATCAAGTTGAACTGGAGGAATTGCAATTGGAATTTAGAACAATAAAAAATTTGAGTTACGATGACAAGCTCTTGTTACAGAGAAAGAAAAGAAAAATACTACCTCTCTCTGGATATTCTCCTTTTATTCTGAGGAATAAGGAGTAAATTTCAATTTATTTTATTGTAAATAAAGTTTTTTAATAATAGTCAACTATTATAAATATAACTTTTAATTTTTTTTTACGAGAAGGGTGGGAATAGGTCAGGTCAGGCTTTGAAAGGCCTGAGCCTGACCTACAATTATTTTTTTAGACCTAAGCTTGATCTACGACCTGTCATAGGCTTTTTTTCCGGCCTGACCTGACCTTTTTGAAAATCTAGTATGTCCTGAAAGTCTATTTAGAAGCCTTATTCACATTAAAATATTTAAATGTTATATTTTACATTTTTTTAAATAGGCTAAGTTAGAAAGTTTTATATAAGAAAAACTAATAAAATTATAATCAAATCTAATATAATAAAATAATATTAAAATAGCCTAATTAATAGGCTTTAAAATAAGAAACAATAATATTAATAAATAACATTAATAACTAATATATATATATATATATATATAGGCCGGTCTGTCAGACCTAATAGGCTTTTATATAAGTCTGAACCTGACCTATTTAAAAAAATAGGCTTTAAAAATAGCCTGAACCTAGCCTTCTTATTAAACAGGTCAGGCCATAAGTAGGTCAGGTCATAGGCCCCTGTCGGACGACCTAGCCTATTCTCATCCCTAACGAGAACAAATAATATATAATTAATCAAATCATACAAAGAAATATCAGTTACATCATTGATAAGTGTCAAATTTATCTAATTTTTCATGATCTTTTGGGCATTTATACGTTTGAAAAGTTTAAGGTATATGTTAAATTATCCTTCAATAGGTTATTTTAGCAAGTAGTTGAAGGTGCAAACACGAGAAGGGGGGGTTGAATTGTGTTTGACTTAACTTGAAACTTTTCCTGTTTTAATACTTTCAAAACAAAACTTGATGTATAATTAAAACAGAGTTAGCAGCGGATAAAAATAAAAATAAAAACTCACAGATTTTATACTGGTTCACCGTTAACGAGGCTACGTCCAGTCCCTTCGCCTTAAAGGATTTCACTAATTCAATCTTGAATTACAACCTTGCTACTGACCCTCCAAGTCAGTCTTCTCAAATAGTCTAACAATCCTAGACTTCTTTGAGGAAAAACAACTCCTGTTCTTCAGCCAATCTGACACCCCAGATTGTAGAAGAAATCACAACACTATGAATCTAATTGCCAAGTAACCTGCTACCTCTACTGACTCCCACAGCTTGTAGACTCTACTTCAACAACTTAGATTTGACACAGTGGAACGAAAACAACAAGAGTACTTGCTTTAAAAACTGAGACTCAACAATTGACTTATATGAAAATTTGAGAGTGTTTGCTTTTGAAGTGTATGACCCTTTTGTGATTTTCGATTCTGAGTATTCTGCTTTGAGCCTCCTTTTTATAGATGCAGATTTGGGTCTCTTCCAAGCTTAATTTCAAGCTGAATCTTGCTGGATTCTCTTGCAAAAATAACTTGACCAATTGGGCTTTATTTAAATAAAACACATATCTTCAGATTTTCTTTCAAAATAACTGGCCAATCAAATCTGTTGGTTGTTCCCGCCAATGCTCCTGAATTCCATGCTACTCCACTTTATTTTTATAACCAATCTTTTTAACACTTTAATTAAAATAACTTGCAATCTCCATCGTTGATCAATTCTGGACCATCAGAATTTTGAGCGCTAGTCCACATCTGGTCCAAGCTAAATGATATGTTGTGATCCTCTGAATTCGGCCATCCCTGGACCACACTTCCTGACCCTCTGATCTTTTGATTTCGGCCAACCTGGATGCGCACCTGATATGCTGAATTCTTCTTGACTCGGCCATTTCTGGACTTGCACATTCTGTCCCTCTGATTTCGGCCAATACTGGGCCATGGTCTGATTTTCTGATCTGGACCATCACTGGACTCAAAAAATTATTTCTGAACCATTGATCTGGATATTTTTACTCTGATCTGGATAGATTCTGGAATTTGGTCTGGAACAAACTGAAATAAATTTGATCAAAAAATATTTCAGTTTGGACATTTTACCTTTGATTTTGGACTAGGTCTGGGTTGATTCTGGAACTCATTTCTTTTGTTCTGGACTTAGTTCCATGCCCTGAATCATGTTATCTTATGGTCTGGGCCAAATCTGGATTGATCCTCTTGTTCTGGACTCATAAACATACCTTCTGGTCAAGTCTGGAACAAGTATGGACTGTGTAATTTTTCACTTCCAGGCCATCTTCTGGTTAGAATAACTTCTGGAATAAAATTGATATTTGATTCCTATTTGTCTGGAACAACTCTCCTTCTGGCAGGCTTTCCAATGGTATGATCCATGTTTCATTCTGATTTTTATTCCTTCTGATCTGGGCCATCAAAGATATCTTCTGGTCATGTTTTGACATTCTTGGAGTATCTTCTAGTCAATCCAGAATTCATTTTTCTGGAATCCTTTGATCACTGCTTCTGATTCCTTCAGTTTCTGGGGCATTTAACTTAATAATTCAAAGTACAAAATAAGTTTACATAGAGTACATTTGTAAGCATCAAAATCCTAAGTACTTAGAACCAACTTGGTTCCAACAATCTCCCCCTTTTTGATGATGACAAAACCTTAACTTATTTTGCTAACTTATGACTCGAAGACTTTGAATTACTCCCCCTCAGACCAATCTCTCCCCCTAAGTCTGATACTCTCCTTTTCAACTCCTTCTTTGTTCTCTCTTTCTTTTCTTCTTTTCTTCTCTTCTTCTCTCCTTTTCAACTCCTTCTTTTTGCTCTCTTTCTTTTTCTCTCTTCACATTTCCTCTCCTTTTCAACTCCTTCTGTTTTCACTCTTTCTTTTTCTTTCCTTGTTTTTCTCTCTCCCTGTTTCCTCTTCTTTTCAACTCCTTCTGTTTTCTCACTTTCTTTTTCTCTCTCCTTTCTTTTTGTCTCTCCTTTTCTACTTATTTCTTCTTTCTCTCTCTCTCTCTTTCTCCCCCTTTTTGTCATCAGCCAAAAAGTGGTCCTGCTATTTTTGTATTTTTTGTTTTTCTCTGTACAAATTGCAGAAAGTAAAAAACAGAAAATAAAAGACAAATTAAAATAACAAGAAGTTTAAAAACTCCTAAGATGACTATTTGAGCCAGTCAGATATGGAGGTCATGTTGAGATGCTTCTTAATGAACTCGAACCTATCTTCTGGTAATGCCTTGGTGAAGATATCAGCCCGTTGATGATCAGTGTCCACAAATTGAATGCTTAAGGTTCCTTTCTGAACATGGTCCCTAATGAAATGGTGTTTTATTTCAATGTGTTTGGCTCTAGAGTGTAAGATAGGGTTCTTGGTTAGGTTTATTGCTGAAGTGTTATCACAGAACAAATGGATATTGTTTTCAAAGATGTTGTAATCTTTAAGTTGATGTTTCATCCAAAGTAGCTGTGAACTGCATCCTGCTGCTGATATATATTCAGCTTCTGCTGTTGACATGGCAATGGTGCTTTGTCTTTTGCTTGACCAAGAGATCAAGTTATCACCTAAGAATGTGCAGTTGCCACTGGTACTTTTCCTTTCCAAATTGTCTCCAGCATAGTCAGAATCACAAAAGCCTTTTAATTTGTAGGTGGGGGTTTTCTTGTATAACAACGTAAGGTTTGTGGTTCCTTTAAGGTATCTTAGAATTCGTTTGACAGCAGTTAAATGGGATTCCCTAGGGTCAGCTTGAAATCGGGCACAGACACAAACACTAAACATAATGTCAGGTCTAGAAGCAGTTAAATAGAGAAGGGATCCAATCATACCTCTGTATGTTTTCTGGTCTACCTTTTGGCTGGTTTCATCTTTCTCAAGTGAGTAGGTTGGGTGCATAGGGGTGGCCATAGGCTTACAGTCACTCATCTTGAACTTTTTGAGAAGTTCTTTAGTATATTTTGATTGGTGAATGAGTATACCTGATTTACCTTGGTGAATCTGAATTCCCAGGAAGAACTTAAGTTCTCCCATCATGCTCATTTGAAACTCCTTCTGCATTAGGTCAGAAAACTCTTTGCACAAATTGCCATTAGTGGATCCAAATATGATATCATCAACATAGACTTGAATAATCAGAATATCATGTTTAATGGATTTCCTAAATAGTGTATTATCAATCTGGCCTCTATTAAAATCATTCTTAACCAGAAAGTTACTAAGTCTGTCATACCATGCCCTTGGTGCTTGTTTTAAACCATATAAAGATTTTTTAAGTTTGAAAATATGGTCTGGAAAATCAGAATTTTCAAAACCAGGGGGCTGTTTGACATAGACTTTTTTACTTATGTAGCCATTTAAGAATGCACTTTTGACATCCATTTGATACAGCATTATATCATGATTAGCATCAAATGATAAAAGAATTCTTATTGCTTCTAACCTGGCCACTGGAGCAAAAGTCTCAGTGTAATCTATACCTTCCTGTTGACTGTATCCTTGAGCTACAAGTCTGGCTTTGTTCCTTACCACTTCACCCTTTTCATTGAGTTTATTCCTGAAAACCCACTTGGTTCCAATAATGTTTTTGTTTGGTCTGGGTACCAGATCCCAAACATCATTCCTTTGGAATTCATTCAGCTCTTCTTGCATTGCAAGTATCCAACCTTCCTCTGCCAAAACTTCATCAACAATGCTTGGTTCGCATCAGCTTCTGGTTCTGTAACAGCTTCTGATTCTGATGAATCAGCTTCTGGTTCTGGTGAATCTGTAACAGCTTTAGATTCTGGTAAATATCAAGATTTCTCTTATGACTTATCTTGGCTGTTTCTGACTTGATCAGATTTATCTTTTGAAGATTTGTCATGTGTTGCTGACTTGCTTGTATCCTTTACCTTTCCAGGTACTTCTGTTTCTTGTGCTTCTGCTCCCTGCACTATTTTTATCTTGCTTTGATTTGTTAAGATCAAGCAGTTTGTCATTTTACATAATGCAAATCAAATAAGTTAAAATTTAACTCAATACAGCCAAACCATTCCTTCTGCTTCTGGTGGTTCCTATTTGTTTTTGAAACCACAGGAATAGTGTTTCTGCTGAAGTATTCAATTCGTGTGATTCACTTGGTTCTTCTGACAGTTTGAAAACCTGCAAAATACTTATCTAGCTTTGATTTGTTAAGATCAAGCTTCTAGTTATCACAGTAAGCATAAATATAAAATAATAATAGTATATACAGCAAGATGTAGCCTCAGTTCTGAAAATCCTCTTGCTTCTGATTTTCAGATTCCTAATCTATATGTTCTGAGATTACATGGTTTGGATGAGGGAATTTGAATTCCCTTCCAGGTTTGTAGTTTTGATGAATCTCACTGGAGTGTTTGAAGAACTCTCCTGATTCTGATTCTGATTCATCTCTTTTGGCTGATACACCATGTTCCTCTGGTGATTCTGGTAATTATACTGATTGTGATCATTAAAGTAGTTCTGATGATCATACCTCAACCTTTGATACTGATACCTGTTCAGGTTCTGGTTCTGGTATTGATTTTGATTCTGGTTCCAGTGTTGATTATGGTTCCAGTTTCTGTGCCTCCAGTTCTGGTTCTGGTTCCAGTTCCTGTACCTCTGATACTGGTTCCAGTTTTGGTTCTGGTTCTAGTTTCTGTGCTTCTGGTACTTGTTCCAGTTCTGGTTCCAGTTCCTCTGATACTGGTTCCAGTTCTTGTGCTGATTCGAGTGATATCTATGATATTTCCCGTTCCTCCTATAATTCTGGTTCTGGTTCTGATAGGTATTGTGTTGACCAGTTCTTCTTCTACCAGAGTCATTTTGCTTCTGTTTGGTAGATGTTGGAACATAAACCTTCTTCTGCTTGTGCGTTGTCAACATCCATTGTCCAGGCACCATTGTTGGTGTCTCCTTCTGGTTGCTCATAATATCTGCAACATAGACAATTTGATCTTTTGGTAACCAGAACTGATTGGGTCCAGGTTTGTTAGTTGTAACAGCTCTCTGATCTTGTTCAGATTTTACCATTGAACAAGATAATTCAGAGTGACCTTTCTTGGCATAAACACTACATAAAACATCAGAATGAACAACTTTATTTTCAGTAATTGTTTCTGTTAAACCAAGACCTCTTTTTCCAGAATTACTGTTTCCATAAATCATAGATGCATTTTTACTTCTTTCCATTCCATTGGAAATAAAGTTTTGAAAAACTTGCTCATGCATATCAGATTTACAAACAGTTTCAGAAGTGGAACAATGATTACTTTTCAGAGTTTGGTTTTCAGATTTGAGTCTTGCAACATCAGTTTTAAAATTTTTGTTTTCAGTTGCATACTCAGAAATTCGATTCTTTGAAACTTGGACCTCTTTGGTTAGATTTTTCTTATCTTCCCTAAGAGTTTTCAGTTTTAAAGATATCTTATTATTTGCATTTAACAAGTCCTTTAAAGTATCAATTAATTCAGGTTTAGAAAGATCAGAAAATACCTCACTGTCTTCATCTTCTGATTCTTTTTCAGAGCAGTATTCAGAACCTGAATTTGTATGAGCCATAAGAGACAAAATTGTTTCCTCTGATGTGCTTCCAGACTTGCCTGAGTGATTGCTTCTATCACTCTTCCTTCTGCCTGTTTTCCCTCTGGAATTCATGCTTTTATGAAGACCAGAAGCAGACCTGATGTGAGCCATCTTTGCTGTTTCTGCCTCTTCTTCATCAGAAGATTCTTCCTCTGATTCTGATACATCCCAGGCAGCCATCAGACCTTTCTTTCTGTATCTGGAACTTTTCTTATGTTGTTTGCCTTTTTCCAGATTAGGACATTCTGACTTGATATGTACAGGTTTATTGCATCCATAACAAACAATATTCTTTTTGTAAGATTGTTCCTTATCCTTGCTGTTATGTTTCTTTCTGAAGTTTCTTTTCTTCCTGTTTTCCCAGATCTTAACCATCTTTTTGGTTAAGTATGCCATATCATCACAGTCACTATCACTATCCTCTGATTCTGATTCTACCTTTGCAGCTTTCTTCTGTTTTGATTTCAGAACCAGATTTTTCTTCTTCTTAGGTTCATCTTCTTCCAGTTCTATTTCATGAGACCTGAGTGAGCTGATCAGATCTTCCAGCCTCAAGGTACTCAGATCCTTAGCTTCCTGAATTGCAGTAACCTTTGGTCTCCACCTTTTTGGTAGACTTCTCAGAATTTTCAGGACATGATCTTCAGTGGTATAGCTTTTGTTTAATACTTTCAGTCCTGATACCAAAGTCTGGAATCTGCAGAACATTGTGTCAATGTCTTCATCCTCTTCCATCTTGAACAGCTCATACTTTCTGACCAATACGTTAGCCTTTGTTTGTTGAACCTGCTTGGTTCCTTCATAGGTCAGAACCAGACTATTGAATATACTCTTTGTTGTTTCTTTATTTGTGCATCTATCAAATTCCTTGAATGTGATTGCACTGACCATCATGGTTATGGACTTGTGATGAAGTCTGTGTAATCTGATCTGGTTTCATATCAAACATATCCAGTTTCTTAGTTGGATCTTCTGGATCAGTAGGTGCAGTGTATCCTCTGACTATCATCTTCCATAGTTCAGGATCTTGAGATATGACAAAGCTTCTCATTCTGTCCTTCCAATACTCAAACCCTTCTCCATCAAACAGTGGTGGTCTGTTGATGTTGTTTCCCAATTCTTCTGACATATTGAACCCCTTGGACCTTTCCTCAAACACTGTTAAGTGCTCAACCTTGAGACCGAGCTTTGATACCAATTGAAGGTGCAAACACGAGAAGGGGGGGTTGAATTGTGTTTGACTTAACTTGAAACTTTTCCTGTTTTAATACTTTCAAAACAAAACTTGATGTATAATTAAAACAGAGTTAGCAGCGGATAAAAATAAAAACAAAAACTCACAGATTTTATACAGGTTCACCGTTAACGAGGCTACGTCCAGTCCCTTCGCCTTGAAGGATTTCACTAATTCAATCTTGAATTACAACCTTGCTACTGACCCTCCAAGTCAGTCTTCTCAAATAGTCTAACAATCCTAGACTTCTTTGAGGAAAAACAACTCCTGTTCTTCAGCCAATCTGACACCCCAGATTGTAGAAGAAATCACAACACTATGAATCTAATTGCCAAGTAACTTGCTACCTCTAATGACTCCCACACCTTGTAGACTCTACTTCAACAACTTAGATTTGACACAGTGGAACGAAAACAACAAGAGTACTTGCTTTAAAAACTGAGACTCAACAATTGACTTATATGAAAATTTGAGAGTGTTTGCTTTTAAAGTGTATGACCCTTTTGTGATTTTCGATTCTGAGTATTCTGCCTTGAGCCTCCTTTTATAGATGCAGATTTGGGCCTCTTCCAAGCTTAATTTCGAGCTGAATCTTGCTGGATTCTCTTGTAAAAATAACTTGACCAATTGGGCTTTATTTAAATAAAAAACATATCTTCAGATTTTCTTTCAAAATAACTGGCCAATCAAATATGTTGGTTGTTCCCGCCAATGCTCTTGAATTCCATGCTACTCCACTTTATTTTTATAACCAATCTTTTTAACACTTTAATTAAAATAACTTGCAATCTCCATCGTTGATCAATTCTGGACCATCAGAATTTTGAGCGCTAGTCCACATCTGGTCCAAGCTAAATGATATGCTGTGATCCTCTGAATTCGGCCATCCCTGGACCACACTTCCTGACCCTCTGATCTTCTGATTTCGGCCAACTTGGATGCGCGCCTGATATGCTGAATTCTTCTGGACTCGGCCATTTCTGGACTTGCACATTCTGTCCCTCTAATTTCAGCCAACACTGGGCCATGGTCTGATTTTCTGATCTGGACCATCACTGGACTCAAAAAATTATTTCTGAACCATTGATCTGGATATTTTTACTCTGATCTGGACAGATTCTGGAATTTGGTCTGGAACAAACTGAAATAAACTTGATCAAAAAATATTTCAGTCTGAACATTTTACCTTTGATTTTGGACTAGGTCTGGGTTGATTCTGGAACTCATTTCTTTTGTTCTGGACTTAGTTCCATGCCCTGAATCATGCTATCTTATGGTCTGGGCCAAATCTGGATTGATCCTCTTGTTCTGGACTCATAAACATACATTCTGGTCAAGTCTGGAACAAGTCTGGACTGTGTAATTTTTCACTTCCAGGCCATCTTCTGGTCATAATAACTTCTGGAATAAAATTGATATTTGATTCCTATTTGTCTGGAACAACTCTCCTTCTGGCAGGCTTTCCAATGGTATGATCCAGGTTTCATTCTGATTTTTATTCCTTCTGATCTGGGCCATCAAAGATATCTTCTGGTCATGTTTTGACATTCTTAGAGTATCTTCTGGTCAATCCAGAATTCATTTTTCTGGAATCCTTTGATCACTGCTTCTGATTCCTTCAGTTTCTGGGGCATTTAACTTAATAATTCAAAGTACAAAATAAGTTTACATAGAGTACATTTGTAAGCATCAAAATCCTAAGTACTTAGAACCAACTTGGTTCCAACAGTAGTTAGTTTATATATATATATATATTATGGTAAATATGTTAATTATAAGTATTAATTACTTTGTGTTTAATTGTAGGAGAAATATCAAAGTGGTTCAAGCAAAGGAAAAGCAAAAAGTCAAAGTTGAAGAACTTGGGTTAAGTCAAAACAAGTTGGCTTAAGCCAGAAGGATGCTGAAAGCAAAACCAGAAGGACCGCTTAAGCGAAAATGAGGCAGAGACATGAATTCTGAAGAACCCAGTTGGCTTAAGCCATATATTTTCTAGCTTAAGCGGACAACCTTTCCTATGCATGAAGAAACCTGTTGGCTTAAGCCAGATTGGTCTGGCTTAAGCGAGACCATCAACTCATTTCCTTTAAAAACGCACAAACAGACTTCAAAAAAGGCGGTTACTGAGTTAAAAAGAGAAGACAGAGAAAAGAACTGGTTGCTTGATTGGGGATCAACCGACGAGCTGGAATTGTTCCCGAGACATCACAGAGTCGTCGTTTCTTCTTAGATCTTCGCTTTGAGCTTGAAAGCATCCATGGCTATGGATTGCTAATTTTCTTTTGTTGGGATTAGATGTAACTCTTTAACTTGGATGTATCTAATTTGATTTCTATATACAGATATCTATTTCTATGCTATGATTTCAATGATTTAATCTTATTCTTCATACATGTTTTAGCTTGATCACTTAAGGCATGAATTTAGATTTGATATGTGAGTGAGAACTACATGTTTAAGTCGGACTTAGATTATCTCATCTAACAAGCTTGATTGCTAGAAATAGAATTAAGTCGGTTTGTTAATTTACATCTGAACTCGTTACTGTTATCCTTTTTAATTATGCGAGAGATCGATAATTAGATTAGGGAATTGTTAATCTTCTCATGTAAGAGATTAATGAGATAGATAAGAACTGGTGTGATGAAATTAAGCATAGAACATGATTTGTATGTTGACTCAGTAGGATACTGAAGAGTTAATAGATGAAATCCAATTCCAACAATTTTCTCATAGTGTTTTAAATCCTTTTTTATTATTGCTTATTTTACATTTCAATCTGGTTACCAAAACAATCATCCAAATACTTGAAAACTTATTGCTCTAGTGATTCATTAAAGAACGGCATTGTATTTCCAATTCCCTGTGGATACGATACAACCCTTTTATTATACTATAATTGAATCCTAAGGGATTTGAAAGTAGATTGGTAAAAACACTTTCATCAAAATGGCGCCGTTGCCGGGGAATTGCGTCTAAATACAAAAGCATTGCTTTAGTTGTTATCTTGAGCAATCGTAAATGTAGTACATAGTTTTATTTACATTTTGATTATCTTGTTAACTAATCCTCTTGGCTAGATTTGTGTTATCTTTCTGTTTATGCGAGGTAGGATTCCAGCTGATCAACTTTTGTTTGACCCAGAAATAAAGAAAACAACTAGGAAAAATAACAGCAAAGCAAGGAAGAGAAAACAACTGGCTAAGCAGAGAACTTCTACAAACCAAGATATAACAATGGCTGCAGAAGAACCAGGAAATGGAGTACCAACCAATGGTGGCAATGATGCATGCTTTCTCAATTTCACACCAAGGAATATAATCAGAATTGGCAGACCTACAGGAAATCAAAGGCCACCTGAATGAAGACTGGATTGGTACAACTGATGTATGCCAATCCTTTCGCAGGTTTGGATCATGAGGATCCCTACACACATCTTACAATGTTCTATGAACTTTGTGGTATTGCTGGTGTAACAGAGACTGAGGAAGAAGCTGTATTTCTTAGGCTCTTCCCTTTGAACCTCATTAGAAAAGCTAAGAAGTGGTTTCTCAACCAACCACAACAAATTCTATCTGATTGGAATCAACTGGAGGAGAAATTCATGGCTAGGTATTTTCCTCAATCAAAATTTATGGATTTTAAAACTGCTATTTCTACTTTCTCTCAGATTGCAGGTGAAAGTTTATGTGAAACCTGTGAGAGGTACAAGTCAATGTTGAGGAAGTATCCAAACCATGGATTCGATGCAAAGACACAAATCCATATTTTCAGAAATGGCTTACTCCAGCAACACAAGTTGATCCTAGATGCCACAGCTGGAGGATCTTTGATAGCTAAATCTTCAACAGAAGTCATTGATATAATTGAGTCTATGGCCATCAATGATCAACATGGCCAACACCACAGAGGTCCAACAAAAAGAGGCATGATAGAGCTTGCAGGGAATGATGCAATCTTAGCACAAAACAAGCTTTTGCAACATCATATGGAGGAAATGACAAAGAAATTGGCAAATCTTCCTAAACATTTGAAGGAGATGCAGGAATCATCATCCAATAGGCAGGTAAACAGATGTGATGTGTGTATAGGTGATCATCCTACAAGTTATTGTGAACCCAAAAAGGAGGAAGTTCAGTACTTGTCCAATCAGCCAAGGCAAGGTCAATATCAGAACAACTACTCTACAGGAACCAACCAAAACTTCAACCAACCTTGGAGGCAGGATGTTGGACCTTCTTCTAATAGGCCACCACCATATCAGAACCAACAATATCAACAACCACCACAGGATCGGACTTCAAAATTGGAGGACACATTGACTCAATTTATGCAGATGTCGATGGCTAACCAAAAGAATACTGATGCATCCATCAAGAATTTGGAGATCCAGATGGGCCAATTAGCAAAACAGTTAGCAGACACTCACAAAGGAGCATTTACGGGCAATATTGAGTCTAATCCTAAGGAGCACTGCAAAGCAATCACAACACAGAGTGGTAAGTTGATAGGTGAAGGTATTGGTGAGAAACAAAGTGAAAAGAATGTGATTGTTGTTGAGGAGGAAAGTGAGAATGAAAAAGAAGAAAATGAGAGAGAAATGCTGAAAAATAAGACTGAGGATGTACATAAGAGTGAAAATAAACAAGAAAAAAGTGAGGAGGAGAAAAGAAAAGCAAGAGGAAAAGAACAAGTAGGTACTAGTGGAGAGAAAAAGAAAGAAAAAGAGAGTGAGGTGAAAAACCATGAGAAGAGTGCACAAAAAGCCCCACTTGTGAGAAACCTGCCTTATCCACATGTTCCTACAAGAAAAGACAAAGAAAGGCAATTTGCAAGATTCATGGATATATTCAAAAGGCTTCAAATCAATATTCCATTTGCAGATAGATGCCTTGGAGCAGATGCCTACCTATGCAAAATTCATGAAAGAACTATTGACAAAGAAGAGAAGATTTATAGAGGAGGAGACTATTGAGCTGGATGCTAGCTGCAGTGCTATTATTCAGAAATACATCCCTCTAAAGGCAAAGGACCCTAGAAGCTTCACACTGCCTGTTACTATTGGGAATCTAACACTTGGGAAGGCACTTTTGGATTTGGGAGCTAGCATCAACTTAATGCCATTGTCTATGTTGAGAAAAATTAGTGACTTAGAAGCTAGACCTACCAGAATGTCATTACAGTTGGCAGACAGGTCAGTTAAATATTCACATGGTGTTGTAGAAGATGTGCTGGTGAAAGTAGATAAATTTATGTTTCTAGCTGATTTTGTGGTCTTGGATATGGAGGAAGATGTAGAGGTCCCGCTGATTTTGGGTAGACCTTTCATGAAGACAGCTAGAGTAATGATTGATTGGATGCAAGAAAACTGAAGGTCAGGGTGCAGGATGATGAAGTAAATTTCAATGTTTTTGAGGCTTTGCAATATCCAAAGGACAATGTTTCTCCATTGATGTTATTGATGAGGTGTGTTATGATGCACATAAGCAGTTACAATCATTTGATCCTCTAGGCAGAGTTTTGGTAAACATGCATACTAGCTTCAATGAGGAAGAAGAACAAGAGATTGAAAAATGTTTACAGGATCTTGATTCCCTCAAAGAGATTCATCCAAAATCGGTAGCATTGGAAAACATTGAAAATGTAGCTGACAACAAACAGACTAATCAGAAACTTGAATTGAAGTTGTTACCTCCCCATTTAAAATATGTGTTTCTGCATAGGGAAGTTGAAAAGCTAGTGATTATTAGTAGTTCCTTATCACCACAAGAAGAGAAAAAGCTGATTGAAAATCTCAAAACAAATCAAGGAGCAATAGGCTGGACACTAGCTGATTTGAAAGGTATTCGTCCTTCATATTTTATGCATAAAATTCTAATGGAGGATGATTTTAAACCTGTAGCCCAGCCTCAAAGAAGATTGAATCCAACCATGAAAGAAGTAGTCAGAAAAGAAGTGGTGAAGACGCTTGAAGCCAGAATGATCTACCCTATTTCAGATAGTGCCTGGGTGAGTCCAGTCCAGGTGGTACCAAAGAAAGGAGGAATGACTGTGGTAGCCAATGAAAAAAATGAATTAATTCTAACCAGAACTGTCACAGGTTGGAGAATGTGTATTGACTACCGGAAGCTGAATAAAGCCACTAGGAAGGACCACTTCCCACTGCCTTTTATGGATCAAATACTGGAAAGATTATCTGGGCAAGCTTTCTATTGTTTTCTGGATGGTTACTGAAGGTGCAAACACGAGAAGGGGGTTGAATTGTATTTGACTTAACTTGAATACTTTTCCTGTTTTAATACTTTCAAACCAAAACTTGATGTATAATTAAAACAAAGTTAGCAGTGGATAAAAATAAAAATAAAACTCACAGATTTTATACTGGTTCACCGTTAACGAGGCTACGTCCAGTCCCTTCGCCTTGAAGGATTTCACTAATTCAACCTTGAATTACAACCTTGCTACTGACCCTCCAAGTCAGTCTTCTCAAATAGTCTAACAATCCTAGACTTCTTTGAGGAAAAACAACTCCTGTTCTTTAGCCAATCTGACACCCCAGATTGTAGAAGAATTCACAACACTATGAATCTAATTGCTAAGTACCTTGCTACCCTTTCTGAATCCCTCAGTTTGTAGACCCTACTTCAACAACTTAGATACAACCCTATCTAATTGCCAAGTAACCTGCTACCTCTACTGACTCCCTCAGATTGTAGACTCTACTTCAACAACTTAGATTTGCCACAGTGGAAAGAAAATAACTGAGTACTTGCTTCTTGAAAGCTGAAACTCACAATTGACTTATATGAAAATTTGAGAGTGGTTGCTTTGGAAGTGCATGACTCTTTTGTGATTTTCAATACTTTATTCTTCAGCATTAAGTCTCTATTTATAGTTGAACTTTAGAACTTCACTGATGCTTTACTTCTGCAATATATTTCGATTAATCTGTTTTGAAAATATTCTGGAGTAGTTTGCTCAGATTCTGTTTTGAGACTTTTGCTCACTGATCTGTTTTGAACATTTTTCTCAGATTCTGTTTTGAGCCCTTTTCTCCAATTCTGTTTTGAGCATTTTTTTCTCAGATTCTTTAATCCTCATGATCAAATCTGCACCATTGGATCTTAATGCGATAATCCACATCTGGACCAGCCTATTTGATATTCTGTGATCCTCTGATTTTGGCCATTCCTGGACCACACTTCCTAAGCCTCTGATTTCGGCCACCACTGGGCCATGGTCTGATTTTCTGATCTGGACCATCACTGGACCAAATAATTATTTCTGAACCATTGATTTGGAAATTTTTACTCTGATCTGGACAGATTCTGGACTTTGGTCTGGAACAACCTGAAATTAACTTGAACAAAAAATATTTCAGTCTGGACATTTTATTTTTAATTTTGGACCAGGTCTGGATTGATTCTGGAACTCATTTCTTTTGGTCTGGACTTAGTTCCATGCCCTGAATCATGCTATCTTATGATCTTGGCCAAATCTGAATCGATCCTTTTGTTCTGGACTCATAAACATACCTTCTGGTCAAGTCTAGAACAAGTCTGGACTATGTAATTTTTTACTGCCAGGCCATCTTCTGGTCAGAATAACTTCTGGAATAAAATTGATATTTGACTCTTGTTTGTCTGGAACAACTCTCATTCTGGCAGGCTTTCCAATGGTATGATCCATGTTTCATTATGATTTTTCTTCCTTCTGTTCTGGGCCACCAAACATATCCTCTGGTGATGTTTTGACATCCTGGAACATCTTCTGGAAATTCCAGAATTCATTTTCTCTTGATCTCTGCTTTTGTTTCCTTCAGTTTCTGGGGAATTTAACTTAATAATTCAAAGTGCAAAATAAGTTTACATTGAGTACATTTGTAAGCATCAAAATCCTAAGTACTTAGAACTAACTTGGTTCCAACAGTTACTCCGGTTACAATCAAATCACTGTAAATCCAGAAGATCAAGAGAAAACAGCTTTCACATGCCCTTTTGGTATTTTTGCTTACAGGAAGATGCCTTTTGGACTATGCAATGCTCCTGCAACCTTCCATAGATGTATGCTAGCTATTTTCTCATATTTGGTGGAAAAATGTATAGAAGTTTTCATGGATGACTTCTCTGTATTTGGAGTTTCTTTTGATTTATGCTTGGTGAACTTGGACACTGTACTGAAACGTGTGTTGAAACAAACCTTATCTTGAACTGGGAGAAATGTCACTTCATGGTGACTGAAGGAATTGTCCTGGGCCACAAAATCTCATCAAAGGGTATGGAGGTTGATAAAGCAAAGGTGGAAGTCATTCAAAAGCTACCAGCTCCAACAAATGTCAAAGGGATTAGAAGCTTTCTCGGGCATGTTGGCTTTTATAGACGTTTCATCAAGGATTTCTCTAAGATTGCCAAGCCATTGAGCAATCTTCTGAATAAGGATACTCCTTTTCGTTTTGATGATGCATGATTAAAAGCTTTTGAACAATTGAAACAAAATTTAGTTTCTGTTCCTATCATTATTGCACCTAATTGGAACCTTGACTTTGAATTAATGTGTGATGCTAGCGATTATGTTGTAGGAGCAGTGCTAGGTCAAAGAAAGAATAAAATGTTTCATGCCATACATTATGCTAGTAAAGTGTTGAATGATGCTCAAATGAATTATGCTACCATTGAAAAAGAATTACTAGCTATAGTGTATGCTTTAGAGAAATTTAGAAGTTACTTGATTGGACCTAAAGTTGTTATTTTTACAGATCATGCAGCTATTAAGTACCTTTTAACAAAAGCAGATTCCAAACCACGACTGATTCGATGGATTTTGTTGTTGCAGGAATTTGATCTTGAAATTAAAGATAAAAGTGGCAAGGAAAACTTAGTGGCTGATCATTTATCCAGGCTGATGAATAATGAGGTGACCACAAAGGAAAAAGAAATAACAGATGAATTTCCAGATGAAAAGCTGTTTATTGTACAAGAAAGGCCATGGTTTGCTGATATGGCCAATTACAAAGCAACAAGTGTAATCCCTGATGATTTCAATCATCATCAGAAAAAGAAATTTCTCAGGGATGCCACCTATTTCTTGTGGGATGATCCTTATCTATTCAAGATCAGAGCTGATGGATTGTTGCAGAGATGTGTAGCTTCTGATGAGGCTAGGAGTATATTGTGGCATTGCCACAACTCACCTTATGGAGGACATTTTAATGGTGAGAGAACTGCTGTGAAGGTTCTTCAATCTGGTTTTTACTGGCGCTCATTATTCAAAGATGCACATTTCCATGCGCAAAAGTGTGATGCATGCCAAAGGTTAGGTGGAATAAGAAAAAGAAATGAAATGCCTCTACAAAACATCTTGGAAGTGGAGGTATTTGATTGCTGGGGCATGGACTTCATTGGCCCATTTCCATCTTCATTCTCCAATGAATACATCTTGGTGGCTGTGGAGTATGTTTCACGGTGGGTGGAAGCAATAGCAACTCCTAAAGTAGATGGTAAAGTGGTAGTGAAGTTCTTAAAGAAAAACATGTTCACTTGTTTTGGAGCACCCAGGGTAATTATCAGTGATGGAGGGTCACACTTTTGCAATTCACAGTTGGCCAAGGTGTTGCAACATTATGGTGTAAAGCACAAAGTAGCCTCACCTTACCATCCACAAACAAATGGACAAACTGAAGTTTATAACAGAGAAATTAAAAAGATCCTGGAGAAAACAATTTCAAGTTCAAGGAAGGATTGGTCACAAAAGCTGGATGATGTCTTATGGGCTTATAGAACTGCTTATAAGTCACTAATAGGCTTAACTCCATTTCGATTGGTTTATGGCAAAGCATGCCATTTACTGGTAGAATTGGAGCACAAAGCCTTTTGGGCCATGAAATTTCTTAATTTTGATCTAAATGTTGCAGGAGTTGAAAGAAAGAAACAACTGCATCAATTAGAGGAATTGAAGCATCCAGCTTATGAATCTTCAAAACTGTATAAGGAGAAAGTGAAAAAGTATCATGACAGCAAGCTTGTAGAAAGAAACTTCAAGCCAGGCCAACAAGTACTTTTGTTCAATTCCAGGTTGAGGTTGTTTCCGGGAAAGCTAAAATCAAAATGGTCAGGTCCATTTGTAATCAAAGAGGTAAAACCATATGGAGCAGTTGAATTGGAAGATAATGAGTCCAAAGAGACATGGGTGGTGAATGGTCAGAGATTAAAGTCATACTTATGTGGTGATGTTAAATTGATCACCACTATGCTCTACTTGAATGATATGTGAAAATACAAAGGCGTCAAGCTAATGACGTAAAGAAGCGCTTGCTGGGAGTCAACCCAAGTTTTTGAGTTAATTTAACTTGCTTTTTTAGTTTAATTGTGTTTAAATGCTAATTTTCAATTATTTAGTTAAGTTTTATTGTGAATTATGTGATGTTGTTGTGATTTTGTATATGCAGATGTTAAGTTGTGTTTTCATATGTGTGGAATGTGATCATGAGAGATTATGCTTGAATGTGTTTTTAAGCTTTCCACAAATTTCTTATGATGTAAATGGAAAGTTTGAGTGATTAGAATGTAAGAAATGGGAGAAATGCAAAATTTGAAGTGTTGGGTTGTGAAAATATGTAAAAATTGCATTTGAAGTGAATTTTGTGGGTAAAAGTTGGAATCTTGTGGAAATAGTCCATCTTTTGTTGATTTTAAGATTCACACAAGTTTCTTATATGGTGGATAGTTGGTATGATGCCTTGAAGGTCATTGAAAATGTGAGAAACAAATTTTGAGGTATCCACTTGTGTAAATAGAGTGAATTTGTCTTTGGAATGAATGTGAATTAGACTTGTTGATTGTTGAAAGACTTGCGATCAATGATGCTCTTATCAGACAACATTGCATAAACCCAACTGAGGAAATAGGAGGAGCACAACCTACTGCATTACCACCACCATCTCCACAACAACCAATAGATCCTATTCAGCAGATGTTGTTTCTCCAAGAGCAGATGCAGAGGCAGATACATAGATGTTTTCCAGACAGGAATTTATGTATGCCAGACAGGAGCAGCTTTACAACAGGCAGAAGCATATTTTCAGACAAGAAGCTGCTAATTATAGGGCCAGTGATGCTATTTGTCAGCAATCATACGCTGTTTCGGTTCATGAGGGTCCTCCACCATATAGATGGCTATCCTATAATGAATTTCAATCACATTGTTCTTGACCTGGGGACAGGCCAATTTTTGAGGAGGGAGAAGGCAGTCAGAGAGCAGCTACTGGTACAACCACAGAAGCAGGACCAGATGGAGTTGATCAGGCCGAGAAAGACGGAACAGAGTAGCACATGGTGGATCAAATAGACCAAGAGGATGAGGATTGATGAGCTATCACACACCACATCACAAAAAAGAGTTCATTTTAATTTCTGCCATTTTATTTTCACTTCTAGCACTTTATTTCAATACTTTGTTTCATTGTTTAGTTTGGTTAATTAGTACTTTTTGGTTGATAATACCATGTTTTCCTGGTACTTAATTGCATGATGATTGGTTCATTTTCGTAAGTATGATTCATGAAAAGTCAAAAGTTTTGCATGATTATTTTGAAATTTAAAAGTTAGAAATATATCTCCTTGATGGATTTTGTGGTTGCACTCATGATGCCATGACATGTATAATTGTATTTTTCACGTGAAAGTTATCGGCATAACCTTGAAATGTTTGAAATCAGGAAATTTGTACCTGAACTTGGTGAGGGAGTGTGACCTTAAACAATGTAAGTATGAGAGATTCGCCATTTGTTTTGCACAGTTGGATTTGTTTGAGTCTCTGATTATTTTGTTTCCATGGAAATGATAGGAAAGGATCAAGGCAGTTTTTGTTCATTAGAGTATATAGCTACTTGACCAAATAGCCTACCCTTGTATAGGAATATCCATTGTCTACCCATTTTGAGCCTAAAATTAAAAGTATTTTTGTTCTTTTATTTAATCCCAAACCCTAAAGAAAAACAATGTTTATCCCTTACTTTCAAAGTTAAAAGAGCATTTATAATGGGATTGTATGCATTTATGCAAAGTTGGGGGAAGTGGAAGCTGTTTGTGTTCTCTTTGCGAAGAAAGCAAAATTGTTCAGATTTTTTCAATCTTTAGTACATAATTTTGTTCTTAAAAAAAAAACAGAAAGATTGAGAAAATTATGAGAATGATAAGAAAAAGGGTTATATAAATCCAAATGTGAAAAGAAGGGTGACAAAAAGGGATTGGTAAAAGGAAAAGTGAAGTGAGCATGAATGCATGGTTTTATTGTAAATCTCATTATAATTGCTCTATTAGTTTGAAAGTACTTTGATATCCAGAAAAACCAATATTCTTTGAAACCTGGCCACATTACAACCCTGAAAAGCCCTTAGTGATTCTTGATTAACGATGCAATCTTGATAATTGTTGAGACAGGTAACAAATTTGATTTGTTGTGATTCAATGGTTGAACATGAGTGAAACACTTACCTTGATTTGGTTCTAAAAGAACTTGTGTGAATCATTGAAATTTCCTTTGGTTGAAAACATGGATAGTGTGATTTGCCTAATGGATTCATGGAATTTACATTCATATCATTGTTATGACCATTACTTGTGTATCACATATTCTGATAGGCAGTTTTATGAGTGGAGCTGGTGATCATGCAAAGTGGAAATATTTTTTGATTTTGATTATTCATGTATCCAACTTGTTGAATGAACCTTGTATATATATTTTTTTTGATCAGTACCTTTTGTTTGAGGGCAAACAATGTCTTAAGTTGGGGGAAGTTGATAAGTGCCAAATTTATCTAATTTTCCATGATCTTTTGGGCACTTATACGTTTGAAATGTTTAAGATATATGTTAAATTATCCCTCAATAGGTTATTTTAGCAAGTAGTTAGTTTCTATATAAATATTATGGTAAATATGTTAATTATAAGTATTAATTACTTTGTGTTTAATTGTAGGAGAAATATCAAAGTGGTCCAAGCAAAGGAAAAGCAAAAAGTCAAAGTTGAAGAACTTGGCTTAAGCCAAAACAGGTTGGCTTAAGCTCGAAGGATGCTGAAAGCAAAACCAGAAGGACCGCTTAAGCGAAAATGAGGCAGAGACATGGATTTTGAAGAACCCAGTTGGCTTAAGCCATATATATTTCTAGCTTAAGCGGGAAACCTTTCCTAAGCATGAAGAAACCTGTTGGCTTAAACCAGATTGGCATGGCTTAAGCGAGACCATCAACTCATTTCCTTTAAAAACGCACAGACAGACTTCAAAAAAGACGGTTACTGAGTTAAAAAAGAGAAATCAAGAGAGAAGACAGAGAAAAGAATTGGTTGCTTGATTGGGGATCAACCGAAGAGCTGGAATTGTTCCCGAGACATCACAGAGCCCTCCTTTCTTCTTAGATCTTCACTTTGAGCTTGAAAGCATCCATGGCTATGGATTGCTAATTTTCTTTTGTTGGGATTGGATGTAACTCTTTAACTTGGATGTATCTAATTTGATTTCTATATACAGATATCTGTTTCTATGCTATGATTTCAATGATTTAATCTTATTCTTCATACATGTTTTAGCTTGATCACCTAAGGCATGAATTTAGATTTGATATGTGAGTGAGAACTACATGTTTAAGTCGGACTTAGATTATCTCATCTAACAAGCTTGATTGCTAGAAATAGAATTAAGTCTGTTGGTCAATTTACATCTGAACTCGTTACGGTTATCCTTTTTAATTATGCGAGAGATCGGTAATTAGATTAGGGAATTGTTAATCTTCTCATGTAAGAGATTAATGAGATAGATAAGAACTGATGTGATGAAATTAAGCATAGAACATGATTTGTATGTTGAATCAATAGGATACTGAAGAGTTAATAGATGAAATCCAATTCCAACAGTTTTCTCATAGTGTTTTAAATCCTTTTTTTGATTATTGCTTATTTTACATTTCAATCTGGTTACCAAAACAATCATCCAAATACTTGAAAACTTATTGCTCAGTGATTCATTAAAGAACGGCATTGTATTTCCAATTCCCTGTGGATACGATACAACCCTTTTGCTATACTATAATTGAATCCTAAGGGATTTGAAAGTAGATTGGTAAAAACACTTTCATCAATCATCCAATTTATTTTAATCAAATAAAAGGCTAGTTACGACTAATTTAAAAAAAATTATCTTTTAAATTAAGATTAGTTCAAACTCCTCGATAATTTTCAGTTAAAATTATCTGTAAAATTTAAATTAATTAATAAATATTGATATTATTAGTGTAAATTTTTTTATCATTTTAATTTTCAGGTAAAATTATGTGTTCTTTTAAGTTTTTGATTTTAGTAGATAGTTTGTGAGACTTAGTATTAGTAAGAGATCAAAGGCAAATGCTAAATCTACACGACATTTAAAAAAAATATTTGTCTTCTTATTCTTGTTCTTTTGATATATGTTTTATATTCACATCGTCCAAATACCAGATTCTCGATCAAATAAATAGCGACTCATATATATTTTCTCCGGGTCACACGATATTGGTATCATAATTTAACTAGGCAATTAAAGTACACTGACCGGTTATGTTTAACTAAGTTATGTATTTCTTTTGCCGGCCTTAATTTTTTCGGAGATGACTTTATATTCTTTTTAAATTTCTCTTCTTTTTCATTTATAAAAAAGGTAGTTTTGAGTCATTTTTGACTCGGAATCCCTCGTATATTTTTTTTCTCCTTATGATTTAATCTAAATAAGTGGTTTCCATACAAAATAAGTTTTTTTCATGTTTTATTTTCTTTGTGATTTCATCATTTCAAATTGACGTATTTTGATTTCCTGTTTTAGTACAATGTTTGTTTTATTTTCCATCTTTTTGATGTATCCGTTTGATTTAAATTGATATATTAATTTCGATCAATTACTGATTTAGTCAATGATTAGATCGTTAATATTGCAAATCCAGATTGGATAGATATTCTGATCACTTTGACTTTGTCACATTATTTACAGACATAGTCATTTTATGTTATTAACTTATATATTGTAAGGATATTCACATGTTTGTCCTTTTCGTTTTTAGCGATATTAAATTTATATTGAAATCTTATATACTCTATCAATTTAAATAAAGCAATATCATTTTTTTTTAGAAGCTATAAGTCTATCTTAGTACGTCTCCAATGCCAGTATCTTATTTGAGTTACATTAATTATTTTTGTGAGACTTAAATTGCTACATGGGATTCCTCGGGAAAAAAAACGATACATAGAATGTAAGCAATTTCAGTACTTTTTACTCTAAAAGTGGTTGCTTAATTTTGTTTTAATTGGACCCAAAATTGACTCCACTTGTTAACAATTTGAAAATAATAACTCAATTGTATTTCTAAAAAAAATCTCAAAATTAGTATTAAAAAATTCACAGGCATTACATATCAACTGGGCGTTAAAAAAAATTGTTGAGTTTGGTCCCTCACACTTCCATTCTCATTTTCCCAAACTTTATCCTTCTCCACAAGTTGTATAACGTACCCTCTTGCAGGGTAAAGCCAGAAAAGACATTTCATTGTAGACAAGTAATGTCAAAGTAACATGCAATTATCTTCTTTCCACTTCTTCAACTGGTTTGCTTCTACTTTAGACATACCCTCCTCACTTTGAGAATTGAGTTTTTGTACTAAAAAGTTCAGTTTCATAGGAACGAGTAAAATGTTATTCCATCAGGTTCTTAAATGGTTGATTCGCATGAGGTGATATGCATGCCTCCACAGTAACAAATTATGTCATAGCTCCAACACATGAGTATGTTAAGATTAGAAAATATTCTGTTACTTAATTTAGAGCGTCAAATATTCTCTAAGCTGTAAATTAGGAATTTGTAAAGCTGTGAGATATGTGTACAACAATCATTCCTAAATAGAAGAGAGGAATTATAGGGCCTCCTATATATATGTATTGCATCATTCAGTAAAAGAATGAAATATAGAATTATCTTTTGAAACCTTTTCTATATGGTATCAAGAGCCAGCACCGCCTCCACAATATAGGAATCAGTGGTTTGTTGGTTTCTTAGGGTAATTTCTGATGACTTCTTCTGATAAAAATTTCGCTGCTGCTCATAATGAAGCGCTCACCCCAGAACGACTTGACGACACGAACTATGTCGAGTGGTCGTTGAATGCACATAATAAGATCAGAGGCAGAAAACATTGGGGCTACATCACCGGATCAAAGGTTGCACCAAAAAATAAGGAATCAGATGAATATGAAGCATGGGAAGATGAAAATTGTTTGGTCAAGTCTTGGCTTCTGGACTCTATGACCAAAGAAATCAGATCCCTCTTCATTCGCTTAGCAACGGCGAAGCAAATTTGGGAGACTGCGAAGGAGACGTACTCGGTCAACCAAGATGCGTCTAGAGCTTATCAATTGTATCGTGAGGTAATCTCTACTCAGCAAAATGGAGGATCTGTCATTACATACTTTGGTAAATTGCAGAGGTTGTGGCAGGAGTATGATTTTATTAAATATTGTACCATGGAATGCCCTAAAGATGTTGAGAAGTATAACAACATGGTTAATTCCCAGCGAGTTTATGTGTTTTTGGCTGGTCTGGATTCATAGTTGGATGGAGCTCGTGGCCGTATCCTTGCTACCACTCCCCTTCCAAATGTTCAATCAGTTTATGCAACTGTTTGTGCAGAGGCAAATCGCCAAGATGCTATGCTAGGCAGTGAGTCTACTGAGGTGTCTTCCTTTGTTGTCAAGAAGTATTCTAAGAAAGAATTTCGCAACTGTACCCATTGTAATGGGGATAATCATGTCAAGGAGACATGTTTTCAACTCCATGGCTATCCAGATTGGCATCCAAAAGGAAAAACTACTTCCAATAACAAGGCATAAAATGTTAAAAGCCATGTTGCCACTGCTACTGGATTTGTAACTGATAGATTCACAAGAAAACAGGAATCGATAAACAGTAAAATGATAGGCGAAATGGGGATTTATTGATTTATGAAATAAGGGAATGTTTTGATACAATGTATAAACCAGAGCGTAGCTCCTCCAGAGAAAATATTATTCTCCTATTACAATGATAACAATAATTATTCCTAGTAATGCTCCACTACCCTTCTCAATTTATTCCCCCATGTGTAACTGAAATTCCTAGCATTCAGAGAGTTTTTCTGCTCTGTTATTAATAGAATAAGTTTTCTCTTTTTTACCCTTGTGGACATACGTTCTCCACACAGCAGGTTTGGGCCTTTCACTAGTCTTAGGCCCAATGATTCTATCATTACCACCTTCAGAAGATGCAGCCTTGTCCTCAAGGCTGAAGGATGGAAATTGACTTTTTAGTAATAACTCATCCTCCCAAGTTGTGTCTTCTACAGCTCTTCCTTTCCAGCGCACCAGCCATTGTCGCACCAGTTGTCCTTCTTTCATCACTGATCTTACAGCCAGTAAATCTTCAGGTTCTTCCCATTCTTCTGATTCCATTTCTAACTCGTCTGGTAGTTGAGGTTCAGCATAATAGTCTCCAATAGCTTTCTTAAGTTGTGAGATGTGAAACACTGCATGCACTCTATTTCCTTCAGGTAGCTTCAACTTATAGGATACTGCCCCTATTTTCTTTAGGATAGGAAATGGTCCAAAGTACCGTGGAGCCAGTTTCTGATTAATCCTTCTAGTCACAGTCTGCTGTCTATGGGGCCGAAGCTTCAAAAATACCCACTCACCCACTTCAAATGAATATGCTTTTCTTTTCTTGTCTGCATATCTCTTCATCTGTTCTTGGGCTCTGTTCAAATGGTACTTAAGTTGACGTAAGGCCTCATCACGATCAACCAATTCAGCTACTACTACTTCTACTTTCGTTTCTCCTTGTAAATATCTAACCACGGTGGGTGGTTTTCTTCCACACACAGCCTCAAATGGTGTAGTCCCTATAGACACATGGAATGTGGTATTGTACCACAATTCAGCCCAATGAATCCATTGTGACCACTCCTTCGATTGCTCCGATGCAAAACAACGAAGATATGCTTCTAAGCACCGATTTACCACCTTTGTTTGCCCATCCGTCTCCGGATGATATGACGAACTCATACTCAACAACGTTCCTTGTAAGCGAAACAACTCTTTCCAAAATAGACTCAAAAAACAATGGATCACGATCACTAACAATGGATCGTGGAACCCCATGAAGACGCACCACCTCTTTAATAAAAATTTCGGCCACCTTCTTCGCAGTATATGGATGTTTTAAGGGAATAAAATGTCCATACTTAGATAATCTATCCACCACTACAAAAATAGTTTCAAATCCCTTTGACTTTGGGAGACCAGTGATAAAATCCATCGAAATATCATCCCAAATTTTCTTCGGAATTGAGAGGGGCTATAACAAACCCATAGGAGATGACGCAGCGTACTTTTGACATTGACATACGTCGCAACTCTGCACAAATTCTAGAATGACTTTCTCATTCCTACCCAATAAAGATTTCCTGCCATCCTTCGATACGTGCGTAGAAAACCTGAATGGCCACCGGTTGGAGATGAGTGAAATTCCTTCAACAATAAAGGTATACAACCTGAATTTGAGGATAACACTAGTCTGCTGCGGTAGAAAAGTCTCCCTTTGATTAATTGGAAGTCTGGCTGGGATGCAGGGTCCTGTTGTAGCTCCGTTATCACCTTTTGCAATTGGGGATCATTCATAACTTCCTGCTGAATTTGTTGCTCTTGCATACACATGGGAAAAGAAGTCATCCCTTTCAACTCCACTTCCTCGTGCATTCTTGAAAGAGCGTCAGCAACTTTATTATCTGGACCTGGTTTGTACACCACTTCGAAGTGATAACCCAATAATTTGCCATCCAATTTTGCTGATCAGCCGTAGTGATGCGTTGTTCGAGCAAGTGTCGTAAGCTCTTTTGGTCGGAGTACACCACAAATCTTCTTCCCAACAAATACAGACGCCAATGTTGAATGGCCAATACCAATGCCATTAATTCTTTCTCATACGCAAACTTGCTTAAATTATTCTTGGATAAAGCTTTGCTGAAATAGGCTATAGGCTTCTTTTTCTGCATTAAAACTGCACCTATTCCTCGTCCGGATGCATCGCATTCGATCTCAAAAGGTTGTGAAAAATCTGGTAGTGTTAAAACTGGGGCTTGCACCATAACCCTTTTCAGATTCTCAAAAGCCTTCAACTGTTCTAATCCCCAATGAAATCATTCCTTCTTTGTTAATTCTGTCAATGGCTTAGCTATCTTTCCATAGCCAATAATGAATTTCCGGTAATAACCGGTCAGCCCCAAAAATCCCCTCACTCCTTTGACATTATGAGGGATTGGCCACTCCAAAATGCTATTAATCTTAGCTGGATCCACAGCCACACCCTGTTCCGATATTACATGACCCAAATATTCCACTTTTCTACTAGCAAAATTGCATTTTTTTCTATTAACGACAAAACAGTGGTGCTGTAAAATCTCCATCACTTGATATAAATGTGCTAAGTGTTCTTTCCATCCCTTACTATATACTAGGATATCATAAAAAAATACCAAGACAAACTTACGGAGGTGCGGCTTGAAAATCTGGTTCATTGTGGATTGGAAAGTGGCTGGTGCGTTCGTCAATCCAAACGGCATCACTAGAAACTCATAGTGCCCTTCATGAGTTCGAAATGCCGTCTTATGCACATCACCTTCTTTCACCCTTATTTGATGATAACTGTAACACCCCGAGTTTTAAACAGCGCGAGTGTATTTTTTTTAACCGAAATAAATAAACAAAAGAATTTTCGAATTAATTCAAGATAATTAAAATAAAATTGAAATTAATTTATTTCATAAATTAATGCGTCGTGATTCAAATGATGAACATAATTAAATAATTACGTCATAACTTTAAACAAGTAAATTAGTTTTGGGAAATTGATCTTCAAAATATCCAAAATAAAAATACATCCAAAAGCTGTATCCTGGACCCACCAAAATACTATCAGAGTGCGGAAAAATATACAATTATCCCAAAATAAATAATTACATCCACTGAGCTCAAGACCCTATACAACAAGTCTAAACTGATCATGCACTAAAGCTACAGTAGCACGGTTTCCACCGCATCCTCTACAAGTCTCGTCTTCACCCAACTGTTCGTCCCTCTGCGTTGTCCACAAATACGTCGTACGTGAAGATCAAGGAAAACTAACGACGTCTCCATCGTTAGTGTAACCGTCGGAGGTACGAGTTTGGGTATCATCTGAGGGCAAAGCCCAATTTTCCACAATAATAGTAAAGGGTCACCGACCGAAATTAACATTTAACACATAGCATTTATGTCAACAATAACAAGTATATTCAAGGCATGTTCCATTATTTATGACAACATGAATGAATAAATATGCTCACTTATTAAAATATATGATATTGACATTATTGGAAAAACACAAACAGTTTAACATATAAGTTATGTTGCAAGTACAAATACATTCAACAAAACACAACAACTCATTCAACACTTAGAGTTCATAAGTTACTTGCACACAACGATTTCCACCTGTCAACATCATATCCAATCATAATTCACTGGTCGACCACCCCGATGCAATATGTATATGCCAATGTACACAACTTCTTGGAATTAGCAAGGTGCAGTCTCTCACGGACCAGCACGATTTTACAAATGGAATGGACCATCTAATACACGCGGAACTATTTCGTAGCCCGGATAGAATAGACCGTCTAATACACGCGGAAATATTCTATAACCCTCATGGTCACTACATTTACGTGTATTACCCTCTCACAGGCCAAATACACAGAAGTTAAATCCTCACATGGATAGAATGGACCGTCTAATACACGCGGAACCACTCCGTAGCCCGAGTAGAATAGACCGTCTAATACACGCGGAACTACTCTGACCCCGGATAGAATAGACCGTCCAATACACGCGGAACTATTCTATAACCCATGGTTACTACTTAACTTCGCGGCCCATCACGGTCACCGCATCAACTCTGTGGCTCATCGCGGTCACCACCTGACTATGCAATGCATGGACATGCAATGTTTTCTCTTCACTGAAAACAGAATGTAAATACCAGCTGAAAGTCCAGCCACTCCATCACCTCCTCAAACCATCTCAAACTATCTCAACAATTCCATTTTCATCACATCAACAAAGAATTCAAGAATCTCATCGTTACCACATCAAACCTTTTCAAAAACTCCATTTTAATTTATCACAAGCCTTCCCAATGTTCCCCCAACTCTTTAAGTTCATAAATCAATGTTTAAAACTGGAATTTTTTTTTGAAAAAAAACTAATATGTATTCGAATACAGCGTCCTTGTATTCGAATACATAAGCTTAAACAGTGAAAAATCAGCATTTATCACCACATCAACAAAGAATTCAAGAACCTCATCATTACCACCTCAAACCTTTTAAAAAAAACTCCATTTTAATTTATCACAAACCTTCCCAATGTTCCCCAACTCTTAAAGTTCATAAACCAATGTTTAAAACTGGAATTTTTGAAAAAAAATAATCTGTATTCGAATACAGCTTCCTTGTATTCGAATACAGAAGCTAAAACAGTGAAAAATTAGCATTCTGTATTCGAATACGAGGTTGTCGTAGCCGAATACAGATGCGAATACAGTGGCAAAAATTGCAGTCCTGTATTCGAATACGACAGGGTCGTAGCCGAATACAGATGCTAAGTCAGAAGCAAAAATCACTCATCTGTATTCGAATATAGAGGGTCATATTCGAACACAAGTTCAAAATTTGAATAAAAACAGAAATTTTGCAGGCATGTATTCGAATACACCAATACTGTATTCGAATACACCTTCGAATGCAGTGATATTTTCCAGAAACTTCAACACATTTTCAAATTCTCTTCTTTGAAAAACCAACACAACACCAAAACATAATCACCATTCTTTTGAAACCACAAAACTCAGAACATTTCTCATCAATACAACAACAACAGATTTTCCAGAACACCTCCAACCATTTTAAAATCCCTTTTTCTTTTAAAAACCACTATCAACACCAGATTGTTAACAAAACACTGCAGAAAAACATCTTCTCCTCTAAAACAGTCGCAACAATACAACTCTTTCCAACCACATGTATTTTGATCATCCCCAAAATGACATGCAAAGCATTTTCTAGTATCCCCACACAACCAAAACAACATTGAAGTATCAACCAAAACAGCAAACATCACAGATGATCAAAACATCAACAACATGCATTTTCATCATTTTATAACAACATGCATAACAGTTCATTTTTAGACCAGACAAATCAGATATAATCACACCACAAGATGCATTTACAGCCCTAAATGCAATCTAGAAAGTTGAAGGTGCTTCTTACCTCTGTTACGTTTCCTGCGCTCGTTTACGCTACTGCGACAAAAGTCGGTGAAACTCCCGTCCGCGTTCGCCGCTACGAAAGTTGGTTCTCTAGCTCCGTAACGATGAGAGGAAAAACTTTCGTACTGGACACTTTCTGGTTCGGTGCTTGGATTTCCAAGTAATTTGACTTTTGAGCAACTCTTCTTACCACCAACACAAGAAAAACAGAATGGAGAAGAAAGAAATGAAACTAACGCATGCAATGAGGAAGGAGGGAAATGTTTTCTGCCTTTGCTCTTCCTTCTCACTCGTATATATAGGCATATATATGTGTCACCTCATCCAACAATAATATTATAATATTGCTTGATCATCATGTACTTAACCACTCTCGTCGTAATTAACAGATAACATCTTAATTAACTGCCCGATAATTTAATTACTCGTAATTAAATTAATTTATCCTTCATCCAATAATTTTAATCCAACCTCCAAAATAAATATTTTATATATATATATATTTATATAAAAATATACATATATTAAATATTTTATAATTATTCCCCAGAATACACTTAATATTAAATCCATAATTTAATTTTAAATTTAAGGGTCTTACATTACTACCCCGCTTAAATTAGTTTCGTCCTCGAAACTACATGTCAATAAACAACTGAGGATGCTGTTCCCTCATCTTACTCTCTAGTTCCCAAGTCGCGTCTCCAGTAGTCGGATTCCAAATCACTTTGACTAGTGGGACTTCCTTGTTCCTCAACTGTTTAATCTTCCTGTCTTCAATTCTTACAGGGAATACTTCAAATGACAGGTTATCCTTCAGTTGAATTGTGTCTGGTTCGATCACATGTGACGGATCCGAAATGTATTTCCTTAACTGCAACACGTGAAATACGTCTTGAATATTGGACAGTATTGGAGGTAAAGCAATCTGATAAGCCACTGGTCCAATTCGTGCAGTAATCTAGTATGGTCCAATAAATTTTGGAGTCAACTTTCTTGACTTAATAGCTCTGCCAACTCCAGTTGTAGGCATGACCCTTAGAAATACATGATCACCCTGCTCGAATTTCAAAGGTCTGCGACGCTTGTCCGCATAACTCTCCTGACGATCCTGTGAGATCTTCATTTTCTCTTGTATCCTCTTGACTTTCTCTGTAGTCTGTTCCACCATCTCAGGTCCTACAATCATACTTTCTCCGTCCTTATACCAACATAAAGGCGTTTGACACTTGCGTCCATACAAAGCCTTATAGGGTGCCATTCCAATACTTGCGTGAAAACTATTGTTGTAAGTAAACTCAATCAATGGCAATACCTCATCCCAATTTCCTCTATCATCCAACACACATGCTTTCAATAGATCTTCCAAGGACTGATTTGTTCTCTCGGTTTGTCCATCTGTTTGTGGATGGTAAGCTGAACTCAATTTCAGTTTCGTGCCCAACGCTTCATGCAACGCTCCCCAAAAGTGAGATGTGAACTTTGGATCACGGTCTGATACTATACTTGACGGTACTCCGTGTAATCTGACAATCTCAGCAATGTAGATTTTCGTCAGCTTATCTACCTTATAAGTGGTCCTTACTTGTAAGAAATGTGCGGATTTTGTCAATCGATCCACTATTACCCAAATCGAATCATTCTTTTTCCTTGTCTTGGGCAATCCGATAATAAAATCCATGGAAATGTTATCCCACTTCCATTCCAGTATATCCAAAGGTTGCAACATTCCAGCGGGTCGTTGATGTTCCACCTTCGCTTTCTGACAAGTTAAACAAGCCGATACATACTCTGCTACGTCCCTCTTCATTCATGGCCACCAATAATTCTGTCTTAAGTCCTGGTACATCTTGGTCGCTCCAGGATGAATACTCAATTTGCTCTTATGAGCCTTTTCCAAAATTGTTCTTCTCATATCTGCAACTTCCAGTACACAAATTCTTCCATTACATCTCAGAATATTATCTGGTCCGATCTTGAACTCAGTTGTCTTTCCTTGCACTATCAAGTTTCTCTTTTCTTGGATTAATGTGTCATCTTGCAAGTTCGCAATCTCCTCAAGTAGACCACTCGAAATTTTTATCATTCCACACTTTAAAATTCTTGGTGCAAACTCTACGTCCAAGTGTAGATCTCTAAATGCTTCCCACAACTGTTGTTGTCTGGCCATTATCATTGAAGATACTGACACACTTTTCCTACTCAATGCATCAGCCACCACATTGGCTTTCCCAGGGTGATACTGCAATGAAAAATCAAAATCCTTAAGAGTCTCCATCCATCTCCTCTGACGCATGTTCAATTCTTTCTGATCGAACAGGTACTTCAAACTTTTATGGTCACTGAATACTGTGAACGTACATCCATATAAGTAGTGCCTCCAGACCTTTAATGCAAACACTACTGCAGCAAGCTCTAAATCACGAGTAGGATAGTTTCGTTCGTGAGTTTTCAACTGCCTTGAGGCGTAGGCTACAACTTTCTTGTGTTGCATCAAAACACATCCCAAACCTTGGTGAGATGCATCACAGTAAACTTCATATGATTCCTCTGGCAGTGGAAAGACTAATATCGGTGAGGTTGTCAACTTTTCCTTAAGCAACTAAAAACTTTCCTCACACTTCTCGGTCCATGCAAACGGTTGATTCTTCCTGGTGAGTTGTGTCAAAGGAGCTACAATCTTAGCAAATCCTTCAATAAATCTCCTGTAGTATCCTGCCAGTCCGACAAAACTTTGTATGTCTGGGTTGGTCTGAGGCTGTTTCCAGGCAAGAATTGTCTCAATCTTTGCCGGATCCACCGCGATTCCTTCTTTTGTTATTACATGTCCCAAGAAGTTCACTTTCTCTAGCCAAAACTCGCACTTCGACAAATTAGCATACAATTGCTTCTCGCGTAAGACTTCAAGAACTTGGCGTAGGTGCTCTCCATGTTCTTCTTCATCCTTTGAATAAATCAATATATCATCGATGAATACCACAACAAATTTATCCAGAAATGGGCTAAAGATTCTGTTCATATAATCCATAAAAATCGCTGGTGCATTCGTAACTTCAAATGGCATAACGAGATATTATTAATGTCCGTAACGGGTTCTGAAAGCAGTCTTTTGAATATCTCATTCACTTACCCGAATCTGATGGTATCCTGACTTCAAATCGATCTTTGAAAACACCGCGGCTCCTCTCAATTGGTCCATCAAATCATCGATGTGTGGTAAAGGATAACTATTCTTAATAGTTACCTTGTTAAGTTTCCTATAATCCACACATAAGCGCGAACTTCCATCATTCTTCTTAACCAACAACACCGGAGCTACCCATGGCGACACACTTGGTCTGATAAATCCTTTCTCCAACAAACCTTCAATTTGACCCTTAAGCTCTCTTAATTCCAAGGGTGACATCCGATACGGCGCAATTGAAATAGGTCCAGTTCCTGGGTGTAGATCAATGAAGAATTCTACCTCTCTAACTGGGGGTAATCCTGGAATTTATGTTGGAAATACGTCCGGATACTCTTTGACTAACATCACATCTTCTATGCTCACATCCATCTTGGTCTGCACGTTAGCCAATGATAAAAATTCCTCAGTTCCTTCTTTCAGTGACACTCCGAGCTTGTTAGCAGCCAAATACCAAACGACTCTAGGTTCGGGAAAAAGAACTAATTTGCGAGCACATTCCAAGACTACATAATTATAAAACATCCAATCCATGCCGAGAATGATCTCGAGTGATTGTAGGGGTAAACAGATTAAATTAACCAAGAAATCTCTATTCTGAATAGTTATAGGACAGCGCAAACATGCAGAATTTACGGTCAAAGTCTTAGCAGGTGTGGAAACAACCAAATCAAAAGGCAAAGCAGACATAGATAGCTTCAAACGATTCACACAGTCCATAGCAATGAAAGAATGGGTTGCCCCCGAATCAAAAAGTGCAGTTAGTGTGTTACTTGCAATCTCGCAATCTTGCTGAATTAAATTAGGAGCTTGACTCCCAGCTTCAGCACCCATGTGATAGACGCGTCCCCTAGCAATAGGACGAGTAGCCCTAGTTGCGTTCACTTTTGGTTCCACCTTTGGAACCTTGCAATCCCTTGCAAAATGTCATGGCTTCTGGCAATTGTAGCATGAAGGACTCATAGTGGTACAAGCAGTGGCATAATGTCCCTCTTTTCCACATCGGAAACATTGAACCCCTTGTCCTAATTGTCTTCCAAAATTTTGGTTTCCCGGCCGATTCTGGCCTTTATTGTTGTTCTGTGGCTGGTTATATGGCTTAGCAACTTGCTTCCCTTTATTATTCTGATAATTCATCCGGCTCGGCCCTATTGAATTAAGGTTACCTCCTCGGTTGGCCCTTCTGTTCTTCATATCCTCAACCTCTCTACATTTCTCTACTAGTGCTTGGAAACGTTGAATTCCCAAGGGTAAAACCGAGTCTTGAATTTCATACTTCAGCCCACTTTCAATCTCTTCCTTATGATGGTGAGGATAACGATATGGCCTAACACTCACAGGACCTGCATCATTCTTCAATTCAATCGCATGAGTTATATCTCGTTCCGGAGGCAGCCCTATATTCTCTTCAAAAACTCCCTTAAAATTCTCCAACAAGTCTTGAAGCTCTTGTTGTTGGTCTTGAGTTAGCTCCTGTAATTCTTCATTTGATATTTGAACCAATTCTTCTTCCAATAAGTTATGCAGTGTTTCAGTTTGTGCTTGAATTGCTTTAGAATTGGCCGATTCTTTTGTGGTAAAGAACTGACCCTGTAGTTCCACCATTTTTCCTTCCCATTGAAAATTGATGGTCATTTTCTCCCAATCAAAAGTCACCTTCCCATATCTTTGCAACCAAACCACCCCAAAAATCATATCTAAATCACCCATTTCCAAAACAAAGGCATCAACATTAGTGGTGAAATCATCTAATTGTACTTGCAATTTTCTACATTTCCCCCTAGTGGACACACGGTGGCCGTCTCCCAACCTTACTCCCATCGATCTTCCTTGTTCCACTATTAACCCCAACTCAGTAGCAACACGAGGTGAAATGAAATTGTGACTGGTGCCGCTAACGATTAAAACCACGATGGAAACCCCTTTTTGACTTCCCTTGAGACGCAAAGTGGTTGGAGGAGTATTATCTTCTCTTTTTTTTGCTTCAATAAATATCAAACAATTTCATGGAATTGCAATCAAGAACTTCATCCTCATCCTCCATGGCTTCTATGGCAATCACTTCACCTTCTTCGTTAACCGTCTCGTCGTCTCCCAAAATCACCAATCGAAGCTGCTTTTCAGCACATTGGTGAAGAGGATGGTATTTTTCCCCACAACGAAAACACAACCCTCGTGTCCGCTGCTCCATCAGTTCCGAATACGGCAGATGCTTGAGGCCACGGTTGCAGTCGCCGCTGACTCTTCTCCCTTCATCATTTACAGACCTCACTGTATTTTAAGAAGCGCTCGAGTTCGCATTTGAGGTAGATTGAGCCGAACCGGTTTTGTTGTGCACTGACCCGGTTATGTTATTATTAAATCCACTTCCAGGTCTGGTTGAACTTGGGTTATAACGAAATCCATATCCTTTCTTCCAATTAGACCATGATCCACTTGGTCCGCTTCCCTTCCAATTGCGAAGCCCACCTACACTACCTCCTATTGAAATCAGGGACCCACGTAATTCTGTTTCGACAGCACGAGCAACCTTCATCCCTTGCATTCTGGTTTGTGGATTCAATGTACGCACCTTCAGGCGAATGTCATTCTTGAGTCCTCCCATGAAGTATCCAAGGTACTGCTCTTCCGGTAGCCTTGCTACTTGTGACGACACATATTCAAAGGTGGTAATGTATTCATCAACCGTTCCCGTTTGTTGCAAATATTTCATCTCTTCAAAAGGGTTATCACTTCGTCTTCCACCATACCTTTCAATTAAAGCTCGTTTCAAATTCAACCAATTCAAATCGTCATCTGTCTCACGCAACAAATTAAACCAGTGAGTTGTTGCTCCCTCCATGCTTAGCTTCGCCAATCTAACCTTCACCTCCTCCGACGTCCTTTGGACTTCAAAATACGTTTCAGCTCGTGTGATCCAGGCCACAGGATCGTCACCATCAAATGATGGTAAGTCAACATTCTTAACTGCCATCTTATACTCTGTCACTGATTCCTCAGACTGCGCATATTGTTCCACCGTTCCAATTGGTCGTTGTTGTAGCAACCTCGTGAACTCGCTCATCATACTTTCGCGAAATTCCCTCAACTCCTGGAGAAGAGAGTCTTCCACCGCTGAGAGTCTTGCTTCAACTACTTCCATTCGATTTGACAAATTAGTTGGCATGTACAATGTACAAAATCACTGGTACTTCTCGAGTATCCGACAGGTCGGACCAATAATAGATTCACAAGAAAACAGGAATCGATAAACAGTAAAATGATAGGCGAAATAAGGATTTATTGATTTATGAAATAAGGGAATGTTCTGATACAACGTATAAACCAGAGCGTAGCTCCTCCAGAGAAAATATTATTCTCCTATTACAATGATAACAATAATTATTCCTAGTAATGCTTCACTAGCCTTCTCAATTTATTCCCCCATGTGTAACTGAAATTCCTAGCATTCAGAGAGTTTTTCTGCACTGTTATTAATAGAATGAGTTTTCTCTTTTTTACCCTTGTGGACATACGTTCTCCACACAGCAGGTTTGGGCCTTTCACTAGTCTTAGGCCCAATCCAATGATTCTATCAGTAACCAAGTCAGGTATTTCTAAATCTGCTCTTAGTTTTTCTGTTGTTACTAAAGGTAGAGATTGGATGATTGATACAGGTGCTAGTGACCATATGACTTATGATCCTCATAAATTTACTAATTTTTCCTTTAAATGTTCTAAAACTGTCGTTATCAATGCCACTGGAGTCTCATCTCTTATTGAAGGTGTTGGTACTGTATCCCTCTCACCCTCCTTATCAGTACCTAATGTTTTATTTGTTCCTAAATTGGATTGCAATCTTCTCTCTATTAGTCAATTAACCAAATCACATTCTTGTGTTGCTTCATTTTACCCAACCCATTGTGATTTTCAGAATATACAGACCAAGGAGAAGATTGGCAGTGGTAGAGAAAGTGAAGGGCTGTATTATCTTGATAATGTTTCAGCACAAACTCATCAAGGAGGATTGGCTTATATTGCAAGTGAGAACATACAAGATAACAATAAAAAAAAAAGGAAATATGGCTATGGCATAGACGATTGGGACATCCCTCCTTTGGTTATCTGAAAAAATTGTTTCCCTCATTATTTCAAAAATGCAATATTTCAGATTCTCTTTGTGAAACTTGTGTAATGACGAAGAGCCATCGTGCTGTTTTTCCCTTGAGCAATAAAAAAACTGTTTTCCCTTTTTCATTAATTCACACAGATGTTTGGGGTCCTGCCCCGCAATCTACGGATAATGGGAAAAAATGGTTTGTTAGTTTTGTTGACGATTGTACTCGGGTAACTTGGGTATATTTGCTTAAACATAAAAGTCATGTGTATGGTGTGTTTCGTTCCTTCCATCAAATGATAGTTACACAATTTAACACATGTATAAAGGTCATTAGATCAGATAATGGAAGGGAATATTTCAGGACTGAATTAATTGAGTTTATGAACTCTAAAGGCATTTTGCATCAAACTACATGCCCTTAATCACCCCAACAAAATGGAGTGGCTGAGAGGAAAAATAGACATATATTAGAGGTGACTATATCACTTTTAATAGAGGGTCATGTTCCATCTCATTTATGGGGAGAGGCTGTGAACACCGCGATTTATTTGATTAATCGAACCCCTTCTAGTGTGCTTAACTTTAGAAGACCTCTAGATGTGTTGTCTGATCACTGTGTTCTTCCTTCCATAGTTCATCTACTACCTCATATTTTTGGATGTGTTATATATGTTCACTTACACCCACATCAAAGAACAAAGCTTGAAGAAAGATCTATCAAATGTGTGTTTGTTGTGTATGGATCAACTCAAAAAGGTTATCGTGTTTACCATCCAACATCAAAGAAATTTTATATTTCTATGGATGTGACTTTTCATGAAGAAAAATATTTTTATGTTGATTCTAAACTTCATGGGGGGAATATGAGAAAAGTGCAGCATCAAGATGTTAGCATGTTTAATATTGATACACAATTATATTGTGAAGACGAATTGTCTTGTGAAAATCACTCTGCAGAAAGTAAGCCAATCCTAGACATGGGAACTTCACCTTTAGATAATACATCGCTTCCTGATCAAAACCAATCAGCTCAATCTTCTCCACAGGTTCAACGTGATTCTTCAGAGGTGTCTCTTGATCATATCCTTGATAATACAATTATAGATGAAGTTGATCCTGTTTTTAATTCTGAAATTGATTCTTCTTTGCATGAAACTGATCATGAAATTGAACCTGGTTTGCATGCGATCACTGAGTCTACTGTTGTCCAATATAATCTTCCACCCCGTTCTAACCTTGGTCAACCTCCAATCCGATATGAACCAGATCTCCAAGCCAAAATTAAATATCTCATTAGTAAATATGTGTCATTTCACAAGTTATCTTAGTCATATGCATCTTTTATATCTCAATTATCCTTAATGTCTATTCCTAGTAATGTACAGGAAGCCTTGACAGATCCTAGATGGACAGAAGCAATGGTTGAAGAGATGGCAGCTTGAAAAAAAACCACACTTGGGATATTGTTCCTTTACCAAGATGGAAGAAAACAGTAGGTTGCAAATGAGTCTTCATAATTAAACACAAAGCTGATGGAACTATTGAGAGGTATAAAGCACAATTGGTGGCGAAAGGTTACAATCAGTCTTATGGTGTAGATTATCAAGAGACATTTGCGTCGGTTGCCAAACTCAACAGTGTGAGAATACTTTTATCACTAGCAGCAAACCAAGATTGGCTTCTTCTACAATTTGATGTGAAAAACGCTTTCCTACATGGAGAAATTTCAGAAGAAATTTATATGGATTTCCCACCAGGCATGATAGATTCAAATGGAACGAAGGTTTCCAAATTAAAGAAAGCTCTATATGGATTAAAGCAATCCCCAAGAGCATGGTTTGGAAGGTTTACTAAGTCTATGAAGATTTTTGGCTATAGAGCAAGTAATTATAACCACACTTTATTTTTGAAGAAAGGAGAAGGTAAAATTACAGCTTTAATTATCTATGTGGATGATATGATAGTTACCGGAAATGACCAAAATGAAATTTCTAGTTTACAACAATACCTTGCATCTGAATTTGAGATGAAGCAACTTGGAAACCTCAAATATTTTTTGGGTATTGAAGTGGCTAGATCAAAGCATGGTATTTTTCTATGCCAAAGAAAATATACTCTTGACTTATTATCTGAAATTGGGCTGCTTGGGTGTAAACCAGTTGATACACCAATTGAACAAAATCACAAGCTCTTTCAATGTTTAAATTCTGCTACAACAGACAGAGGAAGGTACTAGAGGATGGTTGGACAACTAATTTACTTGTCTCATACACGTCCAGATATTACGTATGCAGTGAATGTCGTTAGTCAATTTATGCATGATCCACACAAGCCTCACATGGATGTTGTTGAGAGAATTTTGAGATATTTGAAGTTCAGTCCTGGAAAAGGAATTTTGTTCTCAAATCATGGGAATTTAAAGGTAGAGGGGTACACTGATGTTGATTGGGTAGGTTCAAAAAATGATAGAAAGTCTACCTCTGGATATTTCACCTTTGTAGGGGGGAATCTTGTAACTTGGAGAGTCAAAAACAGCCGGTAGTAGCCAGATCTAGTGCTGAAGCAGAGTTTAGAGGCATGAAACTTGGGGTATGTGAACTTTTGTGGGTTCAAAATGTTCTGACAGATTTGGGCTTTAAACCAAATGAAGCTATGAATATGTTTTGTGACAATACATCAGCAATAGCAATTGCTCATAATCCTGTCCAACATGATAGAACAAAACATGTGGAGATTGATAGACATTTCATCAAAGAAAAGCTTGAAGCTGGAATAATTTCATTTCCATTTGTAAGATCAGACTTGCAATTAGCTGATGTTCTCACCAAAGGAGTGGCAAGCACGGTGTTTAATGAGTCTTTATCCAAGTTGGGAATGTGTGATATCCATGCACCAACTTGAGTGAGGGTGTTAAGATTAGAAAATATTCTGTTACTTAATTTAGATCGTCAAATATTCTCTAAGCTGTAAATTAGGAAATTGTAAAGTTGTGAGATATGTGTACAACAATCATTCCTAAATAGAATAGAGGAATTATAGAGCCTTCTATATATATATGTATTGCATCATTTAGTAAAAGAATGAAATATAAAATTATCTTTCGAAACATTTTCAATAGAGTAAACCTTCAGACGTCACCCCTCCCAAGTGCAATTGAGATCACCACCCTAGGCCATGGACCTTCTTGATCACCCATTGACCTCATCTCCATCCTATTTTAATCACTTTCATTTTATATCTCATCTTCCTTGTTATTTTGTCTACTACTGCCGATGCAGGACTCCAAACTACATGAATGCTGTGAAAATTCTTCTAATAAATATACTAGCTGGATATCCATCTGCCATGGCTACAACATCATTTTGAATACCGAGTGTAAAATACCAGACACCATTTGCAGCATACTTTGTCCAAAGGGAAATCATGAATCTAAAAGCTAAACTGGGAATGATTTGTTTGGATTATATTGAAGTAGAAATATCACTTTATAAGAAATGGGGTTTGAATTGTAAAGTTGTCTATTTAAAATTTCTCTGTTAAAACTTAAAAATAACTCAAGATATTAATCTTGGTTGAGAAAACAGAAAAGGAGAACGTTCTTGGTATTAGAAACAGAAAACGGAGAATGTTTTTGGCTAGTTAAAAAAGGCATATTGATTTTGATTGTGAAAACGGAGAACATTCTTGGTTTTGAAAATAGAAAACGAAGAACGCTCTTGGTTTTAGTTAAAAACAGAAATTCGATTTGTCTATTTAACTTTAATAAATGAAAGACTGAAAGTAAATAGAGATAGGGAGGAGATATCATGCAATGATATATCCTGGTTCACCCAACTCGAGCTACGTCCAGTCCCCACAACTGTGAGATTTTCCACTAAGTGTTCAAAACGAAGAACCTTTTTGATTTTACAGCATCTAGCTCAGATCAGCCTTGATATGTTACAAACTTCAATCCTTTCTACCTAGAAAGGAGTTCAATCAGGACACCTATCAACCTTTGATAGGATTTTTACACTTCACCTTTTAACCTTAAAAAGATTTTTTAAACAAACTACTCAAGCTATAAACAACCCTTATAGTCTTGAGTTTACAATAATGATGTAGAGGGTTTTTACAGAATCTGATTAAATCTCAACTCTTGTTTGAGGTTTAGATTCTTTACAAGATTTTTCAATAAAACAATAACAATGAATTTGTGACTGAATGTTACTGATTTCTTGTGAGACTTTCAAGTATGAATGTGAGTGATTGATGATTTTTCTTTGCACTTGAATGTCGTGATTTTCATTAAGCTTTGGAGTTCCTTTTATAGACATTTGAGGAGGTTCATGTCAACTTAATATGATCGTTGGAGAGGTTTCCTTGGTCAATGGTTAGATTAAAATAATCAGTCTTCAAAGTAAGACTTTTGACTGAACATTTCTTCTTTGACTTCAAGACTTTCTGGTCTTTGTGTATTCTCTGTCATCTGATTTGTACAGTGTTTGAAGGTCATTTGATCACGAGAATATGTGTCTTAAAAGTCATGCGGAAGTTTCAGTTTCAAGAACGTTCTTGTTCTGTACATCAGAAGCTGGAGAATGTTCTTGAGCTGTATCACAGAAGCTGGAGAATATTCTGGAGAATGATTGATCTTGACGGATTCTGTCATTTTGTCTTGATTCAAATCTTTATTTCTTAGATCTTTTGGAGTACTTCCTTTTCTATTATGAAAGTTGTATATTCCTTGTATATGTATTGGTAATCCATTCGAAATATGCATGATCTTTCGTTGCATTAAAAGCTGGCTTGAACTATCTTGATGAAGTAAAAAACATGGATAACATTCTTGGTTTTTTCCAGAAAATGTCCAGAACGTTCTTGGTTTTTGGCATTTCATTTTTAGCTTATTCTTTAAACTGATTTTGCGTGCTTTTGCTTAGTACCTATCTTGGATTATCACACTCAAAAGCACATGTTAAATATCACATAATTTAGAATCATAATTAGAGACTATAATTAATCTTTGTTTGTTTACATCAAAACAATTAATTGCGATTTTGTCTTAACATATACTATATCATACTTTGTTCTACAAGTTATTTTCTATCATTTTTCGCCACCACAACCTTGTTGTGTTACTCTGATGTGTTGCTACCTTCTTAGTTGAAGTTGAGGTTAAAGTGAAGAGTTATCTTTTGAACGTCACTCCATTTTCACTAATGCAACCAAAATATCTGTGAGTGTCTTCCTATTTGTCATGTGCAGAACCCAATACCATCATAGTAGTGTTTATATGTGTTGCTCCTTAATACAATTTTGCCATGTCTAGTAGTTGTCACACACACATTTGAGAGGAAACACTCACCACAACTCAAATCCTAGCTCATATGTTCATTTGGGCTAGGGGTAGAAATATATAATTGAATCACTGCAATCTGGGCATTCTTCTTGGGAGTGGATCCACGGATATTATGACTCACCTTAACAACGACAAAACCTTTCCGCTCAAATTCTTGACAGTTGAGTTAAGTGTTGTTTGATGAATTACACCATGATGAATTACAATTGATTCTTAGGGATAACAAAGTAGAATCCACTTATCCTATGAATCATAGACATGATAATGTTTCTTTAGCTACTTCTCCTTGAGTTCACCAAAAACAAAAAACAAAGCTACTACTCCTTGAAAATCAAATGACTAAGCTTGTGTTTTGAGTTATTTCACTATAACTTTTAGAAGCTTTGATATGAAATTTTTCATGATTTCATTGTTTTCCAAATTAAGAATGTAGAGATTAAGTAACTTGATGAGATGACTTCAGCTTACAAGCAAGATGAACTAGAAAGAATACTACAAGTATTTATTCATCTTAACTATACAGAAGTAGAGAGCTAGTTACAGCTATTATGGGAAATAACTGTGTTTGATTTGCTAATTGGTTCAGCTCTATATTGTATAAGATGAAAGAATGAGAAAAACATTACGAAAATGCAACATTATTATTATTTTGATTATTATGTCTAGTCCCTTATCAAAGCAAATGGAATAACCAATTTTTAGTACATGTAAACATTAATTCCATAAGAAACATGAGACATTAAAAGAGGACCAACAAAATTACCTTAAATGTTATGAACTACAGAATGTAGTACAAGATCAAATGGGAAAAAAAATTAAAGTAACCACCTCAAAATTGTAGACATTAATTATTTTTCCACTTTTCAATAAGCTTCTGAATGGTAACCTCAAAATCCCCACCAACACTTGCAACTTTCCTTCCTTCCTCTTTAAGATGCATTGCTTTAAGTTTCAACAATTTATTCTCCATCATCTCTTTAATAGCATCTCCAATTTCCTCCCCTTTCACAACAAGTTCCACACTCCAACCCCAATTCTAGTTCCAAATCCCCCACCCACTAACCTCAACCAATCTTGCATTTATCTTTTGATCTCCATGTTGTGGCCAAGCCAATATTGGCACACCATTCCAAATTGCCTCAACCATTGAGTTCCATCCACAATGACTCACAAACCCTCCCACACTTTTATGACCAAGAATCTTACTTTGATCCACCCATTCCTTAATCATCAACCCCTTTTCCTTCATTTTTTCCACCAAACCAACCCCTAAAATTTCATCTAACCCAACTTCTTCTTCTTTTTCAACAATTTTATCTTTCATAACCCACAAAAATTTATATCCACTTCTCAATAACCCATTTGTAATCTCTCTCATTTGGTCTCTTCCCAAAGTAGTCCTACTTCCAAAACAAACATACACCACAGATCCAATAGGTTGACCATCAAGTCATTTGGTTAACTCTGCCTTTTGACTTTCCTTCTCAAACTCAAAAGGAACAAAAGGGCCAACAGCATAAACAGGAGGCAAATTTTTGACAACTTTTCAAATATTAAGAGCTTCTAGTGAATAAGATTCAAGTGTTTCAAAGGTGTTGGAAAAACATCATCTAAGTTTATGAGGTTAGAACTATCTTCCATTATAAGGTTTCTAAATGTGGTAGGGAAGAAAAGAAATGGTGGGATAGAGGAATATGGTAAAGGTGAAAATGGAATACTAGGAACCTCAATAACATCAGAATCAGATCTTGGTTGTGAAGATAAGGATTGAGAAAGGGTAGGCAAATGAGAGAAGAAACTAAACATGGAAGCTGAAGAAGTGTGAAAAATGTAGTTAGGGAGATAAAGTTTTTGAGTGATTGAAAGGAGAGGGGAAATGAGCAACATGTCAGAGATGAAAGCAGAGAGGGGTGGTGAGAGTGAAGATAGAAGAGGAGGTAGAAGGTGTATGGAGTCACAAAGAGTTAAGACTCTGAAGAAAAAAAAGGGTCAATGGAGTTTGAAGGAGGAGAATAAGGTGGTAGTGGAAGATGAAATGGGAGAACGTTGAGGTAAAGGAAATAAGAGTGGAAGTGACAGATGAGGTGTGTGTAAGACTCATTGTCAGTTGTCTAGAATATGAAAATTGGACCCATACACCTTAATAAAACAGAGGTAACTAATAATGAATAATAAATTAGAATCACCAACATACTGAAAACTACATTTATAAATATAGTTCACAACTTGTTTAGTAGATTCATAAAATATTACATCTTAAAAATAAACTACGATTGTCTGATTACATATAAAATAAAACATCAAATTTTAATTCCCTAAGTTTGGAACTGATCTTTTAATGCTGAATTCATGTCTCATGCTCCTCCAGTTGCTAAATAAAAATAAATAAATGGGGTAAGATAAAAATATCTTAGTGAGCTCCGAAAATAAAATGGGAACAGTCTCAAGGAGTTTCTTTCACAAATATGTATAAAACATGAAATCAATTATACATATCAAGTTAAATCTCTCACTTTTAATTTTTATAAAAGCTTTACTTTTAATATTATTATTATTATTGTTATTATTATTATTATTATTTTCTTCTGAAAAACATATGCATGACTCCAAATCTTTTCCTTTGGAATAAGGAAAAGTCGCCCAATATCTTGATGTGGGTCACCAAAATAATTGAGTCTTGATTGGTAAAGGTGGTCTGGCCAAACCCCAATCAACGTCCTAATTGTTCTCCTTTACCTGTTATTCCATGTCTGGAACAACATGAATGTCCCACCGTGAATAAAGCCATACATGATCTGATTAATGATGTTGTACTGAGATACTTTGTATGAAATGTCTTTATTATGTCTTATATGCATTGAAGTAACAATTTACAAGGGGGTTTGAATTGTAAATTATTTTTAAAAATTCATGATAAAAATTAACTCAAGATTGATCTTGGTTGAAAATAAAAAAAAACAGAGAACGTTCTTGGTTCTGATCCAAAAATGGAGAACGTTCTTGGTTAGTTGAAAATGACAGTTTTAGATAATCTATTAAACTTGATAGTTAAAGACTTAAAAGTAAATAGATAAGGGAAGGAATATAACACACAGATATATCCTGGTTCACCCAACTTGGGCTACGTCCAGTCCTCACAACTGTGAGATTTTCAACTAAGTGCTCCAAGGCAAGAACTCTTTTGACTTTTACACAAACTTTCTGCAGATCTATCTTGATCTGTTACAACCAATACTTTTCAATCCGAAAAGGAGTTTTTCACTGATCTATCCTTCGATCTTTACAAATGATTACTCGCACTACCTTCTCTATAACATAGAAGGACTTTCACAACTTCTCAAGACTAGTTTTTACTCACTTTGTCTTGAGATTACAATGGAATAATAAAATGTTTGATTAGAATCTAAATATCCTCAAATCGTGTTTGAGTATTTGATTCTGATCTTAGAAGCACATAGTGTTTTTTAGAGCGCAGAACCTGATTGGATGTTGTAGTTTCTAAGAGCTGAACAAAACTTGAGAAAGTGTATGTTAAATCAAGAGAAAGTTGTTAAACTGATTAGAAATGATGGAATGATAGCTTTCTTAAGTTCTAATTGTTGCCTTTATCTTGAGTTCTCTTTTATATACTTAAAAAGGTGCCTATAACAGCTCATTTGCCCGTTGAGAAAAGTTGGCTGTCCTTTGTCAGTGATTAGGTGAGAGCAGGCCAAAAAGCAAGAACGTTCTTCATTCTGCTTCTAATGTTCAAGAGAAGACTTGGTTCTTCCTTTGTGTTGCAAATGAGTCTTGATCATAGTGATGCGTATTCTTGACTTTTAAATTAGAGGGATCCTTTGGTGATATCCTCTAGAGGTATTTTCTGGTATCCTCTGATGACGTCATCTGGTGGTATCCTCTGATGACGTCATATGGTGGTATCCTCTGGTGACGACATCTGGAGGTATCATCTGGATGTATCTTCTGGTATCCTCTGGTGACGTCATCTGGAGGTATCCTCTGGTGCACCTTCTGGAGATATCCTCTGGTGATGACTTCTTGAGGTATCCTCTGGTGACGTCATCTTCTGGTGACATCTTCTGATGACGTCATCCTCTGGTGACATCTTCTAATGACATCATCCTCTGGTGACATCTTCTGATGACGTTATCCTCTAGTGACATCATCTGATGACGTTCAGAGTGATGTCCAGAATGTTCTTGAATCTTCAGATATGTTCTTGCTTCTCACATAATGATCTTATTTGAGTTTCTTGGTACCTATCTCATTTGATAACACTCAAGCGCACTTATTAGATACACAAACATGCTTTAGAATCATAATTATAATTTTTAATTAATATTTGTTTATCATCAAAATTTATTTAAGTTGGGGTTTTGTCTCAACATATATCATTCATCCACAACAATATAAATAACCTAGTGATACACTAAACTCATAATAATTTGATCCTACGTCCTTAATTTAAACGGAAATCATAGGCAGAAAAATAGAAACATTGGAATCATGAAAATAGTAACAACATCAAAGTCATAAAATTAATAACAACATAAGAATCATGAAGAATCATTTGGATGCAGTTTTAAAACACCTATGTGCGAAAATTTCATTTCCTCACACTCTAATTCTCCTAATCCGTAATAACCCCAAAACAATTTATTTAAATAATTTTAGTGCCCAAAACCCTCATACTAAAGTTAATGTAACATAGCAGTTTCACATACACATCAGAGGTAGCAGTAACGAGCAGGAATCGTGCTCGACAAGCATCCTGACCTTAAATCTAGTTATGCGCCTTTAATTAAAATTTTCCTAACATATAATTCATTCACAACATCACAACCAGAGACACAAACAACATGCACGTTCTAAATTAACAAATTAACATAGTTAAGCTTAAATTTTCAATAAATTCTCTATGGCTAAATTTACTTAGTAAAAAAAAAAGACATACTTCACTTTCCTCAAATAGAGTATGGTAATTAAACTGAAAAGTTATGCCAATGTTTATGATGATGGCCAACATGTACCTGCACCGAACCACTGAAAAAATTGATTTCACCAAAATTTTAAAACTTAATAAATTAAACAAAATTTACACGAACTCTGAATTTCTGTAAAATTATCTTTTTTATTTTCTCAACAAATTACTTGAATGCATGTCTCAAATTTGATTGTCAAAATAGAAATTTAGACCCATTTAAACATGTAAATCAACATTAACAAGACTGATTAAAATCAAACACATGTATGTCCAAAAAAAATAAAACAAAGGGACCATGCATTTGGATGACTTAGAAAGGTGTTTAATTGATTGAGATAAATAGATGAACAACAGAAGTTTAAGATGAAGATGGGTAGATGAACGATATGAGAAGATCTTCAACATGCAAGTACATGCGGGGGTTTCCTTGTTTTGGCAGTTTCAGATGCAGGTTGTTTCCTTGTTTTTACATTTTCAGATGCGGGCGTATCATCCGAGTCAGTGTTCGCGTGGATGAGTGTTTTGATAGAAAGGAAAAAAATTAGGGAATTCTCTTTTTGCCTTTTATTTATCTAAATATTACCCTAGTGTCATTTCCTTAATTAATCAAATTTTAAACTATTTATTTTTATTTTTATTTTTATTTTTCTAAATTAACAGTTTTATTAATTAACTTCTAGACTTAACAAAATAGATAGTTTGTTACAGTTACGATTCAGCATGAGAGACAATGGAGAGAAGTTTGATGAAAGTGACTTTGCAATGGTTGTTGAGAAGCAATGCTGCTAGTGTTAGGAATGATGTTAGATGTCCCATGCCTGCGCTTGGAAACATGGCAACATGAACAACTTCATCAGACATTGCTATGAAAAATGGTTGTTCCCTAGTTTGATATTGGGATTCAGTGAGAGAGATGACTTATTTAAATCTGTGATAAACAAAAAAAATACAAATTAATTTTATAATAGAGAGTTTATACTAGTATAAAAATCTGGCACGACAAACACCTATCACACTTGAGCTTTGTGTTTTCGTTTCCCATATAATTAATACTGATGGGAATAAACACGATAAAAACTAATAGGCATCAGATATAAAATTCCCCCAACTTGTAAGCAACTTGTAAGAATCCATGAGAAGCAACAACAAATATATATGGAAGCGATATTTTAACGTGGAAAACCCTTCATGTAAGGGTAAACCACGAATCGTCCAGACCAAAGAAATAACTCTACTATAATCAAATAAGGGTACAAGAGAGTTTTAAAATGATGCACAAATTGGGCCTACAACCAGCCAAAAAAGCAAAGCAGCTTACAAATGAAAAACAAGAAGAAGAAAAACACCCAAAAACCTGTTGTTGTGCGAACACTATTCCTCCCTCTCTAGACATGGTTTCGTCGATGCGACCGTTGAAAACGAAGACCTGAATATTGCAAACCTGTTGTCCAAAACTCAGCCTGATCCAACGGTTAATGAATGTGATGTTTTTCTTAGAGTGATTTGACAAAATCGAGAATAAGGTTTAATCTTCTCTTTTCTCTTTTGCTGGTTGCCTTTTCTTTCAAAATAGCCTCTTTTACAACCGTAATCAGACCCATCTCCACTTAAATAAGTGAGGCACATGAGCTACAATATTTGGGTCTTTCTCCATGAGCCCAATACCCAACATATCTTCCCCTCACAACTATGTGGAGATAATTGTCAAACCGGCGATATCACAACAAGTTTCAAACTTGCCTCTTGGTAATGCTTTATCATCATATTAGAACCATTATAATCAGTATGAACTTTAGCCAACTCCAACAACTTAGCTTCCAAAACATCACATATCCAATTATACCTCACATCAATGTGTTTAGACCTACAATGAAATGTCGAATTCTTACCAAGATGAATAGCACTTTGTGTCAATAATACATATTTGTCCTAAGTAACCCAAGCTCCTGCAACAATTTCTTCAACCAAATCAATTATTTGTATGCTTCGACAATGGTATTGAACTCTGCCTCAATTGTAGACAATGCTACACATTTATGTAATCTGGACTGTCAAGCCACACCTTCCTCTACAAATTTAATCATATAGCATGGAGTGAACTTCCTCGAGTCAATATCTCCAGCCATATATGAGTCGGAGTATCCTACCAAAATAGGTTTGTCACCTCCAAAACAAAACCTCATACATGTAGTACAACGAAAATACCTCAAAATTCATTTTACAGCATTCCAATGCTCTCTACCTAGATTTGACAAAAATCTACTGATTGTACCAATAACATGTGCAATATCTAGTCTTGTACACACCATTGCATACATCAAACTACCCACAACAAAAGCATAAGGAGCTCGTTCCATGTCTCTTTTCTCATATGCATTATAAGGACCTTGTTTAGAATTCAACTTAAAGTGAATAGCAAGATGAATACTTACAGCCTTAGATTTTTCCATCTGAAACCTTTGCAACACTCTCTTAATATAGTGTTCTTGTGACATCCAAAGTTTCTTCTCCTTTCTGTCACACATGATTCTTATGCCAAGAATCTGTTTAGCTGTTCCCATGTCTTTCATGGCAAATGACTTGCTCAACTGCTTCTTTAACCTATCAATCTTGGAAATATTTTTCCCAACATTAAGTATGTCATCAACATATAATAACAGGATAATGAAATCATTGTTAGAAAATTTTCTAACATATACACAATGGTCAAAAGTAGTCTTCATGTATCATTTGTCACACATAATAGACTCAAACTTTTTGTACCACTGCCTTTGAGCTTGCTTCAAACCGTATACACTCTTTCTCAGCCTAACACAGAGTCTTCATTGCCTTCAACAAAAAAATCATCAGGCTGCTGTTGGAACCAATTAAAGTTTTTTCAATTAAGGTTTTTTCAATTAAAGTTTTGATGTTAACAAAAATATTTTATGAAAATCATATTTTGACTTAGAAGAAGTATGAAAAATTAGAGGATGACATCACCAGAGGATGTCATCAAAGGATGACGTCAGCAGAAGATACCTCTAGAAGATACAACCAGAAGATACCTCCAGAAGATACAAATTAGAAGCAGAAGATGTTATTAGAGGATGACGTTACTAGAAGATATCACCAGAGGATACTAGAACATACATCCAAAGGATATCACCAGATGATCCCATCAGAAGCAAGAATAAGAGAATGTCATCAAAGGAAAACATCAGAGGATATCATCAATCAGAGGCTATCATCATATGGAAGAACACAATTACATCATCAGAGGATATTATTCTTGGCCCAGATCATAAGAAAGAAAAGTCCAGAAGGAGACTTGGTCCAGACCAGAAGGAAACATTGTCTAGACTTGGTCCAAACTTGCTCCAGACTAGAAGATATCATGGTCCAGAACAGAAGACTTGGTCCATACCAGAAGATAGCATGGTCCAGAACAGAAGATCAATGGTCTAGATCATAAGATCAAGGGTCCAGATTAGAAGATCACATAGTCCAGATCACGAGACGGAATGGTACAGATTAGATCACATGGTCCAGACTTGGTCTAGATCAACAGATCATACGGTCTAGAATTTAAATCATAATGCAGATCAGTGAAGACTTGATTTAAAATTTGAAGAAGACTTGATTGAATTTTGATAGAAATTTGATCAAAGTCTTAAGGGGATTTGATTCAAAAACCACTAAAGACTTGAAGGAAATTCGAATGAAATCTAAAGCTAAAATATACAATCTGAATTTAAGAGAAACCGGATTGGTCAACAGAATTTTCAAATAAAATCTGAAGATAAAAGATACGTTATGAAATTAAGAGAAACAGGATTGGCCAACATAATTTTCAAAGGAAATCTGAGCAGAATTTATCTTGAATTTAAGCTTGGACAAAGCCCTAATTGCAGCTATAAAAGGAGGCTTCAGGCAGCAGCATTATGCATCGAAAATACAAGAACTCAAGCTTCATATTCAACATAATCCGAGAGTTCAAAAGAGAGAATCACTTGAGCGTAAAAGCAATATTTTCTAAGTGTTTTCGAGAGAGAAAAACAATGCAATAATCAGTTTTCCAAAAGCAACTAAAGAGTCTGAAAAACAGTGCAACAATCAGCTTTCCAGAAGCAACTTTGCAGAGTTCCATACCCTTGTAATCAAACCCATTAGAGGTGTAGATTCCTTCTTCAATCTGGGGTTGTTAGATTGGTAGGAGAAGACTTGACTTGTAGGGTCAAGGTGTTGTTATCGTTCCTCAAAAGTCTGGGGTTGTCATACTGTTTGGGAAGACTGACTTGGAGGGTCAGGTGTTGTAATTCAAAGTGTTTTGAATTAGTGGATTAAAGCCTTCGAAGTGAAGGGACTGGATGTAGCCAAGTTAATGGTGAACCAGGATAAATCGCTGTGTTCTTATGTGGTTATTATCCGCTGCTAAGTCTAATTATTTATTCATCAAATAATTCCCATCAACATTCAACAAAACAGCAAAAGAATTCAAGTTTGACAAACACAATTCAACCTTCCCTTATCGTGTTTGCACCTTGAACTGCTTCATGTAAATTTCTTCCTCCAAATCACCATGAAGGAAAACCGTTTTTACATCTATTTGCTCTACCTCTAAGTCAAGAGTAGCTTTCAAACTCAACACGGGTCTAATCGATGACATTTTTACCATAGGTGAGAAAATCTCATTAAAATCAACATATTTTCTTTGATAGAAATCTTTCACCACTAATCTGGGTTTATATCTCAGAGTTACTCTCAGGCTTCACTCTATAAATCCACCTGTTTTCCAAAGCCCTTTTGCCTTTTGGCAACTTAACCAAATCATAAGTGTGATTATCATGCAAGGATTTCATCTCATCATGCATTGCATCCAACCACTTTTGACTTTCTTCACTCTCTATAGCATCTCAAAAACACTAAAGTTCTCCTTCATCAGTATAATTCACATACTCATTAGAAACATACCTTGTAGATAGTTGTCTCTACCTCTTAGACCTCCTGAGTTGGGTTTGAGATGATTCAAAAGCATCACTAAGATTCTCATCGTGTGACAACTTATGATATTCACTTGTTGGAATTTTTACCTCATCTTTAAGTTGATGATCATCAACACAATCATGTGGCATATCATTTTGAACATTACCATCAGTAGTATCCAAATCAAGAACAAGTGACTAAACTGCATCACCATCAGCTAAGATGTTATCACTCTCAAGTGTAGTCTTCTCCACCTTATCAATGTCTTCAATAGTTTGGTCTTCCATAAACACTACATCACGACTTCTGATAACCTTTTTATCTATAGGATCATACAACTTGTTGCCAAATTCATCCTCACCATAACCAATGAAGATACACTGCTTTGACTTTGCATCCAACTCCGATCTTTCATCCTTCAGAACATGCACAAAAGCCTTGGAACCAAAGACTCTTAAACAATCTTAGTTAACATTCTTGCCAAACTATACCTTGTTTGGTACCTCACTATTCAAAGCGACAGTAGGAGTAAGATTAATAACATGCACCGCCGTGTACAGTGTCTCACCCCAATAATGTTTAGGAAACTTAGCTTCACAGAGCATACACCTCGCTCTCTCAACAAGTTTTCGATTCATCCTCTATGCTAAACCATTCAACTGAGGAGTTTTAGGATGAGTCTTTTCATGTGTTATATCCTGTTGTTTGCAATAGACATCAAAAGGTCCACAATGCTCACTGCCATTGTTAGTACAAACACGTTTCATCTTTTTGTCTGTTTGCCTCTCAACCAAAGCATGAAATTGTTTGAACTTCTTCAACACTTGGTCTTTTGTCTTCAAAACATAAACCCATAGTTTCTTGGAACAGTCGTCAATAGAAGTAACAAAATTAAATGCACCATTAAAAGATTTTAGCTTTAAAGGGCCACAAACGTTAGAATGCACCAACTGAAGCAACTTTGACTTTCTAGAGGGAATATGCCTTTTGAAGGATACTCTAGTTTGTTTACCAATCACGCAGTGAGAACATTTTTCCAAATCTACATTCTTCAATCCTGGAAGCACATCCTTTCTGGCTAAGCAATTTAACCCTTTTTCACTTATATAGTTAAGCCTTCGGTGCCACACAGATGATTCCATGCGACATTCACACTATCTTTAGCAACCAATGCTTTTGTCCAATACAATTTACTAATTTTCTCCCCTATAACTACAACTAAGTTACCTTTATTGAGTTTCTATTTTCTAGAAGCAAAATAATTATCAAAACCACTTTTATGAAGCATATGCACAAAGATCAAATTGAAGCGAACATCTGGAGCATGTTTGACTTCTTTAAACAACAATTGCATTCCCGTGTTGGTTTGCAAGCCTACGTCATCGAAATGCTAAATGCTAACTTGTGTGGTAGATGAGCCATGCATATTGGTTGTGTGGTAGATGAACCCATGTCTATTTTTGTAATTTGATTTACGTGTCTCGTTATGAATCCCGTGATGTGTTGTAGATTTGGTTTAATTTTGTGTTCTTTTGACTACTATGTCCATGAATGAACCGGTGATAAGAGTGATTGGAAGAAGGATATTATTGGCATAAAAATGTTGTACGGTTTATTCCGAATTTTTTGAAAAAACTAAAAATCAAATAAGAAAGAAAAAATGGGTGTTGCCGACATGAAGAAGCAAACAGTGTTTGAAGTGACACGTATTCACCACTGTATCTTAATTAATAAGGACAATTACACTTGCAGTCCCTTTAAATTCTGTTGTTATTTTATCATACTTTAACCTTAAATAGGATAGGATATAATGGATCAAATAAGTAGGGTGATAGAGTTCTTCTCTTGTTCACTTTACTGTTTGAAGCAAGATCATGCCCCTATCTCTCTATGTTATTTTTTTCCTAATTCTATTGCATATATATTATTCGATCGTCTTTCATTTCTTGCATGCTGTGTTTTTTATAGGCTATTAACCAAGTGTCTTTTCAGTTACATCCTCTACTAACCAAGTGTTTAAGGCGGAGCTAAGAGATAAAAAGTTTTTGAGGCTTTTTCTCTATTCACACCATTTCTAACAAAATAATTCAACTTGAGAAATTGTTAAAGTTTTAAAATTAATCATTTTATAACTATTTATGATTGATAATGTATGTAAAGATAATATCAATTTGATAATTAATAATTGATATTGTTCACCATAACTATTTTAGTCGGATTTAGTTAACTTTTGTCAAAATCTAAATTACTATAGTTGATTCTTTTAGACAAAGGGAGATTACTTCAAAATAACTGCAGCATCCACTTTAATAAACAAAAGCAAACAAAAAGCATAAAAATGGAGTATTAATACACAACCAGCTACACCAATGTATATAAAAATGGTGTATCTTGATTTTGGATCCAGATAACCTGCAATAGTTGAAACTTCACGCAGCGAACGATTTCTGCTGTTAGTTAAAATCGGACGGTTAAAATCTCATAATAATAAAATTAACTATAAAGATTTTCATTATTTGTTAGAAGATGGAGAATTTGTTAGTAGTGGAGATCAACTTTGAACCTATACAGACTATTTTTTTTTTTATTTGTTTGAATTTGAATAGTAAAATATATTTAGCAAAATTACTTTATAGTTCTTTTAACGTATTTGTATCTAATACTTAAGTTTTTATCTCTTTTCTTAAATTTATCCTTTATATTTTAAAACATGGACAAAATTATCTTTTTTCAACTTTTCATTTAAAAATGATGGTGTATTTATAACATATCAGCAATTTCATAATTTTTTCAATTACTTTTTTCCACACAATTTGTTAAACAAAATTCTGATTTTTTGAAAAAAAATAAAAATCCAAACATTCTTTATCACTTTTCCTCTTTCAACCAAAAAAATATAAAATATACAGAAAAATCAAAATCTCAATCACCAAAACCAAAAGTTCCAAAATTAACAAACCAAAAATCCCCAATTAAAAACCAAGAAATCAAGATCCGACATATCTCATTCCCTTTTCTCCACCCCTCCCTTTGTCTCAGACCCAAAAATCAAGATATACCAAGAAAAAATGTCATTGGCTTATTTATTAAATGTAATTGTAAATGTTAAGGTTAGTTACATTTAATTAGATATAGTTTAAAGTAGTTAAAATTTAATTTTAATTAGACAAAATCTTGTTAAGTTAATTAGATTAAAAATACCATATAAAAGTACACTATTCTACGGTATAACGGTAAAAAACAAAAAAGTGAGTGTCTCCGCTTCAAAATAAAAGCACTTATGCTTTGTAAAGGAAGCCCCTTTTTTGCATATAAACAGTTGAAGACCTTAGTGGGTTTAGAGATGACCCATTTGGCAAAAATATATATATTTAAGAAACAAAAAGATAGCCAAATGAAATGAGAAGCACTATTATTATATTATCATTATATGATAAAACATGTCGATACTATAATATAAAAACGTTATAGTATCGATGCATGTTTTATCATAATATAATACTAGTAGATTATCCATTTCTATCGAAATTAAAAAAATTATATAAAAAAAAAACTACCGGAAAATTTCCTAGCAAGTTTTCCAGTAACTACCGAAAATCTTATTTTTTTGTGATCTGGAAATCGAAAAGAAAAAGTAAATTTTAATTAATAAATTAATAAAAAAATAAGAGTAATTTTGACATTTTAAAAAGTTTATGAATTATAGATATAATCGTGGAGTATAACTTTAAATAGTTACTTTATCAACTTTACTACTCAACAGTGAACTAGAAAATTTGTTTCTTCTCTTATATTAAATTTTTAGTGGGGTTACGTCTTTTACATTCATAAATCTCTTTTATAAGTTGAAAGAGAAATAAATAAATAAAATAATATGATAGAAAGATAAAGAAAAATAGAAATGTTGAATGAATATTGAAAAATTAAGAGCATATATGTATAATTGAGTGATGCTAAATAGTTTGATAGATTGCTTTAGAAAGATGCAAGAATGATGATTTAACGCTAAAATGATCCATTTTTCTTTTAGTTTTTTTTTTCTTCAATGTATAATTACCCTACTTGTAATTCTCTTACCTATACCATGTTGGAAACATACATACATAATTTGCGCACATAACAAACAAATCTTTAAACATGGCCTTTACTTTTTGGCTGCTGATATTTTATTGTTGCTAACATCAATTTAAAAAAAAAATAGTAATAAATAGTTATGCACATAGTAAAAAAAACATAATATTTGATTGATATTGTAAAAGATATTAAAGTGAGACATTATTTTCTTTCTAAAGTAAAATATATTATGAAAAAGACAGAGTAATTATAAAAAGTGAGTTATATATTTTGAAAAGAGAAAAAAAAAAAAGGTAGTTAAAGATTTAAAGCAAACAGTGTTCCAAACAGAAAAAAGAAAGAAAGAGTGTTTGAAGTTTGGAAAGACACGTATTCCACACTGTATTATTTATATCCGAATCGATAAGGGAGACCCACGGTTATCTTGAACCACAACTTTGATAGATATTTGTCTTGCAATAATCACGACTCACTAATATTATAAATAATTGAACAACTCTGTTCAACTCCTATCATTCATCAATTAAGTTATAGAAAATAAAAGATGGCAGGGAGCGGAGAAGAAGAGAAGAAGTATTCAACGAGTGAGCTTATGGCAAGTGCAAAGATAGTAGCAGAGGCAGCACAGTCAGGTTTGGGGAAAGAAACTGATAAAGCCAAAGTTGCAGATGCTGCAGGGGATCTTCTAGATGCAGTTGGTCAGTATGCTAAACTTGATGATCAGAAGGGTGTTGGACAGTATGTTGATAAGGCTGCTGATTATCTCCATCATCAGTCCACCAACGCTCCTGCTTCTGCTCCTGCTCCTGCTACTGATGATGCTGCACCCAAATCTGAAGGAGGTGGCCTTGGTGGTCTAGGTGGTGATTTTGCTAAGGTTGCTGGTGGCTTTTTTAAATGAATTAATATCACTCATTTCGCTTCATATTCTTGTTTCATTAATAATTAAGGTCGACACTATAGTTTCCGTCTCTTTTTAAGTATTGTTGTTGTTATCATATCATATAATCTATGTAGGATATGATCATGGATTGAATGTAAGGTAACAGACTTCTGTTTGAAGTAACATGATTCTGTATGTTTTTCCTAATTCTGTTGTATATATATTATCACTCGCCTTTCCTTTCTCGTTTTCTGTATTAATTAAATTTTGTGCTTTTTCTAATAGTCCTTGGAGTTAACTCTTAACACACGCAAGATTGAACATATGGAACATAATCTGATTTATTCGATATCAAGTGATCTAACATATCTTAAATAAACTATGATATCATCTTAAATTTTAGATTGGATTTAACTCAACTTTTGCAAAAATCTATTTGTAAGATGAAAATTACCCTTTTTTTTATTTATAATTTTTTATGTCATATCTTATAATTGGTAAACAATCCTTACCTTATAAACTAATTTTGCAAAGGTTCAACTAAGCACAACTCAAATTCTAAAAAAATAGGCTAATAAGTTAGTAATTAAGTTAATTTCACAATCATAATATTTGTATTATTAGATGCTACTAAAAATAGTAGTCGAGAAGCATCAAAAGAATTCTCTAATTGACATAGTCATCTGATTATTTTATAATTTCCATATTTTGAAACTGACAGAGTCTTAGAAAAGAAGAAAACTAAGTGTATTTTGTTTACTTTTCAAATATACATGTTCATAGGACATTGAAACACATAATTACAGAATTTTGTTCGTTTCTCAAACCAAATAATGCTATGTACATATATAATATATTGGTATTAATTATTTTCTTAGAAACATGAACACGCCCCTGGAAGCTTGCCTGTTGTTCTAATTATGTTTGCTTTTTCTTTTGCTTTGAGCGTTTCATTATTTCGTCTCTCATTTGATTGTGCTCTCGCCCCTGCTGCAATCTCATCTATATATTTTATCTTATCTTCATATTTCTTCCACGCTTTCTCTCTTTTCCGCTCATTTTCACTCTGCTGCATTTTTTCACAAAGCTTATCAGAGGACATAAATATGGAACACTACTTCTTCAATTAAAACATTCAATATGGTTAAGTTTTTAATTAAACATGTTTGGATTAACTTATTTGAGTTTATCCGTTGACACCCTTATTCAAAAAAACTTATACTATGTCCATAAACTATTTTTTTATCTTATTTGCCTAATCTTTACGATAGTTTATGAAAATAATTTATAAATTATACGGAAACAGTTCGACTTTATTTTATCTTTTGTTATAGAAGTAGTTTATACATAAACACTTATCAACTTCCGCTAGAAAATTTAACCTCATGCTTATTTAACTTGCGTCTTGCTTTCATCTTCTTCCTCTTTTCCCATGAATCTATTGTCTCTAACAACTTCTCATACCTGAGAAATTATATTTTCATTGCATAAAGTTAGAGATTGACAACATTCATTTATTCAAGTTTTCATATAGTGTCAATGAAATATATAATTTCCATGCATACCTTTCTTTGATCTTTTTAAGCTCTTCCCTCTCCCAAGCATCTGCTTTTGTTTCTGTTGTACCTGGTTTTGTTGATGGTCTTGTAGAGGTTGAAGTCTGTCTGATTGGTGATTGTGGTGGCAGCGGAGGCGGTCTTAAAGACACAGTTGGATCATCAAAATGTGGAAGAACTTTTGGTTTTGGTTTTGGGGTCACAGGTTTTGTATCATCAGATTCAATAAAATGTTTATCAGCAAAAGTTGGAGTCTTTTTTGGAATTGGGATATCAGGTTTTCTATGATCAGTTCCCTTTGATTTTTCACTAAAAGTTGGAGTCTTTTTTATTGATGGTGTTGGTGTGATGGTCTTTTCAGGCTTCTTTTCTTGTGTAATAATAGAAGATGTTGGCATTGGCACCTTGTAACCTTGGTCATCTGTCATTTTAAATGAGCCTACAATTCATAATTGTATTTTATTTTTCTCAATAAGGTATGAATAAATGATAAATCATGTACTCTAGTATTTTTTCGTCAAATGCTAGATTGAGACAAAATATGATATTTTACCTGATAATCTTTTTGATGTGGCTCCTAACTGGGATAGTGCAGATTTTTTATCATGGATTTTGCTTCTGGTCTTGGTCAATGAGGTCTCAGGAAACTCACTCATTTTGTTCTCATGTGTGATTTCTGAGACATGGGAACTAATTGCAAATGCTGCAGCAGCTACTGCTGTGGCATGCTCCATTTCTATGAAATCATAATCATGACTCATTTTCCTTGAAAATTGTCTCTGAAACCAATTATTGGCCTTTTTCTTCTCTGTAGAAATTGCATGCAGATGTTTGTCAATTAAGTGATTGCCTCATTCAGTTTAAAGCCAAAAACAAAAACTAGAAAGATAATTAATGACCTCATTGATCTATGAAATTCTTACTCGTCCTCCTTGCATTAAAAATTGTTGCAAGTTAATGAAATATTGTTCAACCATCATTCATTTTTCTATTTAGTATTTCAATCTAACCAAGCGGTTGACTTCAAATAGCTAATGAACTTCAGTAAAGGTCGAATTGATCGGAATTACCTAAATTTAAACTCAGACCGAAAAAATTATTGATCAGATTTTTACTTATCTCTCGGTCAAATTCCAGATTATCAGGATATTTCTCTTAAACCATAGGGTTAAAACATAAAAAATAGTAATTCAATTTCATTTTTCAAAGACATTTGGTCAAATTGAATATTTTCTATCTTGTTTTGTCAAGATATGGGGAAATAAGATGTAAAAAAGGCATTTGTTTTTTTCTCCTTTTTGTCCCTAGACTTTGTTAAAGATATGGATATCATAAATTCTCAGCTTATTCCTTTTTTTAATCTTCATGATGACTTTATTTCTTTCCTAATACTGATAAAAAAAGCCTTCAAGGGAAAGACATTACATCACCTTTGAATGATAGAGTTTTCTGTATTGGTATTTTCTGATCCCTGCTCCCACCAAAATCAGCTTTATTCTCCTCTTCTGCACCAATTAATTTCTCTCTAACAAAAATTTGTTTATCATATAAAAACATTTGCACAAGGAAAAACAACTTTCTGCAGCTATTTTTGTTATATGCATATGGATATCGAGTTAAATAACATCTAATATATAAATATGATAGTGTAAAAGATAAATGAAGTACTATTATGCATATGCGTGGTAAATGATACATGTGACCATCTTAAATTTCTTCAGGGTGAAAAGTGAAAATTACTAACCTTATCTGTTTAATCCAATTCTCCATTCCTATACAGGAAGAATTTTATGGTTTAATTTTTCCCTTTTATGAGCAATGTTTTGATTTCCACTTATTTGAAAGAGAATAAACATAGGAAATGAGAACATTTTTGTAGAGTATAGTCATTAGGGGCAAGCAAGGTTAGATATACTTTGCATGTGTTGTATGATTTGGAACTCAAGTGCCTTATGGGGAAAGATAAGTATTCTTTTCTTCTTCAGAGATTTTTTACCATCAAGTATAGGATCTTACAAGATAAGTATTTGACATTGTTGACCATATTTTATAAATCCAGTTTTTTTCTCATTAAAATTTTAAAAATTTCAATGGTATGCTTATCACGCACCACATAGAGAATCCATTGTACAATGGTGACTGTTTTTTGAATATTTAATATTTTTAATCTCTAAAAGGATGTTGTTGGAGGCTAATGTAGAGAACACCTTGGAGCCACTTAAACTCACTGAATATTTATAAATGAATTTATATTTGTTTTTATATAATAATACTAATAGAGATTAAATTTGTAACTTGTCAAAGTTAATACATATCTTTTTACTATTAAATAAAATTATTTGAGTTAATTATTTAAATTAAATCATTAAAATATGTCAAATTATGTGCTAACAATGATTGAGGAGGGATCAATTTAAAAGTTTTTTAAAATTGTAAGGGTACTTTTTGAGAAAACATTTTTACCATGAGTATTAAAGTGATTCATATCTACGTAGACAATTTGCATAATTAAGTCTTTTTATATGTATCGGCTAAAGATGGAATCTAAGATTAAATGTTTATAAAACTTAATTATCTATAAATTTTGTCATATAATGTTGATAAATATCAAAACATTATATTTCATTTGTTATAAAATAATTGAGTCTTTTGATCATTTTACACATATTAAAAAGAAAATATAAATGACAAAAATATAATACTACAATTTTACCAATTATACTTGTTAAGTATTCATACATTATCAATATCATAAATGCTAGATATTATATTGAAAATGATGCAAATAATTTTAATTAAAGGATACAATTAAAAATAAGTGTATTGAAAATTGAAATGATCATTAACAATTTTTTTTTATAAATTTGTCATTTTTAATGAGATGGAGCAAGGTTTTTAACAATAAATACTAGAATTTAATTCATATATTACAACATTAATGAATTATAATCGTTAAATCATATTAAGAATGTTTGATTTTTTTAATAAAAAAATATTTAATTTTTATCACGATTATTTCAAAAATCACGTGAATGAATTGTTGTGGTGTGAGTGGCAAAACACAACAATCATTTTGACCAACACAATTATCAATGTCTAAAATAAGATGAGGTAGACACAAATCATCTTAGATGGATGGATTAAAAATTCCACCTGACTTAAATGGATTGGTGCGTCCTTGAATTAATAAATTAATAAAAAAATAAAAGTCAAATTAAACTTATTGATTGTTGGCGTTGACCTATAAAAAAATTTAAATTTAGTGAACTAAAAATTCAATTCTCATATTTGTTTAGCATTAACAGCATCCTTAAAATAAGCAAAATACTGTATGATATAAGCATAATTAAAGCAAAATATGTATATATATATATATATATATATATATATCATATTTTCATGGGTTCAATTCAAATACCAACTCCAACTATACAAACATTTAAAATATTAAAAAAAAAAAAAGAAGATATTTGACTCTATAGTCTTGTGAGCACAACCATAAATAGATACGTCCTAGTACATATTAATGAAACTCATGGGGTCCTCCTGAATCTTCAACTGATCCACTTCCAACCATCTCTCTCTCTCTCTCCATTTCCATACTTGTTTTCAGATTCTGGTCTTCTTTCTACAAAATTCTGTACCCTCACATTCACACCCTCTATCCGTGTTCCTAATAATACTTGCAAGACACGTGGAAAACCAAATACAAACATGGAAATGGAAGAGCAAAACAAACATATACTAGTACAATATTATTACTCTAACTCTTAACGTTATACAAAAAAAGAAAGGTAAAAATATTTGAACAAGAATTTTAAAATCTATGTTTTTAAGGAGCAATCCTTCCAAAGATTGTCCATCTTTGCGTAGTGGTTATTATGGTCTGCAACCACAATTATGTTCACAATGTAAAAACTTTAAAACTTTCAGCAACATCATTATAATTGTAATTAGAGTCCATCAATCCCGTTTGTTTGTATCAAGATTTGCAGTAACTGCAACCACAATCGCAATTTAAAACGGGTGACAACATGTCCATAAAAATAGCAAGAATGTAAAATATGAAGAAACAAGGAATTGGGGTCCCACATTGAAGTTGTAGGAGTAGATTAATGTTACCTTATAGTATATAAAATATTTACTAAGACTACTATATAGTGAGGCAGTTGGCATGGGAATTGGTTTCCAATGAAATCATCAATTGTGAAGTGGGTTTGGACCAGAGGGAACTAATCTTTTATCTACACCATACCTTGGATCAACTTCAACCCCATATCCCTGCTGTGGAAGTGGATGCATATTGTTCTTGTGGAATGTTCTTTGAAGGTTGAAGCACAAAGAACGTGGGGTTCTTTTGGAAAAAGAATTACAGTGGTGGTGGTGAAAGTTCCTTGAGGAAGTTGGTGAGGAGAGGAAAAAGAGAAAGAGGAGAAGCAAGAGAGAAAGGGAAGTCTTCATTGGAAAGGAAAAAGAGAGGGTACGTTGTGTGTTGTGTGTAGTGTGTAGTTGAGAGAGGTTATTAGGACATAGAAAGTGAGGGTGAAAATTAAGAAAGAGAGGGAAGAAGTGACATTAGGCATCCAGCCAAGTGATTACTGTGAGTGTATTAATGAGAAGGAAGCAAGAGACACATGAAGTGATATAATTGTTGAGGAAAGAATATGGAGGGGACCTCACCTTACTCTTTACTTCATTTAATTTTATTTGTCACCAAAAACATCATCTCTCATCAAATCACTCACGGAGTTTATATGTTTTAACATCATGGATTGATGGATCAAATTCAAATATTTTTCGACTCCTTTCATTCTCATCCTCACTAAATAGAGGAATAATATTGAATCAAATACATAGGGTAATTTACATTTTAACTTTTTAGTTAAACTCAGTAGTTAATAAAATTTATTAAAAAATGAATAAAACACTAATTCGAAAAAATATATGAATTTAGATTTTAAATAGAATAATTTTTAATTAAACTATTTTTATTTCGGACCAAACTCCGGATTATGCATTCATCATTGATCTAAACTTTGAAACTTGAGATCCATCATGCATGAAGGTAGAAATTGTTTAGAGCATGGGAATATGATTGGTTGCTAAAAAGGGAAGCCACGTCATCCGTATGTAGATTTGTAAAAATGATTTCGTGTGACACAGTGTTGATCATTAATTCATGATTTCGTATGGATGACTGTGCTTGACTCCTTGCTGTTTATGACGTAAACCTAAATTCATTTTTCTTACTTCTAATTAATCCATCTTGTTTGATTTTTTTTTTTTGGGGTTTGAAAAAAAAAATAGTTTATTCTGAACAATACATTTTCACATTATATCTTTATGTATGTATCTTTGTGTATGGATCTTCTAGAGTACTATGTAGCAGTTATGAAGACATTTAAATCTAGAGAAATATTTTCTAATTATTTTTCATAAGTATTGCATCGCTTTAAAAGATTCAAGTCCATAAATATTTTGCTTAACAAATTTTTTTTTTCCGAAGAAAGTGGTGCTCTTTGTTCCACATATGATCTGGGTCACCCCACATCAATGGCTTTTGCCACTTGCCTAACGAGTGATGCCCCTCCTCTCAAAACATGATTTTAGAAAGAGATTAATGTTATCTACACTAAATTTTTTATATTTTCAATGCATTGTAACTATTCATATGAATGATTTAACCCAGTAATTTTAATAAAAGTTAAATATTTATATATTTTTATGTATATAAATTACATTCTTTTAAAAATTACATTCTGGTGTACAAATAAATTACTTAATTTAAAAATATAGTAGAAAAAAATATCATTCTTATTACACATTTTGAAAGTTAGTAGAAAAAATCAATTATTAACTTTTAAAGTTAATTTTTCTTTTGTTGAGCAATTACACTGGAGAATGAACTAAGTTAATCGATTAGAGATTCTTTAACTACTGCAAATAATATTTAATTGATTAATAAAACTACTAACTAAGAAAATGTAGGTAAAAAGTTGAAAAAGGATAAATTGCAAGTAACGGTTAAGAGTTGTATTAATTGATTTGTGTCTAATATCATATACAATTGATATTCAAATTATAAAGCCATAACCTAAAACATTTCAATTATTAGACTCTGGTTAAGTTCAATTACGCTTTAACTATCAGTTAATTGACTAACTCATGTGTTGCCTCCCTCGTTGTGCAATAGATCATGGATTTCTTCCCTTGGCTCCAAATTCCCACAAGTTTTGGTTGAAGTGGTTAAACTTTGAACTTTCTCCCTCGAATCATCTCATAAAAATAAGGAACTTTGTTGTTTCTGTTTTTAAATTAACTCAATTAATTATTTTATAGAAAGTTGTTTGTCTTTGTCAAATCAATAGTTTTTTCTTTGTCTTTCTTTAAATTAATTAACTAAATAACCTATGTTTCAGCTAAGAAAATGAGACAATGCGAGTTGAAGTTGATTGAACTAGACTCATTAAAAATTTGATGACATGAAACTCGATTAAAGTTTCATATGAGCCTTTTGTTTTAACTCATAAAATCTTTGACATTTCAAATCAATATTTTACTTGTAGTTTTTAGATAAAATAATTGTCTAATTGAAAAATATAAATGGAATCTTTGAAAAAATTTGTAATTTTAACAAAAATTTAAATCATTATGCTTCAAATAACAAATTAATTATATATTTGGTTTACATTATCCTCAACTAAATAGAATGATGGAACACACAATCTTATCTCAAAAAATTTGTTATCACAAACATATTCTACCATATAATTAGTAAAAATATTATTTGTATCAATTCACGAAACAAACGACTGAAATTATATATAATTCAAATTTCACTCATTCATTTAATTTTCAAATCATTTAGTTTATAAATAGAGTTCAACAATTTAATTTTCAAGTCAAATTTTAAACTATATATGAATTGATTTAGTTCATTATCAACTCTAATAATTTTTGAGTGTAAACATTAGCATTGCCTTAATTTGTTATTTTTTTGACAAAATAGCATTCCCTTAATCTAGTATAGATTATTAATGAGAGTTATTAACTGATGATATCGAAAGAAGTGAAATTAAAGCCATCGAAGGAATAGAAAAATGTTCTTAAATTTTTATTTTAATGTAATAAATATATTAGCTTAAAAATATATTAGCTTAACTATTTACTCCAAGAATAAGAATAAAAATATTTTAATAATAATCTAGGGGTCATGCTAAGTAGAACACTTATTAAAAAAACTAAAATTAAAAATAATAAATTTTAAGTTTCTAAAAAGTTTAAAATACAAATTTTAATATAAATATTTTATATTTAATTACTTAATACCTACCTAACATTTAGCATAATTTAATATTGAATCCTTAAAAAAAAAATCAATTTAATACTGAGAAGAATATACCAATTGGATTAAGACGATGCTTGTAAAAGTTTTAGCGTGACGACGTGATCTTATCAAACAATGCGATGAATGAATAATCATATTCCAAATTTCCAATCAATCAAACATCTTCATTTGATTCAATTTCCCATTCCCCCTACGATTTACAATTATGATCCTTCCCGCCACACTCTTCCCGTTGCTATTACTCATCCTTAGCTCCAATCTTGCCCAATCAAAACCCTCCATCAACGTTACCCCAACAACCCTAACTAAATCCGGCGACACCGTCGAAATACGGTGGTCAGGAATCGAATCACCATCGGACCTAGACTGGGTAGGAATCTACTCTCCACCAACTTCCTCCCACGATAATTTCATCGGATACCTCTTCCTCTCAAAATCCCCAACATGGCAATCCGGTTCAGGCTCCCTTTCCCTCCCTCTCGTCAACCTCCGATCCAACTACTCCTTCCGAATATTCCGTTGGACTCAATCTGAAATCAACCCTAAACGTCAAGACCATGACCACAACCCCCTACCGCAAACGCGTAACCTCCTCGGGTTTTCTCAAGAGGTTTCGTTTGTTTCGGGTCGGGGACCCGAACAGATCCATTTGGCGTTTTCAGATCAAGAGGATGCGATGCGGGTTATGTACGTGACGTGGGACCCGAAGGAGAGTTATGTTAAGTACGGGGAGAGAGAGGAGAAGATGGAAGGTTTGGTTGTCGCAAGTGCGAAGAGGTATGAGAGGGAGCACATGTGTGATGCTCCTGCTAATCAAAGCATAGGTTGGAGGGATCCTGGTTATATACACGATGCATTGATCATTGGTTTGCATAAAGGAAAGAGATACTATTACAAGGTTTTCTTCTTTTTGTTCACTTTTAGTATTACTTTACTACTGTCGTTACTCTTCCGTTTTCTCTGTCATATGATTCCCGTGACATTACTTTTAGGTTTTATTTTTTATTTTTTTATCTTGTTTTTTACTTTGATAATTAGGTGTGTGTTGGTTCCAAGGTAACAAAAATTGACCATGTAAACAAAGTACTAAGGAGTGCGCCAAAGAAATGGAGATCCAAAGTATCTTATGTAACACCCGATTTTTAACAGCGATAGTGTATTGATTTTGATTGAATTGACATTGTTAAAAGTTAGTTGCATGCAAAGTGGTATGTGTGAGGGAAAATTCTACAGTGTACCACTTTGAAAGATCGTCCACTGTAGTGACATATGAAAATTACTTGAATTCCAACAACAACATATGTTTTCTTGCTGAAGTAGAAACTCAAGGTACTTTTTGAGACAATAACTTGATTGACGCTGGTTCAATAAAGCTGGTTCAATAAAGACAAGGGAAAACAAACATGTGTGGCTCCAAACTTAACTCATCTTTGTTTTTGGTCTACAGTAGACTAGAGCAGTTCTTAAAAATCACTTGAAACTCTGACGGCGATCAATGACACCCTACGAAAATATAAGCTCATTGCCCTCATTGTCTCAATGACGTGATCATTGTTGATTCTACAAAAACAAGGAAATGATAATAGAGCCTTTGTTTAAGCCTTGTTAGGTGGTCCACTTTAGATTAAGCCTTTGTTTGAATATATGCATTCATGTTAGGGTGACTTGAACAATTTGAGGCTAATAATCACGTTTAGAGGTAAAAGCTCCAAACCACAACTTTAAGTTAGAATCTATTATGGAGACAAAACCTATTCTAATGGAAAATACTCAAATATGTCAAAAAATTGTTTAGTGAATATAAAGTGTTGTATTTTGCCGAGGTCTTAAAATCTGATTTATTTAATCACTTAGTATATGGTAACCAGAAACTTAATTTAGATTATGGTGTTTTCTGTCTGCCAGGTTGGAAATGATAATGGAGGTTGGAGTGCAACTCATAGCTTTGTGTCGAGGAATAGCGATTCAAATGAAACAATAGCTTTTCTTTTTGGTGACATGGGAACAGCTACACCATACAATACGTTTTTGCGTACACAAGATGAAAGCATATCAACCATGAAGTGGATCCTCCGTGATGTTGAAGCTCTAGGAAACAAGCCTGCCTTTGTGTCACACATTGGAGACATTAGTTATGCAAGAGGTTATGCGTGGTTGTGGGACCATTTTTTTGCGCAGATTGAACCTGTTGCAACCAAAGTGGCATACCATGTATGCATCGGCAACCATGAGTATGACTGGCCTTTACAGCCATGGAAACCTGATTGGGCTAATTATGGAAAAGATGGAGGTGGCGAGTGTGGTGTACCCTACAGTTTAAGGTTCAACATGCCTGGAAACTCTTCAGAACCCACTGGAACTGTAGCTCCAGCAACTCGAAATCTGTATTACTCATTTGATATGGGAGCAGTACATTTTGTGTATATATCCACAGAGACCAATTTCCTTCCTGGGAGCAACCAGTATAACTTCTTAAAGCATGATTTGGAATCAGTTGACAGGAACAAGACTCCTTTTGTAGTAGTCCAAGGGCACCGACCCATGTACTCAACAAGCAATGAAATTAGGGATGCAGCATTAAGAGGAAAAATGATTGAGCACCTGGAACCTCTATTGGTGAATAACAATGTGACCCTTGCCCTTTGGGGTCATGTTCATAGATATGAGAAATTTTGTCCGCTGAATAACTACACTTGTGGAAATAGTGTGGGCCGGAAAGCAGGGGATAAAGAAGGATATACTGTTCATCTTGTGATTGGCATGGCAGGGCAAGACTGGCAACCCATCTGGGAACCAAGACCGGATCATCCCAATGACCCAATCTTTCCACAACCAACACGATCTCTGTACCGTGGGGGTGAGTTTGGGTACATTAGACTGGTGGCTACAAAGCAGAAGCTCACGATTTCTTATGTTGGAAACCATGATGGTCAGATGCACGACACAATGGAAATTCTGGGATCTGGAGAAGTTGTCAACGGTAATGGCAATGGTGGTATTGATAGTGCTAAACCTGAAGTTCAGATTGAAGAATCCACATTGTCGTGGTATGTCCAGGGAGGAAGTGTTCTGGTGCTTGGGGCCTTTATGGGCTACATTCTTGGTTTCGTTTCACGTGCCAGGAAGCAACCTGAGTCTAGGAGTGGTTTTACTCCCGTGAAGACCGAGGAAACATGATTAGTTTATTACAGTTTACCTCTTTCTTATATAGGGGACGGTGAAGGTTAGGAATTTAGTATCACTGCTATTTGTTTGATAAAAACACCCGAGTTGCAACCTGATATGTGTATACTTGGGGACTTTTGTTTGTACATATTGTTATTTTTCTCTCTGCTCTGTGCTATTTAAGGCATTCCTTGTAGGGACTTGTGAGTTGTGCTGTTGTATAATATTCAATTTAAATGATCTATGGATGACAAAGCATACTATTGAAACAAAAGAATGTGCTAGATTAAGGATACCAATTTAAGTAATTATTGAAATATACAAATTTCTCTCCCCCTTTTATTTCATATTTTGTGCATAAGAGATGATCTTTGAATGCTGCAGCTGTGCAAACCCCAAGACCTGTTCAAAAATTTGACATCATCCTGAATGGGGAAGGGAATGAATATAGATAATATTAAAGTTCTCAATTTTGTATGCCAATTTTGAAAATGATAGAACATTGTGGCTGTCGTTTGATCCATGATGCCGGCTCTACTTAGTGGGATAAGATTTGGTTGTTATTGACATTGTTGTTTTGTGATACATATATTTGGAGTGGATATCCTTTTCCCCCAATCAATCAACAGTCAAGCAAGCCTCCCGCTTCAGTTAACAGTGACAACATGGTTAGACATATAATCCATTAATTATTGCAGCGAGCCAACTCATGTTTCTCATGTCTCTGATTGCAACCCAGGATCCAGGGATAAGAAAAGAAAGCAACAGCCTTATTTTTCAATCCAAGTGGCCATATTATGACAATAATCCAGCATGACAGTATCAGTACGTGGACCAAATGTAAAACCAAAAATACAAAGAGCAAGACAGAAATATTGGAGGGGTGGTTTGGTCATTAACTATTTTGGCTCGTGTTTAATATGATATGGGAGCATCCTCTCCAAATACCAAGATATATTCAGTATTCAATAATAATAAAGATAAGACACAGACTTTCTCTTTCACTCGTTCTTTTTAAACATTATTCCTGTTCTGCATGTTGTTGCTACTTCCTTTAAGACAAATACATACTCAACAAGGAAAGCCTTGCAAAAATGTCTGCACTACCCTTCTCAACAACCTGCATGCATTCCAACTCACCTTTACACCCCCATTCCAAATCAAGCTTCACAAGCTTCAGTCAAAGAAACCATATTTGGCAGTTGTTTCTCAGCACAAAGTCAAATTCCAGAAAAGCAATAACAAAGCTCTGTTTGAAGAATGTTGCCAGTGACAAAAAGGAGGAACTGAAAGAACCACTCACTGAACAAGGTTGCTAGCTGACAATTTTTCTTACTTTGTGACTCTTTTCTTCATTCTGCTTCTTTACATTCTACTAAATATAATTTAGGAAATTCATGTTTATAATTTAGATAGTTATAATGACAAAAGCTTATAATATATTGACTAATTTATTATTTTAAGTAAACAAAACTAGCAACAGATTTAATCAATATCATAGCCAATATAGCAGTGTCATCTTGAAGTTATAAGGATATTCTAGATTTTCTCCCCATCTTTATGTTCCATCAAACTCTAAAGTCCAAAAATCATGAGTATTATTATAGCTCTACAATATTGTTTTTTTTTTCTTTTGCAAATATGGTCCTAAAGATTAATTCTTAATTGATTAACACTTGCAGGCACTTCAAATGAATTTTTACCAGACTCTCTATCTATAGCTTCAAGCATCAAATATCATTCTGAGTTCACCACATCTTTTTCTCCTGAGAAGTTTGAGCTCAGTAAGGCTTTCTTTGCAACTGCAGAGAGTGTCCGTGATTCCCTCATCATAAATTGGAATGCAACATATGCGTTTTATGAGAGGATTAATGTTAAGCAAGCTTATTATATGTCTATGGAGTATCTACAGGTTCATATTGGGTTTCCTTTATGAAACACAGGTCATTTTCATTGCAAATGATTATTAATTTTCATTACCACTTTTTTCCAAATTGTGTATGAAGGGTAGGGCATTGTTAAATGCAATTGGGAATTTACAACTCTCAGGTCCTTATGCTGAGGCTCTCAGAAATCTGGGTTACAATTTAGAGGATGTGGCTAATCAGGTTTTTTCCTATTATCGTTCTCCTTTGTTGTCGTATTTCTGCTTTTGTTAGAAATTACTAAGCGATTTAAGCCTTGTTACCATTTTTTTTATAAATTAGTCCTCCTGGTAGCTTGTAACATTAAGTTGAGCAGGACTAATCCCTTTCTTGACAACAAAGATTAGGTTCACATTTGACCCAAGAGTGTTACTTTTTTATTTTAAAAGAAATATATATATTTAGGCAACAATCAAGCAAGTTTAAAAGTAAAATGTATTAATCTTGTGTGGAAACATACTGATAAAGGACCAAGAAAAACTACAGAAGAACAACAAAGCCTTCAGGAATGATAGTTGTATGGATATACTGCAAATAATTAATCAGAGCTTATTTAAAAGCAAGCTCACATACAATCTACAGGAGCCAGATGCAGCCCTTGGGAATGGAGGATTAGGTCGGCTTGCTTCTTGCTTTTTAGACTCTTTGGCAACGCTGAATTACCCTGCATGGGGATATGGACTTAGATACAAGTATGGTTTATTTAAACAGCGTATAACAAAAGGCGGTCAGGAGGAAGTTGCTGAAAACTGGCTTGAGGTATTATTTATAAGGATATTCAATAGTTATTATCGGTTGGAAGCCAATTTTCATGTTAGTGCAGACATGCTTGTTGTTTAATTGTTCTAACTTCTATCACTCTTTTTGGAAGCTTTGCAAGTTCTTCTGCAGAGACATTCACTGACTGATATGTCTCTTTGTAGATGGGAAATCCCTGGGAAGTTCGGAGAAACGATGTCTCTTATCCAGTTAGATTCTATGGAAAAGTTATTTCAGGGCCAAATGGAAGTAAACAGTGGACTGGAGGAGAAAATATATTGGCTGTTGCTTATGATGTTCCAATACCTGGATACAAAACTAGAACCACCATAAACTTGCGATTGTGGTCCACTAAAGTTTCAACTGAAGAATTTGATTTGCATGCTTTCAATACTGGGGATCATGCCAAAGCATACGCGGCCATGAAGAATGCAGAGAAGGTCTGTGGAATTTGTCTGTGATTCATACAACTGCATCTAAGTTCGGTGTCTTCCTCTGAACTTTTCAGAGCAAACTCTGAGATTCTAAATCATCAGCAAAGTTTCTTAGTATTCACGGAAACTTAAGTTTAGTTGACTGTCTTCATGAACAATTTGTGATGCTCAATATTTTCCTTTTAACGTTTGATGTTATCAGATCTGTTACATTCTATACCCTGGGGATGAATCAATAGAAGGAAAGACTCTAAGACTAAAGCAACAATATACATTATGCTCAGCCTCTCTCCAGGATATTATTGTGCGCTTCGAAAAGAGATCAGGAAAGACAGTACATTGGGACACCCTCCCAGATAAAGTGGTGGTGCAAATGAATGATACTCACCCAACACTCTGCATTCCTGAGCTGATTAGGATATTAACAGATGTGAAGGGTTTAAGCTGGCAGAAAGCTTGGGATATTACTAAAAGGTGCTTCTTTTTTTTCAAAATTTACAGCTTCCACAGTATAATTGCTAACTTTGATCTTTGCACTTAGTCTGATATGATCCCTCTTTTAATGGTTCTTCTGTTAGAACGGTTGCTTACACAAACCACACAGTTCTACCAGAGGCACTAGAGAAGTGGAGTTTGGTGCTTCTGCAGGATTTGCTTCCTCGACACGTCGAAATTATCAGAAAGATCGATGAGGAGGTAATGTTGTAAAACTTATGCTGCTTTGGTGTTCAAATTGTTCTTAATTCATTTGCCTATCTACAGGATCTTCTTTATGAAATCTAATGTCTTGTATCTTTGTTTTGTAAATCAGTTCATACATGAAATTATTTCTGAGTATGGGACAGATGATCTTTACTTGCTGCAAGAAAAGCTTAGAAAGATGAGAATACTAGAAAATATCGAGTTGCCTGATTCAGTGGTTGAGCTGCTTAATAATACTAGAAAAGCTGTTGATCCTGTTGAGGAGATTGATGTTAATGATAATGATATAAAGGCATCAGACAAGAAAGATGATGAAGAAGAAGAAGATGATGAAAAAGAAGTGAAGGAAGAGGAACAAGACGACGATGATGGTGAAGATGCTGTTGTAGAGAACAAAATAGAAAAGACATTCGAAGTTGATCCAAAACTGCCAATGATGGTTCGCATGGCTAACCTATGTGTTGTTGGTGGATTTTCTGTGAATGGAGTAGCTGAGATTCACAGTGAGATTGTAAAAGAGGAAGTTTTTAATGAATTTTACAAGGTATCAAAACCAGCAGATTCTTTCTCTGTTAGTATGAACAATTATTTCTTGGGATTACTGGTATATATACATCAATAAAATAAGATACTCATTAAATTTCTGTCATTGATTTGACAGTTTTGGCCTGAGAAGTTCAGCAATAAAACAAATGGAGTGACACCTAGAAGATGGATTCGTTTCTGTAATCCCAATCTGAGTAACATCATAACCAAATGGATTGGAACAGAAGACTGGGTAACAGATCTTGAGAAATTGGCTATACTTCGCAAGGTAAATTAATTTAACCAAGCATTGTGAATGATATTTGAATTAAATAATTTCTATGCAACAACTTCTATTGTTGGCTAATGAATATATATATGCATGACTAGTCACATTGTAGCTTCAAAACGGCAACAAGCATTATAGGTGATTGATGCTTCCTTAGTCGAATGTCACTTCACAAATCTTTTATGCACAAATTCTATGTGTTTTTTTGTTCCTATATTTTTTTTTTCATAAGGACAAATTTTTCTAACAGTTTGCAGATAATGATGATCTACAATTAGAGTGGATGGAAGCAAAAAGAAGAAACAAGATTAAGGTTGCATCATTTATCAAAGAGAAAACCGGTTATGTTGTCAGTCCAAATGCAATGTTTGATGTACAGGTTTGTTTTTTACTTCAAGAACTTCATTTCTTTCTTTTCCTGATTTAGTTAACATTTGAATAATAGCATTGCTAGAAATGTTTCATCAACCCTTTATGACAGATTCTTGCATACTATATTTTGTAGTCAATTATCTAAGTTTTGCTTTGATTTTTGTCTAACAGCTTAAGTTCAATTTCTGTGCCATATTTTATGTTTACATTGGCTAAATATAATATTTTTCCTCAAACACATAGGTAACTAAAATGAAATAAACCACTTAACTGGATATAGACTACACATCCAACTTGTTACGTAAAACCAAGATCCTATAAATGACAGCTGAATAGATAAATGGCTAACATGAAATCATACTTGGGAAAATGGGACAAGTACAACCATTAAAATTCCAATTGCATGTTGTTTTTACACACTCAATTCATGGTTAATTATATATGACAAATCTATTTTCAGGTGAAACGTATCCATGAATACAAGCGGCAGTTACTGAATATCATGGGAATTGTTTATCGCTACAAACAAATCAAAGAGTTGAGTGCTGAGGAAAGAAAACAAATGTTTGTTCCTCGGGTTTGTATTTTTGGTGGGAAAGCATTTGCGACATATGTTCAAGCCAAGAGGATTGTAAAATTTATCACAGATGTAGGAGCTACAGTTAATCACGATCCAGAGATTGGAGATCTTTTGAAGGTATGAATAAAATTTGGGTGATTACTGATTGATAACTAAACACATTGTAGTCATTCCAAAAATTTGGTTATCTATGCTTAACGATGTTTGAATAAAAAATTATTTGCTTTATCTCAAGTGGCACTTTGAAAACTGCTTTTCCAAGATCAAATTCCATTAGTTAAATAAATGAATGTCTCAGCAAAAATGGACTGAAGTAATTAACTGATTTATGCGACTTTTCATACGTACCAAAACGATGCCTCAGCTGCAGCAAAAATTTAAAACTATAGGATGTTAGCTGATAATTTTGAGGTGGTTGGTTCACTCAGGAAAAGCGGATAAAGGGTGTTAAACTAGCATCTTTTTCTACTCAGTCTTGAGACAAATCTTGGTCGTTGTCTTAATCTGCAGGTTGTATTTGTTCCTGATTACAATGTCAGTGTTGCTGAAATGCTAATTCCTGGAAGTGAGTTGTCCCAGCACATCAGGTATAGATAAATATTTTTTTTAAAACAAATATTTTAGATTTGGTTTACAATCAACGTTAACAGTTTTTGTTTCTGACTTCTCTTTTTGTGTGTGTTTAGCACAGCTGGTATGGAGGCCAGTGGAACAAGCAACATGAAATTTGCAATGAATGGATGTGTACAAATTGGAACTCTTGATGGGGCTAACGTTGAAATAAGAGAAGAAGTTGGAGAAGAAAACTTCTTTCTTTTTGGTGCACGGGCTCAGGAAATTGCAGGGCTAAGGAAAGAAAGAGCAGAGGGAAAGGTAAGTTTTAAAAGCAATCAGAATAAGTTATTCAATGCAATATTTCCTTTTCCTTCTTGTTTTTGTTACGCACACTTCGATTTTTCATATCAGTGAAAATAGCAATTGCTTAAGCAAGCCCAAAACCTCACCCTCATGTTCTATTAGCTTGAGCTGGTAAAAAGCTTAGACAAAGTGTATTATCTAATAGTTGAAGAGTCAATAACATTTTGGCCACTGTAGATCCTTTACGGAATTGTTAATTAAGTCGAAGCCAACAGAATTATATATCATAACCTCAATATTATGTGATCTGTTGTATAATATATGCAGTTTGTACCAGACCCATTGTTTGAAGAAGTGAAGGCATATGTTAGAAGTGGTGTTTTTGGCACATACAACTATGACGAGTTGATGGGATCTTTGGAAGGGAATGAAGGTTATGGTCGTGCTGATTATTTCCTTGTTGGCAAGGACTTCCCTAGCTACTTGGAGTGTCAAGAGGAAGTTGATAAGGCATATCGTGATAAAAAAGTAAGTAATAGCAATTGATGAACAAAACATGAATTTTTGTCTATTACGTTCTTGTTGAATTTATAATGAAGATTAAAACCTACAAGCTTTGCGCAAGTTTGTTGCATGAATTTCTCGTGCACAGTATATTCATACTTATGCATAATGTTTTAACCTCTCCATCTGCCAAGTGTTAATTTCACTTGTAATTGAAATTAGCAAATAGCAATTATTTGGCACGTTTCTAAATTTTAATACATACTACTTAATGCATAGTTATTTATGCAAGTAGTTATATAAACCATGTCATATGGCTAATGTAGCAATCTAAAAAAAATTCATTGATGTATTGGTACAGAAATGGACACGAATGTCAATCTTGAACACTGCCGGTTCGTATAAATTCAGCAGTGACAGGACTATTCATGAATATGCTAGAGATATATGGAGAATTGAGCCAGTTGTATTATCTTGAAAAGTTATAAATGCTTTGGTGTAAGGAATATTCAACTTGTTCCGTATTATCTTGAAAAGTTATACATGCTTTGGTATAAGGAATATTCAATTTGTTCCTTCTCTCAGAATGAAGTTCACAAAGGCTTGAAAACTGTGGGCGGATATAGTTCTCTTGAATCACGAAGGTAGTTTGACAAAAATATATTTGAACATATGTTGCTCCAGAAAGGGCTTATGTTATGTTCACAAAACTATTTTCTACTTAAAAGAAAGTAATAATTTCTTAATAGAATTGTTAAGTAAAAAATTAAAAACATTGAGGCAGCCACAGTTGAATCTGGAAGGTGGCTATAAAATACAAATACGCAAAGGAAATTAACATGACGTCACTGCTTGCAACTTCACTACAAATATGTATGGAGCCTTAATTCTGTTCAGATACACATTGCATGTATTCAAAACTTCATGTTGTCTTGCAATCAAAACATTTGCAGTGATTCAATTGAGATCGGACGACTCAGATTTTAAAATAAGTTTTTGAGATTTATAAAGACCATAAAATTTGTTTGGAATCTGGATTGTTTAATCTTAATCGAATGGTCACAAATATACCAACTACAAAACTACATGCAATTCATCTGTTTTGTGCAACCCCTTCGGGCAATTTAATTGTTAAAAGAGTAAATAAAGGAAATAACACGAAGTTAAAGTCTATATAGACACGTGTAATAAAATATTATTTACTTTTTTTTGAGGAAAAAATATTATTTACGGAAATTGGATACAATATAGTACATTATTTAAAGGGTTGCAATTGCATGGTAAACTATAACTAGAAGAAGCATCAAAAGACACCTAAAAGTTTCATAGAGGATAGTTCATCATGGGAAAGAACAATGTTGGAGATGAAGTTCAGAACAAACAGGTTATATTAAGGGACTATGTTACTGGCTACCCCCGAGAAGATGACCTATACATAAGTACAAGTAAGATAAAACTTGAGGTTCCTCAAGGATCAAATGCTGTTTTGGTGAAGAATCTGTACCTTTCTTGTGATCCAACCATGCAGTTCCGAATGAGAAAAGCTGAATATCGTCTTTCTGGATATTACTATTATGTCCCTGGCTCTGTAAGTATTGTCCTAAATACGGATATTTTGTGTATGTTTGGTTTTATTTTTGGTGGGCGACACAAAATCAATTCCAGATGTGTATACTTTTGTGTCATTTCTGGATGCCCTCGAGTAGAATTTATTTTGCCTGCAAAGTTGATTCTAACTTTAAGCTAAAATTTCAATTTTTTTTTCTCTACAATTGATTTTTAGTCTCAAATTTATCGTTCGATTCACTTTTGCATGAACGTATCCAAACACAAATCACTTTACATTCAACTCATTTTTAGCCAGATCAATTTTACAAAAGTCACTTCTTAATGGATCCATTTTTATCACCTTAAAACCAAACATACACAAAGATTAAAAAGGATGAACGTTTCTATGAAGTGGCTCTATCTAAGCCTTGGACTCTAAAACTTAACATATATGTACCCAAATAAATAAATTGTTAAATATTTTATTTTTTGATGAATTATTTTGGTGCTACACAAACACTTGAACTTTGTTTACGAGTGCTTGGATGAGATGATTTGTGTCTTTTCTAGCTTAACTAGAGATCTTGGGTTTGAATCCAGCCCTAGGAATGCACCAGCACTAAACTTTTGAGAAAGAATTTTGTTGCCCATTGTGGTCGTACTCAGTTCGAGAGATTAGTCTCTGCAGTTGTGCGCGAAGGATATCCGATTTACACCACATTGAACTTTGTTTTACTTGTGTCTTTTGGTTTTAACTTTGCAGCCTATAAATGGATTTGGAGTGGCTAAAGTATTGGGTTCAGGTCATCCTAGCTTCAATGCAGGTGACTTGGTTTGGGGAACAACCTTTTGGGAAGAATTTAGTCTAATTCAAAATCCAGAGAAACTCTACAAAATCTATCACACTGATGTGCCTCTTTCCTATTACACTGGAATTCTTGGTAATTCAAGAGTTCTTCTAAACATATTTTGTTATGCTCTTTTTGATTAGTTTGTGATGTTTCTTCTTTTTTTGCTATTTCAATAGGCATGCCTGGTATTACTGCATATGCTGGTATATTTGAAATTGGTTCTTTAAAGAAAGGAGAATGTGTTTTCATCACAGCAGCGTCTGGTGCTGTCGGTCAGCTCGCCGGACAATTCGCTAAATTGTTGGGTTGTTATGTTGTTGGAAGTGCTGGCAGTCAAGAGAAAGTAACGTTTCTAAACATCACATTTTGTATAGAATTTCGTAATTATTAGTTGTTAGTTAGTGTCAGCTTTTGCTTGATGCATCCTTGTTTGTTTTTCAGGTTGATCTTTTAAAGAACAAGCTTGGGTTTGATGATGCCTTTAATTACAAGGAAGAGGTTGATTTGGATGCAGCTTTGAAAAGGTAAGTTCACATTATATTAAAAAGGGGCTAGAAATATTAGTCACTATTACCACTTAACATGTTAGCTCAAGCCTTGTCCATGCATAAATATTGGAAAGATCTTCATATCAGGTATCTTAGGTCAACAGCAATTATATAACTACGGTTTGGACATGCATCCACTACCCCCGAACTTTAAGACATAGATTTTGTATGAATACCTTCATTATAATTATATATATGATCAACATTTTTATCTATGCGAGAAATGTTAGATTTGGTACTTACACCGACACTCCAACACAACTGCGGTCATGACAACATAATTTTTGGGAGCGGTGGTTGTCGACCACTATGGTGATGTGTTAGAGTTAAAACAAAAATAAAAATTATAAAATCTATTTTTTGTGATTTTGAATTTTACGAAAAACTGTTTTTAAAATAAGTGAAAAATCAATTTAACCTCATTTTATTTTTCAAAGTTAACTTTAACAACCAAAAACTTAGAATCACCAGAACGAGCCCTTGGGAAGTCCCATAAAGATTGTCTTTGAGCTTTAACTCTTAAATCAAGCATTAAAGTTCCTTTATATTTTGTTTCGCTAGGTACTTCCCTGAAGGCATTGATTTCTACTTTGAACAAGTAGGAGGTAAAATGCTAGATGCAGTGCTCCTAAATATGAAGGTCCATGGTCGCATAGCTATATGTGGAATGATTTCACAGTATCATCTTCCTCATCCTGAAGCTCTAGAGAATTTGTTGCATATTGCATTCAAGAGACTAACCATAAAAGGATTTAGTCAAAGAGATAATTATCATCTATATCCAAAACTGTTAGAGACTGTGTTGCCTTACATTAGGGAACACAAACTTGTCTATGTTGAAGACATTGTTGAAGGCCTTGAAAATGGCCCAGCAGCTCTTGTTGGACTTTTCAGTGGTCGCAACTTTGGAAAACAATTAGTTAAAGTTGCTAGCGAATGATCATTCAAATTCTGTGACATGTTTATTCATAGAAGTATGTATTACAATAAGTAGGGTTTGATGAATGGACTTTCTATGTTGTCTAGGACAAATAAACCAGGTGTATGTACTTGTAATGTAATACCCTATATATAATATGTTAGTTTTTGAATTTGAAAAACTATTTTCAAAACTAATTTTTAGCCAACAAAGATATATACATTTTTCGACACTCCTCAAAATTGTGTAAGATAAACTATCAACTATGAAGTCACCAGGATAAGACAGTCTAGTTACATTATATCAGTTTTACCACTGTACTATAGAAAATCGTTCTTGAATTACATATCTAAATACGGTTGTTAAAGCCACTGTAATATGGTACTATGACCATTCGAAAATTTGAAGGACAAAAAAAATATTGGGACGAAGTTGAAAAGGGAGAAGAGAGAAAACTCGGAATTTGGAGTTTTGGTGTATTTTGTAAACTTAGTAGAATTCTCTATTTATAAAGGAGTTCTACAACTGACTGAAACAGAAAACACGATTCGTTTGAACGAATATGTGAAATTGTTGCGTGCCCAATTTGACCGGGATAACGAAACTGCCACGCGAAAAAAGGAGAAACGAATTACTAATTGAATCAGTTGTTGTTGATTCGGTGGAAGGCAAAACACGTGTCAAAAAACAATTTCAGTAAAAGAAAAACAAACATATTAAAAAATAAATAATTTTTTTTCTGGTACTAAAAAAATAAATATTAATATACCACTTAGCCCTGACCAAATTCAGCCGAGCTGATCCAATACGGCAACCCATGTGGTAGTTGGTTTGGATATGTTTTCTTCCCTTCATAAAATTAGAGACCTTTGAGGCAAATGTTATATATCCACTTTATAAACACTATTAGTGTGCCGTATCTTTTTTATGTGAGATTTTTTTATTTGTTCAATTTACATAACACTAACTTTAAATTTCAACATCATTTTTAATATAATAAGACTTTATTAACTAAATTACAAAAATTAAAAAAGTTGATTGTAGCGTTAAATTTAAATTTATTTGATGAAGAAGAGTGTATGTAATGAATGCAATGTTGTTGTCTTAACCGATCATTCAAAGGAAAAAGAGTGTATGTAAAGCACTAGTAGCATGAGCTTGGGCACATTATTTACTCAAGACCAAGAATAGTGTAGGTCTTTATCACTAGGAAACTGATCAATATTTTATTTTGTGCCCATTTATAGGACGGAACAAAATCGAGCAAATGTTGTTTCATAACAGATGGATTAGACATAATATTATATTTATTATAAAATCAAAATTGTAAATTTGGAAGCAGGGAACTTGTCAAACACAAAGCTTCTCTAGCGAGTAGTATTGAGGAATAATGTTTTAAAAACTGACTCGATTATGGACTCGACAAGGTTAAGGGAAGGGGTAAAAGAGTCAGTGATCAAATTACTGGGTTCGAATTCTATTTGATGTAAAATTGGTTATTATTTTTGCACAATTTTATGTGTTTCTAATACTTAGTTGTCTGTCCGGTTTAACTATTAGTTTGATGGCTGATCCAACTACTTGCTCGGACCGGTGAGAGATTCAGTTCACGGTTCGACCGATAAGTCGTTTTTTAAAACACTTTAAATTCTAATAATTGATGTCACTCTCAATAAATAAAAACTCATATGGTGACCGAAAACACAACAACAAAAGCGAAAATTAATATTTCAAAACTAAAAACTTAATTTATATTTTTGTTTTGTTTTTGTCAAATCAACAAATAAAAACTTAATTTATATTTTTGTTTTGTTTTTGTCAAATCAACAAATATTATACTATATTGTACCATTATCTCAATAATAACAACACAAAGTATTGTATACTTTCACTTAAATGTAACAATTCAATTATATCAAAAATTTTGAATCATTAATTCAATATATATTTGATTGATAATAAAAATGACAAAATCACCGTGAACCAACGTAATTTTAGAAAACCTATATTTCGTAAGTTCTGCATATAATGGTGCCAAACTCACCACACATTTAAACATATACTTATTGTAGACACATGGGACACTTCCTCACACTAATTAACAATGCCTCCAAAACCTTGTCTTATTATCATTGATTGGTCAACTTCCTCATACCTTTTTTTCACTACTTTTATTTTATTGAGCCCACTCTAGAATAAATGATATCTTTCTTATTAAGCCCGACATAGCCCGTACAGAATTTAACATAAATTCTAATACAAATAGTGACTACTATTTTTTTTTCTTTAAAATTTCGAATATAAAATCAGTTAGGTGCTAAGCTTTGAGTTTGAATTTGATTAACGCCAAGCTAACTTTATGAATACGATAGTAATTATTGCATTGCTTTTTTTGTCAAAAAAAAAAGTATTGCATTACTTGTTGTGAATTAGAACAAATTTGAACCACTAAAAAAATGGTGACAAAACTACAAAAGTTACTACAAGATGCTAGGTGAGTGGAAGTTACAGTGAATACTTCAAAATTAGATGAGGTCAAAAAAGTGTCATGTATTAGCCAATGGCTTACATGACTTTCACTATGTTTCCTTTAAAATTAAGGTTGGAGTCTTAGAGAGGCAAAGTCATCCATCCACCTTGAATTTGCAAAATACCAATACATTCGTTTTATTTTTTTATCCATTTTTCAATGTAATTTAAAATTGTAGTCTATAATTAATAATTAAATATTATGAAGTTTCTACAATAACATCGCAAGAACAATTTCAACCACATCCACAGCATTTTCCAGTAATATAAATATTCGTAATATAACAATTGTAACTAAGACTGCAATCATAATTTAAAATATTACTTTTTACTATATATAAGTAGAATGGTATGTATGCACAGTAAAAAAAATTGGATAAATAAACAATATAATATACATTAAGAAAGGGAACACATTAAAAAGAATAAAGGGATAATCAATGCTCTGTACACACATACCAGCATTTTTCACAGCTTAAACGACATTAATATTCCTTCCATAAGTAACATAGAGACCGCAATTCACTGGAAAAGCTAACGAAAGAAAAAATAATAAAAATGGAAAAATCATATTTGGTGTTACTAATACTACTTAGTAATAGTACCTTGTCAGCATCCTGAACAACTGCTACATCCGTGTAACTTTTGCTTCCATGACACAAATAACACTAACATTGACTGATACTCAGATATTATGCTTTTATGTTTTTTCTCTACTGAATCTCGAACTTTACAAAATTCTAGTGTGGCTATTTTTTTTTCTATTAAAAAAATTTAGATAAGTAAAATCTTAAACTCATTTAACATTTATGAAGTAATTTATATTTACTCCTCTAATGACACTGAATACACAAATTTACATTTACTACAACTTTTTCATTGAACATTTAAGAAGTAATTTATATTTATCCCTTTAATGGTACTAAATGCACAAATTGTTGTTTACCACAACTTTTTTGTGATTTACTAATTACCGTCAGTTTGTCGAGCTCAAAAGTAATAAATAACTAAATTAATACCAGTTCTGTGAGTAAACATATAATTTTTTAAATATTGTGTAATATTATGTATACAATAATTTATAAGGTTTTACGATTTTGCCTATAAAAAAAGTGTTTTGGTGTACTGAATAGTGCACATGTTATTCATAAATTACCTTTAACATTAATTTCTATGAAATGTAGAACTACTTTAGTGTATCGAAACATATTTTATATAGTGTAAGAAATATATGTTTGAGATAACTTTTTTTTTTTCTAGTACTGAAACAATTTATTATTTTAAAAAAATTAAAAACATACTTTAGTATATAATTATACAAAACAAACTCATTATTTAAGAGAAGATACAAATTTTCTTCTAAGTCCATATCAATTATGGTATAATAAGAAGAAATAGAAATAAATATGATAAACAATATAAATTGAATTTAATGAATTTTATACTTCAATAACAAACTGTTGACCTAATTCTAAATTGAACTGTTGACCTAATTCTAAATTATATCCCTCTATCTGGTTTAAATATTAATTTTAGTTATTTAATAAGTGGTGTGAGATATAATTGTATATTTTATAGATCTCACTAAAAATTAGTTATTTTTCACTAAACATGGTTTTTTTTCCGTGATGATACTATATAATATTCAATTTGAGGAAATTGAACAATTGTAGAAACTAAAAATGTGAAATAGGTCTATCTCATAGACATGAAATATTTATTATTCATCATCTGAAGAATCTTAGAGAGTTATGTACTACACTATTTGACTTCATATATCTAAAGATGATGTGAGAAAAATAGTAAAGCTATCATTATATAATATTGTATAACGTATTCATATTATCGTTGAAATTTAAGAGGTGTGTTTTGCTGTTAGAAATCTATTTCAAGTTTCAACAGATATCCAACAAATACATTTGATGACACATAATATACTCTGTAATGAAATATAAACACAATTTGAACAAAAACATTGATATATTTGGACCAAATGTCAACAACAACAATTGACTACAAGTCTACAAATATATCAAAACATATAAATAGAATTAAAACTCAACGATGTAAGCTAAAAAAATATAAAAAAAAAATCTCATTTTTTACTTATCTAAAAGGAAAAAAATTTGAAATCATGTAAAATGAGGATACAAAGAAATGCAAATTAGATGCAATTAAGTGCAAAATTGTCGACATTCATCTAACATATTTTCAATAGAAAGAGTTACATAGAGACCTAAGCATATCTTCCATTGTCTTTCTATTTTCAGATAAACACAAGCAATATATCATATAAAATAATTTTCACTAATTGTAACCATGTATGCATTTCTTGATAAACCTTTTAAAGGACCCAATTATTAATTACAAAATTAAAACCTTATGAAGATGAAGTAGCAATATCAATCACAAGAAAGGGGGATTTGAATTATGATTTCTTTTTAAAATTTTCATTCTTGTGTTTAATATAAATTAACTCAAGATCAATCTTGGATGAAACAAAATGTCCAGAATGTTTTGGGTATGTTAGAAGTAAAACATATTGGTTCTAAGTTAAATGTGATTTGTGCGTGCAAATAGTTAAAGATAATAGATAGAAAGATCACACACAAAAAGTATACTGGTTCACCCAACTCGGGCTAGTCCAGTCCTCACAACCGTGAGATTTTCACTATGTGCTTAAGAACTAGAATGTTCTCATTCACACCTTTGCTCTTGATTACACCTTGATCAATTACAATCTTCACCTTTTAACCTAGAAATGATTTTTACAGTCACATTTCAATCTAGAAAGGATTTTTACAGACACACTCAATCTAACATAAAAGATAGACTTGAGTTACAAATGATGTGTATGATAAAAGTGTTTGGGATCTAAATAAAGACAATTTCAGTAAATAGTGAAGAGAGCTAGAGTTTGCTTGAAGAGTTTTTGACTTGTTCTTACTTAAACAAGTGTTGGTAGATTGCAAATTGAACTCTTTCCTTAATCTTCCAATTGATCTTTAATTTATAGATGATAAGAGTCTTTGAATAGTTAGTTTACACTTAATATATCCGTTAGACACATCAGCCAAGTGTCAGGTCTGTTTTAAAATAATTATACACATGGTTTTATTGTTGTCCATAACATTCTTGATAAACTTAGAATGTTCTTGCTTTTGGTTCTTATGGAAAACATGAGTGAATGGGCTGTAAAATGTCAGTCTTTTAGCTTAGAAGCATGCATAGCTTTCTGCATACTCATGTCCTTGTTGTCCTTGCTCACAGCTCATCAATCTGGAGATTGATCTGGTCATCAATCTGATGGTTGTTTTCCTCCTTTGGGCCTTCAACTCAAGTTCTGAGCTTGACCACTGATGTGAGTAGTCTTGATACTCTTTAACGTGTGGTTTGTACTGTGAAAAATGATATGTCTTAATTCTGTCTTTGATAGGGAATAACCAGAATGTTATTTTGATCAACCTATCATCAATCTAATCATCAATCTGGAGGTTGTTTTCCTAATTTGTGCCTTCAACTCGAGTTCTGGGCTTGATTACTTTTGGGTGGTCCATGTGCAAATTGTATCAATCAAGAACATGCTTTTATTGATCCCCAAATTGATTCATTTGTCTCTTGTCTTTTGTTTAAGACAACCAAAATGTTTTGGCTTCATTATGTTATCAATCTGAAGATCAATCTGGAAATCATTATGCAGATCAATTTGTAGAACATTCTGCATGTTTGTTTTTGCAAGTAGGCCTTCAAATCTTGACTTTTAATTGCTCATTAAATGTTGGGAAGACCGTGTGCCAACTGATTTACTGCATGTTGCTCTTCCAAAAAGATCTTTTTTGTCAATTGTTCTTTAATTGAATAACCAGAATATTCTAATGAATGTTCTTTCATCATTCTTTTTAAAAATGACTTAATAAATGACTCCATCTTGAAACGATTTCTTCTTCAAAGTTGATTCTTGTCATTTTGCTAAACTGATATGAATATTTATGAGTGCAATGAACTTGTTCATCATGTGAATATTATTTCATAACAATTGAAAATGTTGTCATCTATATGAGAGAAGAAATCTTTTGTTGAATCAATACTTCCCACGATTTCTCTTGGTGTTTCACATGTTGTGTCTTGTCCAAAAAGTATCACTAAGATACTTTAGTATATGTATGAATTTATTGGACATTTTCTTCATGAAGATGTTATCTTGAAGATGCAAGAATCATTCTCTTAAATGATTGATATATGATATATTCCTTTTGAGATTCTTTCATTATTGAGTAGATACTTATGCACTTGTTAATGTGAACGACTTCTTGCTTGTCCACTTATGCAATTCACGTTCCTTAAATAAAACTCAAGTGCAATCATTAGTAGATCACCATTCATAAAACTTAATCATTTATTTTATAAGGTTTGTTGTCATTAAAACATATATAAAAAAGGTTTTTGCCTCAACAGAAGAACCGTTATCAATAATAATGGAGGAGCAATGAATTTCGAATAACTAATATTGATTGTATTGTAATTTGTAAAATGTGCGTTAAATGAAATTGCAAGTATAGAATAATAAGGATGGTGGAAGAATGCCTCTTAGATGTGACAATATTTGATGATGTATCATAATATAATTTAGAAATCTATTTTAATAGATTATAATAGATTGTTGTAGACTCAATAGATGTCTAATTGGTCAATCCTAGATCAAGGGACAAATCTAGAAATTTTGAGTAATGAGTGGGGTTAATTTGTATATTAAATTTATATCATTAAATGTATAAAATTTCATATTTTTCTTAAAACACAAATATACCATTGAAATATTTTGTTGTTTAATTATATTCCAATAATAGTATTACGTGGATAAATATCTTTATATTAATTATTTATGAATATAAAATTTTAATTTATTAGTGATCAAATTAAATAATAAGTCTAATTAGATTTCTAATTAAGATGATTAATTAGTTGATACAGGTTTTTCAAATATGAGCAAATGTTATTGAAGATCCATTTTGAAATAATAGAAATCCTAATTAGTCATCGTCTATATACAAGTTGTGGTAATCAATATACCAGACACACTACATGTCTCTTCTTCTCATTTTAAAAGTGTCTAAGACATAATGAGTTTAGGTTGAGGAAGAACCACAAGTCAACGGATGCATGTTATCTGTCTCTTTTTTGTGCGTGCTTCAAAATTACAGCGAGACTATCAAGAAGGCGCCGCAATCAATTATGATTGATAAGCCAATGTAGAATCGCCACAATGGTAAGGAAATCATTGATAAGATTCAAGCAAGTTCTAATCCAAGAACTCAAAGAGGAGACACATCTCACTCACAATTCTCATTATAGAAATTCTAATTCATTTCAAACATATCCAAAATAAGACTCTTACAATGTATTTAAAGAAGGATTTACCATATTCCTAAAATGGGTCAAAAGTCAATTCTCTAGACCTATATTGGGCTAACACCACTTAACTAAAATTATTATAATTCAAATTAAACACAAATAAAACTAAAAACTATTATAAAATCTTGACTTGAAATATTATTTGTTTTTCTTCATAATTAGCTCATTTTAGGTCCTTATCATTCTCTCCTTCTTAGAAGAAATTTGACCTCGAATTTTGCTAAATCATAACCGACAAGAAGAAAAACACGTCAAACACATGAAGAACAATGTTAACGCTACCACCATGATCAAATGGAAATTGTGAATAACCACTAAATGTGTCAAGTAGGTGAAGCACAACTCCAATTTTTGCATTCAATAATCCAACATATTTATTTCCAATATAAGGAGGTTTCAAGATAGAGATAAAATTATATCTCTTGAAATTGACATTAAGTACCAATGTTACCTTCCCTGGATTGAAATTGGTGACGGACAAGAAGTTACTATGTATTTCCATAGGCTTCAAAATAAGTTGAGCCTTATGGAAATTCCTTTCATTATAAACAAATGAAGGTTCTTTTTTAAACAAGACAAGTCCCTCAAACAAATTAGGAGTATCATATGGAAGTTTAAAAGAATTATCAATGACAGCAAGAGTAAGGAGAGGTGTAGTATTGCAACTATCAACTAATTCCACATGAATACATTTACCTTTCATAGAAAATCACAACATACTAACTTTATTTATAACATAAGAGTAAGTATTCAAGTTAGCAAATAAATGTTTCTTAAGAATCTCAATACATTCTTCAAAAAATTTGTCATTAACTAAATTTACTTTAGAAAGCACAACAACACATTTATCAAGAAAATAATTCAAGTGTTGACTCATAATTCTCAAATCGAGTTTAGAAGAATAAGATGAATTAAACACTTAATGCATCATGGATTCAACTTTCAAATGAGGCTTATGGAAATAACGCAAGTTAAGAATTTCAACATGAATATTTGCAAACCTATCAAGCATAAGAGGAGGAAACTTATCAAACAATTTAAGAGAAACATAGAATTAAAGTAGTAGAAGAATTAAAGTTGGTAGGATACAAACCAAGATTTTCCTTGCAAGCATCCTTTTGAGAAATCTTTGGCCAATCACCTTTAACTTCAATGGATTGTGAGCATTTCTCTTTTGGATACCTATCTTCAAGCTTTTGAACATAAGAATCAACAAAGTTAGGCAAATAGTTAGACTCAATTTCTTACTCTTTGTCTCTCAAATTTTGTTCCAATTCATCTTTCTTTTCTTAAATTTGTTGGAACCAAGTTGGTTATTTCAATTAAAGTTTTGATGTTAACAAAAGTATTTTATGAAAATCATATTTTGACTTAGAAAAAGTATGAAAAATCAGAGGATGACATCACTAAAGGATACACTAGAGGATGACGTCACCAAAGGATGTCATCAGAAGATACCTCCAAAAGATACAAATCAGAAGCAGAAGATGTCATCAGAGGATGACGTCACCAGATAAAAATGCCACCAGAATATACGGCTAGAAGATATCACCAGAGGATACCTCCAAAGGATACCAGAAGATACCTCCAGAGGATATCACCAAAGGATCCCATCAGAAGCAAGAATTAGAGGATGTCATCAAAGGCAAACATCAGAGGATGCCATCAAGAATTAGAGCATGTCCAGAAGGAGACTTGGTCCAGACCATAAGGAAACATTATCCAGACTTGGTCCAAACTTGGTCCAGACCAGAAGATAACATGGTCTAGAACAGAAGACTTGGTCCAAATCAGAAGATCAATGGTCCAGATCAGAAGATCACACAGTCCAAATCATGAGACAGAATGGTACATATCAGATCACATGGTCCAAACTTGGTCCAGATCATCAGATCATACGGTCTAAAATTTAAATCATAATGCAGCTAAGTGAAGACTTGATTGAATTTTGATAGAAATTTGATCAAAGTATTAAGGGGATTTGATTCAAAAAATCACTAAAGACTTGAAGGAAATTCGAATGAAATCTGAAGCTAAAAGATATTGTCTAAAATTAAGAGAAACGGGATTGGTCAACAGAATTTTTAAATGAAATCTAAAGCTAAAAGATATGGTCTTAAATTAAGAGAAACAGGATTGGTCAACAGAATTTTCAAATGAAATCTGAAGCTAAAAGATACATTTTGAAATTAAGAGAAACAGGATTGACCAACAAAATTTTCAAAGGAAATCTGAGCAAGATTTATCTCGAATTTAAGCTTGGACAAAGTCCTAATTGCAACTATAAAAGGAGGCTTCAGGAAGAAGCATTAGGCATCGAAAATACAAGAACTCAAGCTTCATATTCAACATAATCCGAGAGTTCAAAAGAGAGAATCACTTGAGCGCAAAAGCAATATTTTCTAAGTGTTTTCGAGAGAGAAAAACAGTGCAGCAATCAGCTTTCCAAAAGCAACTTTGCAGAGTTCCAAACCCTTGTAATCAAATCCGTTAGAGGTGTAGATTCCTTCTTCAATCTGGGGTTGTCAGATTGGTAGGAGAAGACTTGACTCGTAGGGTCAAGGTGTTGTTATTATTTCTCAAAAGTCTAGGGTTGTCAGAATGTTTGGGAAGACTAACTTGGAGGGTCAGGTGTTGTAATTCAAAGTGTTTTGAATTAGTGGATTAAAGCCTTAGGAGTGAAGGGACTAGATGTAGCCAAGTTAATGGTGAACCAGGATAAATCACTGTGTTCTTATGTTGTTATTATCTGATGCTAAGTCTGATTATTTATTCATCAAATAATTTGCATCAACATTCAACAAAACAGCTAAAAGAATTCAAAGTTTGACAAACACAATTCAACCCCCCTTTTCGTGTTTGCACTTTCAAAATTTTCACTTTTTCTCTCAAGGCTAACTTATTTTTTCCTCTTTCTCTTTCTATTTATTTCATTTTTTCTTTTTCTCTCAAGGCTAGTTTCTATACTTTTCTTGCCTATTTTGTATATCCATTTTCATAAAGATATTTCACATACTCCAGATCTAATACAAAATCTCTAATATATTCTTCATATGATATACTTTCCTTTTTTTTTTCTTCTGAATCCTCCTTTTTATATTCTTTTGTGTTTTTTCTTTTTTGCATACCTCATACCATCCCTCTCAAAATCTCTTTGCCTCATTGCTTTTTCCTTATCTCTCTTTTCATATCTCCTTTCATCCTCACCATAATCTCTATATCTTTTTCTTTTTCTCTATCTCTCCTATCATACCTCATTTGCTCCTCATCATAATTTCTCACATCTTCTTTCTTTTTCTATAAATCTTCTCTCATATCTCTTTTTCTTCTCATCATAACTTCTATATCTTCTTTCTTCTCAATTTTGAACCTATCTTTGTTTTGAGAAGATCTTCCATGATGAGATATCTTATTTCTTTGATTCACAAACTTTTCTATCAAAGCATTCATTTGAGTATTCAACATTTTTTTTAAAATGATCCATAAGGTAAGTCATTCTAGGAGAAAAGGGGGTTGGTTCACTTCCACCCATGATTTCAACAACAAAAAATCAACGAGTATCACAATAATCAAGCAAATAACAAGAACAAGTTAAGAAGATAAAAATAAGGCTCTCACCACTCACCAAGTGTTTACACTCAAGAAATGAATCATTCGTGTATATCACTCAATGATGTCTTTTTTCAATTATGTGCACTCTTGTTTTTTTTTACTCAAACTCCTCTTTCAAGTTCATAAAAAGAACCCGACAATAATCCAAATCAAAGAATCGAAACACAATGTAACAAGTCCATAATATCTATCAACACAAGAATTTCAAGGAGGAAAACTCTAAGACAAAACTAAGAGAATTCAAAATGACAAACAAGAAAAACTAAGTAAATGAAGACGCGCTCAAATAAATTATAAGAAATATTAGAATTAAATTACTAAGTAATCCAAATATATGAGACCTAAGATACTAAAACCAAACTTGCAATGCCTAAAAGAGGTAACAAGAATGCAAAAGATGTTTGATGTTTCATTAAGAACAATTCTGGAATTTTTTATTTTTTTTGCAAAATGTCTTTTTTTTTTTTCAAAAGTGCTTTTGTGCAGAATCACTTTTTCGAAGCACTTGTATTTTCAAAATTTTCTCTATATATTTGAATTCCTCTCATTTTTCTAGTCAATTTAGACTTTTGAATTTCCAAAATCAGACATGTATGAAAGAAATAACATCAAATACAACATTGCAATTGAAATTCTAGATCAAACAATTACAAGTGAAGAAATTGATGAAACTAAACCCAGATTTTTTTTCTCAAAAACAACAACTATGGACTCGAAATTTCCCCAAAATAACAAGAAGTAATCATCAAACTAAATCATCCCACACATATCATAACACTTATAATCAACTAACAACTCAAGATTACACAAAAACAAAGATTAAATTTCAAGAAATTAACCTAAAATTTCAAATTTTCCAAGAACTTCAAGAACATCAAAACTTAAAAACAGAAATTAAGACCAAATGTTACCACTTGGTGACAAGCTGTGATACCAAAGTGATGTGGATTTGAGTGCTTCCTGAAGGTGCAAATACGAGAAGGGGAGTTGAATTGTGTTTGCTAAAGTTGATAATTTATAAATAAATTAAAAACTAGTTTGGTTTTTGGTTACTTACTTGGAGTAGAAGCAATCGGATTCAGAGGCAGCAAGTAATGAAAGCATAATTAATTTGACACATAAATTTATCCTAGTTCACCACTAACTTAGCTACATCCAGTCCCCTCATTCAGAAGGCTTTAATCCACTAATTCCAATACCTTGAATTACGAAGCACCTGACCCTCCAAACCAGTCTTCCCAAACAGCCTGACAACCCTAGATTTTTTAGGAACAACACCACCTTAACCCTACAAGCCAAGTCTTCTCCTAACAACCTGACAACCCCAGATTAAAGAAGGAACTAAACCACTATCGGGTTGGATACAAGAGATTGGAACGGGAGTACTTGCTTCTGGAAAACCGATAATAATAATAATAACTCTCACACTCTAAGAAAAGAACACTCAGAAATTATTTCTAACTTGAAACGGGTATTTCTCTCTTTGAACTCTAAGACTACTCTTTTCTGCTTTTCGATGATTTTCTTCTTCAGCCTTGAGTATCTATTTATAGTTAAAATTTGGGCTTCAATTTGGTCCTTGTTTAATTTTGAATTGTATTTTGTTCATATTGCGTTTGTAAATTCTTCAAATTGATTATGTTCCTTTTTTGTTTAGATTGAGATTGTAAATTCTTTAGATTGATTCTGTTCGTAATTTGTTGTAGATAACTCTTGATCAAATCTTCTTCAAATTTTGATCAAATGTTCTTCAAATCTTAATTAAATCTTCTACAAATCTTGACCATATCTTCTTTCATACTCTTTGAAGTCAAATATATGGTTCTTCATGAAATACTTTTGTTAACATCAAAACTCTAAATGTAAAACCAACTTGGTTCCAACACTTCCACATGAAATTGAATATCTAACCAAATGATTTCTTGAGATAAAGTGGTAAAATAAAAGGAAAAAAAAAAAACAAGCATGGATTAGATATATTAGATGAAGAAGATGGAGAAGGCGCCACAATCAATGATGATTGATAAGCCAACGTAGAATCGCCACAATGGTAAAGAAACCATTGATAAGATTCAAGTAAGTTCTAATCCAAAGAACTCAAGGAGACACATCTCACTCACAATTTTCATTAGAGAAATTATAATTCATTTCATACTTATCCAAATGAGACTCTTATAAGGTATTTAAAGAAAGAGTTACCCTATTTCTAAAATCGGCCAAAAGTCAATTCTCTAGATTCATATTGGGCTTACACCACTTAACTAAAATTATTATAATTCAAATTAAACACAAATAAAGTTAAAAAACTATTATAAAGTCTGCACTTGAAATATTATTTGTTTTTCCTCTAGCTCATTTTAGGTTCTCATCACACTATGTTATACCTAAAGTCGTCTCTCTCCATATTTAATCTAAATGGTTGTACTCAAGTAATTAACGGATTATAGTTAATGATAGATTGTTTGAAAAGAACAGAGTTTGTATTCAGGCTAGAATAACCATTAATTAGACTTTATTTATTTGATTATCAAAATCGGATTACCAATATATCCTTCCTTTGAGAATTAAGGGTCATGACAAAAAAAATCAACCCAAACAAACCGGAAGTATTTTGTGTGCGAAGGCTTTCAACATATGCGCTGCTCTCTTAATCATTGTTATAAGAAGAAAAAACATATCTCAAATCTTATCTTAATCACTATTATAAACAAAAATTATACTATCTCTGTTTCTTTTTAATTGTCAATTTTTAAATTATTTACACATATAAATGAAACCGATAAACATTGTTACTTTTCATAAAATTATTTGTTTTTTTACCTATAATATTATTAACATTTTTTTTTTTACTAAAAACAATATTCATCTATTCAAATTGGTAGAAATTACATCAATCAAGAACAATACAATTCAAATTCGCTAAAATAAAAAAGATGAATATGCGAACAAACTCACAACATCCAAGTTAATAACATAAAACGAAAAAAATTCATGCAATTGTGGCAAAACCTACAAATATGACAAAATTATTTGTCGTCAATACACATGTCTTCAGAGTTGTAACGTTGATGACGCCAAATTTATTGATTGAAGGTGAATATGCACTTAATCAAAATTAATCTGTCAATTTGAATCAACAAACATTACACCAAGACGAAAAATCAAACGGAAAAACTAAATATATGTGAAAAACATTTATTTAATTAAAATGAGGGAAAAAATGAATTTGAGGGTTGATTTCAGGCCAAAAAATGACCTTAAACTACCTCTCTCTCTCTAAGTAGATGTAGAAAAGTTAAGAATAAGATTTTTCTTTTTGGTGGCAGCTAGGTTTTTGTATAATACTATTAACCATTTATTATCTCATTTTTTGGCCTCTCTACATTAAATAGTCAAGGATACTTTTGTCAAACCAATAATTAATACTATTTACGAAAAATAAAAAGGAACAAAAAAGTTATAAAAAAATGACACTTAAAAAAGAACAGAGTAGCTACTCACTACGAGAATAATATCAATTTGTGATCAACTTAAAAAAATATGCGGTTGGAAAAACCCTCACAAATTACTGACCATAAAAGTCCTCAAAAATCAAAAAACAAAATTTAGGCTGATTGTAACCTTTGTGGCGACAAAAAACTATCACAAAATTGTTGGAGGGAAAAGTTATTTGAATTTGTGGCGGTCAGAATCCTCATAACGAGTTTGATTGGTTGAGAATGTCAGCAGACATTGTGGTAGCATATACCGTCACAAAATTCAGCCATTTGTAGTGTAATGAGTGCATTAGCTGCCACAAATTATTTCCTTTTCTGAATGCTCAGGCCACCACAAAAATTAATAGATCCGTTCGTATTTTTTTACCGCCATAAATGCTCTCTTTTTTCACCATATATATCATTCTACCACTCTTCCTCTCATTTCTTAATTCTAATTTCTCTCTAAATTTTCAATATAACTTCTTTCTAAATTTTCTCCCTACCTTATCTCTGCAATATTTTTCATCAACTTTTATTTTAAAACAATTTTAAAGTTTCTGGAGTGTTTCTCTCTACCTTCTCTCTTGAACTCTGGTAAGTCTTTATTTTGTGTTTACCTTTTCATCTTAATTTTTTATTTGTAGTTATTTACTTAATAAATATTATTTAATTTTTATATTTTGAGAGTAACGTTATTGTGTTCATTGTGAAGAGTTGTTATTTGTTCATAAGTTTCAATATATATAGACTAGTAATTTATATATTTATTATTGAAAAAAAAATAGTTATAAAGTATTTTTCAAGCGTTAATATTATATTTTAGAATATCGAATATATTATTTTTAAAATTGGTTATAATATTGTTTTTAAACTTTAATGTTAGTAAAATTTGTTAAAAAAAGTGCTAGTAAAATATATAAATTGCAAAAATTTTACCCAAATTAAAATTAAAATGTAGTTATTTTTTAAAATGTTGATGAAGTATTATCCTTTTTATTTTATTTATTTTTCTATTATGATTTATTATGTTATTAAAATATAATTATATTTAAAAAAATT
>JBBPBO010000005.1:20259100-20297698 GCA_037974295.1 Cicer cuneatum | reverse complement strand
CAAATGTAAAATATATTGATTTTAATGTAAATATTTAAAAAAAACATTAGTAAAATTAATAATATTAATATTTATTGTTAGTCATTACAAAGAACTGTAGTTGAGTTTGTACAAATTTTTTATATACTTTTATAGTCTCTATTTTGATTTATAGAGACTTATTTTATAATAAAATTAATTAAACAGCATTTAATATTTTATTTTAATTTATATATAATTTCTATTATGATTTATTATATTGTTTGTAAATGTTCTGACATATAAAGTATGTCATAATTTATTATTTAGTAATTTATAGTTGTTAATAACAAAAGAATGCTTTTGAAAAATAAGCATTATATATAGATCAATGTTTTATTTTGTATGGTAATAATAATTTAATTATTGACAATTTAATTATTGACAATTTAATTAATATTAAAATTATATTTTTGTTTTTATATATATTTTTTATTTTAAACTATATTTTCATTTTTTAAATTATATTAATATTATTTTTTATACATATATTATTTTTTTAATATGAATTTAGAATTTTAGAATTTTTTATAATAAAGTGACAATGTTGTTTTGACCGTCACAAAATTTTGTAACTTAAGTTATTTGTGGTTGGTTGTCTAAGCCGCCACAAATACGACTTTTGTGGTTGTTTTTCTTCTTTTGCAGTGATTTTTTACCGTCACAAAAATTTATTTTATTTTTACCTTCATTTAATTCAAAAATATTTAATATACATAATTAAATATTTAACATTAAAAAATTAATTGTCCTGAATTAATTAATAAATGTGAAAAGTAATTTATAAGAGTATTCATAGGAAATACTCAACAAGTCAACATGGTCACCTCCACCTATATCAACATCAATATATGGAAACCGTTACAATAAATAGAATCAACTATTATTTTTGATAGAAATGGAATAAACTCTTTCGTCCGAAACAAACTACTACATTTCCTAGTATTCTTTTCAATGTTTCTCGTCAGCTGTGAAAAACAATTTGTAATTCTTTCTGTATAGATGAGCCGGCCAGAGCAATCTAGACAAATACTGTTCACATTTTTGTCATAGTTACAACTTATAATGGAGACAGAAAAGTTGCTTGCTTCTATGTGTAATAGAGACAACAACTGTTCATTTATCGCTAAGAATGATGACCCTAAACCACTTAATCCATCTATATTTTTGATTTCCACTCACCAAGCAATCCGAATTTTTCACTATTTTTCATCCTCAAATATATATAAAGGAAATCGTGTTTCCTTGTAGAGATATATTTTATTGTCATTGTTTTGAGTTTGTGTGATACTAATTTTGTAGGGGGAGCTACATGTATATCTCAGACCGTGTTTTAAGCTTTGTACTATTTCTAACAAATGCCAAACTATTATAAAAAGAATCGGTCATAATTTATGGATCAAATGAGTTTACATGGACTGAATCCGATTTTATCAGTTATCTAGTTTTAGTGATCGTTTTTTTTTTTTTTTTTTGAAAACTATGATGACTCAAACCATTCTCTTAGATTCATCAAGGTCGATTTCATTGGATTTATTGAATCAAATAATTTTGGCCATTAATTTGAAATTGGATAGTTCACATCTCCACTTCATCAAATCTATCTACTTTTAAATATATCTCTGAATATAAATCTTCATTTATATTTAACAAATGAGATTTGTAACTACATTATGCATAGAATCCGTTTCTTTCACCAAGGCCTCTCTAGAAGTCGATCTAAAGTATAACACAGTACTAATTCCTTTCTCTGAAATAAAATATAAATAAAAGTGGTAGTTGAAAAATTGATATATTTCATTAAAAATTTATTTTAAATATATCAAATTTTTAAATATAATTTTTGTTTATATTTCTTTCCCAAAAGAGTATTAACTAATGGTATAAATCTTTGTAGAGTACAGTAGAGTTTTATGTCTTTACTCTTTAGTGTATATCCTATATACTCTCTTCCTCCATTCCACAATAATAGATTCATTTGTAAAATATTTTGTTCCAAAATAAATGACAATTTCAATTTTCAATACTTTTTTCTTCTTCTAACATTTGTATTGTTTAATTAATATTACTTGCATAATTTTAAATACATATTCAATTGTTCATTTATGATATTTAGAATACATTAATACCTAATAAAAATAATTTAATAAAAATAATATTATCTTTTTGATTTATATAATACATTTTTCTTAATATATATAAAATAATAAAATAACTCAATTATTACATAAGGATGTATTTTATTTCACACGTATTGTTAACATTTTTTTATTCTTTGTCACTCCTAGTAAGGTCTTCTTCTCTTTGTTCCCCTTTCTCCCTTTTTCTTCTTTTCTATGTATTGTTAAGAAAAAAATAAGAGAATATGTGTTTCCTCTTGTCATTTTCTTCTTCTATTTCAAATTCCACATTACAAGGAAAGAAAACCATTATGAGTACACGACTAAACTAGATAATGGTATTGGTAGACCCAATTAAAACTTGTCTTATGTCAAAGTAGCTTGTAGACGAGGCTACACAATTTTTTCAAATGAAGATCATAGTTGATCATTATTATGACAAAAATTAAGCTTAAAATTTTAAACAAAATGTATCATTTAGTATTGTTGTTTGTATTTTAATTACTATATATACTTTTAATTCAAATTTGAATTAGTATTAGTTTATAGATTTAATTGAAATTATTAGTTTAAAGTGTTATGAAATGACTATTACTACTAGTTTAATTAATTTCTCCAATTTTTTTAAAAAAGATTATATCAAATTTGATTTGATTCAAAATTAAAATTATGATTAAATTCAATTATTTAATTAAGTAAAGAAAGATAAAATTATAAATAAATATTAAAATTAAAAAAAAAATTAAAAAAAAACACTAAATATGTTGGGATAAAAAATAGTTGTAAGTGGTCTCAAATTACAGTAGTAATAAATCTTTTTGCAATCCTCGTATGAGAGCATTATCTGATTGTAATGATTCTACAGACCTTACAGTTTTGTTGATAAGTGCATGAAGATTGTGTGTTGAGCCCCACATGAGTATAATACCAGTGTGGTCCTCTCATACACACCAACCGGCGAAAAAAGAATTGAATGGGCAACACCACAAATAGTAATTGGCATGAAGGAAAAAAGCATACAAATTCTTCTACTATTAGAACTACGTGTTAGACACGTGCACATGCTGCAATTATATGCTTAATTTGCTTACCTTAACTGCTAGGCGACCTTACAACCACCTCAACCCACTATTTTATCTTCAATTACGCGTTCAAATTAAAAGCCTAATTTGCTCATACTTATTCAAATTAATTACCCTTCATTAGCACTTCATATGGATGAAATCACGTTACTTTCTTCTACTTTAACTAGATAATTTTTTTAAATGAATATGTCGGTAATTGTTAATTTGTAAAAATGTATTAATGTTAAAAAATTAAGAGATAAATTTATTGTCCATGTAATCTTATTGATAGATTCAAGAGACTCTTCTTCGTGCACATTAAAAAAAGTCACTAATAAGTGTTCTAAAAAATTAAACTTTTAAAAAGCTAAATGCACAAGTTTGCTTAGATTTTCAAAGTTATATTTTTATATTTAGCTTAATATGAAATACTCCAAGGACATCCGTTACTATTTCCTAAAAAGAATTAGCTCTAGTCAAATCTTCAATTGAAGAATAATAATCAAATTCCAAAGGATGAAAACTTAGAGTAACAAAACATAACAGTTTCCTCTTAAGCGCCGCACATATCACGGGAATGATGGATTGACCAAATAACTGAATTTTATGTTAAGAGATGCACATAGCAAAAGTTGGACCAAAAAACAAAAATGCTTATTTCTAACTTCAAAAGAAAATCACACTTTTATTCAACCTTCGAATTGCCTCTTCCACCACTACGGACTCTATTATTAATTTACAAAGCAATGAAAAGTTAATAATAACCATTGAAACTTGAATCTTGAATGAGTCATTTTCTCATAATCACGTGTCCCAAAAGGCTAGCTAGTCACGCATTGCAAAGACGAACTAACTTCATCTTCAATATGAAGCACTAGCATAATTTATACTTTATAGTAGTTAATCATTTAATTGATTTCTTGAAATATTAAAAAATCACCCAAAAATAAAAACATGTAAAGACAGACATTTGGAATATTGATTGAATCAATGAAGGATATGAAACAAAAATCTCAAATGAAAAAACTACCAAATTGTCATGTTCCATTATTAACAAGAAAGTAAATTAAAAACAACTATTTCCTACAAAATAAAAGATATACTAAAGTATTAAAGAACACCAAAAAAATAAAATAAATCATTTTACCCACATGGCTGGCTGTACATTGCAATTGCTTTCATCATATGGGATAATGACAAAAAACAAAAACAAAAATCTTAAAATTCGAAATATTCATCAAGGTACCTCAGTAGAAGATGCTTCAAAATGATGTAAAAGTAAAAATAAAAATAAAAACAAAAATACCCTTTTCTTTATTCATCAATAGGAGCAGGTAGGTTAAGATCAATCAAGCATGGAGCACCTTGTTTAATCACCAAAGTGTTCTCTTCAGATCCTCCAACAAAATGTGATCTTTTATGTCCTCCTAATGCTTGTCCTGACCTGAAAATTTTGTAGCAAATTGGACACTCATATTCTTTGCTTTTCTTTGACTTCAACTTCTTCTTACCTTTGCTTGATTTCTTTCTTTTCACAGCTTTATTGTTATGATGAGACTTTGCAGCAGTAAATGAATCACTTTCTGAACTGTTTTCATCACTCTCTTCACTTGTTGAATAATCATAACAATCATTGTCTTTTTTTTCACTATCAAAACACTCATATTTCCAACTTTTTCTACCATTCTCATTGCTGTTAAAACCAAATCCTTCTTCATAGTTATCTTTCTTTCTTGAATCAATTTTTCTTGTTGTAGTTTCATTTTTCTTAACACTATGATCCAAATCCTTCACCCCTGATTTCTTAAACATAGTTACATTGCATTTGCTTCTTCTGAAATCATCATATCCAGATTTTTCTTCTTCCACTTTTGGCCTCTTGAATTCACAGTTTGAAACATTGGATGATTCCAAAAATTTGATCTTTGAACCATATCTAAAATTCCTTGAATCTGAATCATTGGAAACACCAATTCCAACAACAGACTTTAACTTCATATCCTTAACAACCTTCTTATTCTCCACAAACTCATGAAGATCATCATTGGACACAAATTTGTTACTACCATTTTTTCGGATAACAATCTTGGCAGCATCATGAGAAGAAGCTTTTGATTTTGTCTCTAAAACAACAGAGTTATTATCAGAAGATTCAGAACCAAAACGACCCTTTTGGCTAAAATCTTTAGACAAAAGCATCAAACACATAGCAACCTCTTCTTGTTCCTGTTCCACCTCTGACACAGATGAAGAACCATTAACAGAAGAAGATTGAAGATTAGAAAAAGTTAAAGACTTGAACCTCATTCTCTTTGATTTCCTCAGATTCATTGTTGTTGTAGTATCACAAGTATCATCATCATCAGTATCATGGTCGTCGTCGTCATCATCAAATTCATCACTATCAATAACGAATTTTTCCTTGTCAATCTTTTTCTCTTTCTCAGAATGAGAAGCCATGTGACCACAAAGTGCTTTCAATGAAGGAAACCCTTTTCCACATTCTTTGCAGAATTTGATCATTTCATTTTCCAAAGTTGTTGCAGAATGCACAAACCTCGTTGTTTTCTTGGGATTTTCTCTAAGACCATAAATTGGATTTCCATTACCACCAACAGCTTCTTCAGAAGCTAAATCTCTCTTCTTTTTCACGCAATCAAACTTCAAAATGTCACTATAAGCAGAAGCAGAAGCAGCAGCATTGTTTCTTTCTTCACTCATATGTGTTCTGATGTGACCACCAAGAGACTTTCCACAAGGAAACCTCTTCAAGCAATATTTGCAGACAAACTTTCTATCTTCCATTGAATCTGATCTATATATATATATATATATATATATATATATATATATATATATATATATATTTATATATCACAACAAGGAAATTAAACTATATGATCATGACATACCTGATGGAAGAATATAAACTTGGGAAGTTTGAGATGAAGATGAAGAAAGTTGATTGCTTTAACTATAATGAATGAATAAGGTTATGATGATGAGAATGGTTCAAGAGAAGGATGAGATGTGACAGTTGTATAAGTACAACAACAAGAGAAGATCCGACCCACAAAAAGGGGAGAGACCCCTTCATTTCCGTTCCCTATAGAATGATAAAAAATTTAATTTAATTAAATGGCCTTGTGGAAAAATTTAAATTAAAAATAAAAATAAAAATGGTATTTTTTTTATTTTATTTAAATATGGGATTTTGAAACCAACGGAATTGAGTATTCAAAAATATATGTTAAAAGAGGTATTTGTAATTGTATTGGGGTGGCTTGAAGTAATAAGAGGTGATGACTATTTCTTTTCTATTGTTTGTGTTGGGCGCAGTAGTTGGAGGAGAATTCCATGCATGAAACCAATTTCATTACTGAAATTAGGAAAAATAAAAATAAAAATGTGTGATAGGTGACACGTGTATATGTGTGAGGACCATTGGGAGTTCATTTGGACGGCCAAGATTTGTGTTTATAGTTTTTAAGATCTCTACAGTCTAGGCCTTTGGAGAGTACTACCATATATGGCACATGAAAAATGAAGTATCCAAAACCAAAACTGTGTGTCTGGTTTTACATTAGAAAGAGTTAAAAATTATTCTTTAACGCGTAAAACTGATTTTGTATTTTTAAATTTAAAGATAAGATTTATAGTTTTGGACTCTAATTGTAAGTGTGGATGATTCTTGAGTATAAATATCCTTAATACATTTGTTAAATATATTATATATTTATTTTAGAAAGCTCCAAATTTATTATTTTTAATGCAAAATTTTATTTTTGTATTATTAACATGACCCTTTAGGATATATCCTTTATAAAAATATGTTTGGTGAGGATAAAAGTTGTATTGAAAAATTAAATGTACATTAAATGAAAACGTTAAATAAAGTGAAAATAAGTTGTATATTTATATTTAAGACTAAAACATGAGTATCTTTTGCTTACAAGTTACAACTACAATATCCGTCATTAATGTTAAAATGCAATGAAACATTAATACTTTAAAGGGAGACAAAATTTGGAACTCTAACCGTTCACCAATAAAAGGTCGGATTTCTAACCAAATATATTGATTCTATACACGTGTGAGTGTGAGCTCATAGAGAAGCAAACAATTCACAATTTATAATGAATATTGTGTATTTGTTTATGCAGTGATAAAAATTAATTGATTTTATAAAATTAGTTTTAGTTAAACTTACTAACCACATGTTGAATTTATTAGGGGCACAATGTGAGTTTTCATCGGCACAATATGAGTTGAAACTCAAGAATTAAAACAATAGCGAACATAGACACCTTAAACTAACCTCAAGAGGAAGTCCAAGATGCGTTTTAGAGACCATTACTCATGTCTTATGAGACTGCCTGTTTGCTATAGCAGTTTGGTGTAACAAGGTAACAATTTTTCTTAATAAATCTCTCTTATTGGATTGATCTTAATATAAGTTTTCATGCAAATCTTAATCTTTGTGTAGATTAGAGTGCATTTTTGGCAATGAGTTATCACTATCTTAAGAAGATAGAGCTTTGTATTGATTCTCAGTATGTTTCACATGCAAAATTACTAGTAAAGGCTTAGGTAGTGTTTCAAGTTGTCGTGTTGTGGAGAAGATTCAATAGCTTCTTGAGCTTGAATGGGAGGTGAAGGTGTGTCACATTTATCGTGAACCCAACATACATATGTGTTATTAGTTTTGACAACATTGGTTCTATTGAAGGCACTAGTTTAGTTATTTTGAACAATTGTGCTGCCACTATTACACTATTGCTTCTTGGTGATGTAGTTGGGGTTTCGTCCCCTCGTTTAGTTGCTTTGTTACATTTTTATGAGCTTAGGTCCTCGTTATTTCAAATATGTGAGTAAAGCCTAAAATAAGAATAAATTAATGATCGTTAATTCAAGAAATTCGTGATTTTTTACTATATACTTGTGATATTTATCTTTAATTTGTTGATTAATAATTAGTGGTTGATTATATTTACTTTACACTCTAACATAAATTTTTTACTTTGGAGAACTTTGATTCTTGAATAAAACTTATACATATATAACCAACATTGGATGACACAAGTAAAAGATATTTAGATTTCATAATTTTTGAACTATGGACTCGATCTCTAATTAATGCATATAGAAAATTATATAGTTGGAGATAATAAACTTCTTAAATAAATTTTAGTTATCTCCAGAGATTAGTTTCTAGCGAGTACATATGAAAAAATGTGTTAGAAAAATATTAAACCTCTTATATAGATTTTAATTACTTTCCGAGACTAATTACTACCGGTGGGAATTATTTGATTTAAAAAACTTATACATATAAGATTTCTCTCATAATTAACTATTCGCCTAATCTCACACTAATTTGGGTGGCCTTTGCTTTCATTAAGATCACAAGTCAACCCACTATTGTAGAGATGTGCTTTGCTTGCCTAATGTGGAAATTGGATTCTTACCCACTCCAGCATCTACCACCACAACACTCAGGTCTTCATTTTCATAAATGATACAGTGAAGCGATAAGTGATTAATTGCTTAGTGATTTTCTTTTTGACGGGACCATTAGCTTAATTGCTTAGAGTTGAAACTTGAAAATATGGTGCACCGTATGTAACGGGTTGGATTGATTCAGTTTTTGAGATAAAATAAATTTAAACTAAATTAAACTGATAAAAATCGAGTTGATTTAGTTTATTTAGGTCGGGTTGATATTTTAAAAAATCTAAAATAAATTAATTTTTATTTAAACACTATAGACTTTTTATACAATTACAATAAGTATATAAACTATAATAAAAAAAATAATATATAAAAAACTACATCAAACTAAATATTTTTTAAATGAATGTAACGTATTTTTTAAAGATTCATATACTAATATAGAGGGGAATAAAAGATATACTAATAAAATATAATGGTTTAGTTCAGGTGATCGGTTTTAAATAATGTAAAACCGATACCCGAACCAATAGATATTAATTTTGATTGATTTAGTTTGGTATAGAGTTCTTAGGATTTGGATTAGACAATTGATAACATCCACAAAACCGACTTGTAGAGTCAGGACACGTCCATGACTGAACGTCTGGACGTGACCTGAGTGGCCCCAACAGTGGTGACCTCATAGCATGTAATCCAATAAATTTTGAATAAACTGTATTATCATCTTAGAATTTGGACTGACCCTTCGCAAACCCAAAAAATCGACTTATAAAGTAAATACTACTCACCACTTATAATAAACTTTTTGTCAGACATTCTCTCATTCAATGTAGAACTTAACAAGACTCAAACAAAGAAAAAACCAAATCAATTTAATTAGTTTGGTTTGGATGTTCGAGTTTATCGAACCACCGATTTGGTTCTTACAACTCAAGTATCAAGTGGAAAAGATCAATTATTCACACAAAACTATACAAGAAAATATATAAGTGTATATAAAAGACTCAATTATCTCCCAAGTATATAATATGTGGGTGTCTATTTAGTTATTCTAAAAACTAAACTCGTAAAACTTAAAATTCTTTGACAGTTTTCAACATATTATTAAATGATAATATAAAAAATAAAAACCTTCACATTAATGCTAGTATGGCAATGATCAAATCCAATAAAAATAAAGAAATGTTGTCCATTGTATAGAATCCCTTTAGTAATATGTTATTTATTACATAAAACTGGATGTTAGGTTATTGGGATTTTAGGGAGCTAAAGAAAAAAAAAATTATAACTAATATGCCAAAAGATCTGATAAAACAGAACTAATGTAAAGAGACATAAGAACATGAGAAATGTTACGGTAAGAATAAGAAAGAATAAGGAGGCATTGTCTCGAGACTGATGTTTCCTTCTAAGCAACTGCAGGCATGTCCCTGAGCCATGGATCTAGTGGCTTACCAATAGAATAAACTATAAATCCAATTTTCCTTAGCATACCAACATCCACAACATTCCTACCATCAAATACAAATGATGGCTTCTGCATGCTGTCATAAACCTTTTGGTAATCAAGCTTCTTAAACTCATCCCACTCAGTCATAATGCAAACACCATGTGCATCTTTCACTGCCTCATAAGCATCCCAAACCACAGAAACTTGCTTTATTGAAGTTGGACTTGGTGGTTGAAGATGAGCAGGGTGGTCCTTATCAAACTTCCTCATTGAAAGATCCTTGGTGATCTGCTCTTCAGTAACTTGAGGATCGTATATGCTCAACCTTGCCCTATCTCCTAACAAACCCTTGCACACATCGATAGCCGGTGTTTCCCTAGTATCGCCCGTGTCCTTCTTGAAAGCAAAACCAAGAATAGCAATTTTCTTAGATGAAACTGTGTTGAACATTGACGAAACAACTCGGTTCACGAACCGACTTTTCTGATAGTCGTTCACCTTAATCACCTGCTTCCAGTAATTTGCTACCTCAGGAAGACCATTACATTCACAAATATAGACCAAGTTCAATATATCTTTTTGAAAGCAAGAGCCACCAAAACCAACACTAGCATTCAAGAACTTAGGTCCAATCCTTGAGTCTGTTCCAATTGAGTGCGATACCTCGGAGACATCAGCACCAGTTGCCTCACATAATGCTGACATGGCATTCACAGAAGATATTCTCTGTGCCAAAAAGGCGTTAGCGGCAAGCTTAGAGAGTTCTGCAGACCACAAATTGGTGCAAATGATTCTCTCCATAGGGACCCAATTAGCATAAACATCTCTCAGAGTTTTTATAGCCTTTTGCCCTTCTGGGGTTTCCCTACCTCCGATAAGGACACGATCCGGGTTGTAAAGGTCTTTCATTGCTGTACCTTCTGCAAGAAATTCAGGGTTTGACAAAATAGTAAATTTGATGCCTTTCCTATTATGAGTCAGAATCCTCTCAATTGCTTCAGCAGTTTTAACAGGTACAGTTGATTTTTCAACCACAATTTTGTCCGACTTAGAAACATCAGCAATCATTCTAGCAGCACTCTCCCAGTATGTTAAATCAGCAGCTTTGCCAGCTCCAAGACCGTGAGTTTTTGTCGGGGTGTTGACAGAGACAAAGATTATATCAGCCTGTGCAACATGTTTCTCCACATCAATGCTGAAGAAAAGGTTCCTTCCCCTGCACTCCTTCACCACTTCTTCAAGGCCTGGCTCATAGATCGGTAGGTGCTCGCTGTTCCAAGCATTGATTCGCTGCGTTGAAATATCAACCACGGTTACTTCAATATCAGGACACTTCAAGGCAATGACAGCCATTGTTGGACCACCAACATACCCAGCTCCAATGCAACAAATCTTCACCATCTTTGCTTTTCCCCAACCTCAACTGTCTTCACTGTGTGACATGTCACGAGGATTAAAATCAAAATAACTCATAAAAACAATGCATACTACTTAAAAAAGGTAAGAAAGAGAAAAACGATTGATAAATTAGAGAGATGGAGAGAGCTTAAAGGGGGGAAATGGTGTACATGATCCAATTTGGTATATTTTAATCCTTTCACATATTTTAAAAAATATATATTTTTATATTAAAGTAACAATACTGATGCATAAAATGATTGTTTAAAAGGATCTGTAGTTCTGAATTGGGAAGATCAAGAAAGAATAATAAATCCAGAAGACATTCGCAAAGAAAATGAAAGTTAAATGAATCAGTTGTGTTTTCTATGCACATGCAGACATATTAAACAAGAGACAAAATGAAGAATGTAAATTATGGCATATAATAAAATAGATCTAGAGAATTGATTGAGTTAAAAAATAACCTAAGATCTAATAACAGAGACAGGGTTCCCAGCCAAAGGACAAAAATAAAGAGATGAAATTACCTTTGATAAGTGGCGGTGGTGAAGAAGAAGAAGAAGAAGAATAGAGAGGTCGTTTTGTGTTTCTGGGGAGCAAGGAAATAGTAACGAGTCACGATGCAACATGCGGATCTAAATAAAATGTGGGGGTGCGAATAGTCACGTCAGGGAAGGCTCTCTCACTATTAGTAGTACCATTAGTATTCTTTCAGCAAATTTGGTATATTTAAGTTACTTATGTGTGTTCTTTGGTGCTTAAATACAGTTTTAGTTTCTTTAATTTAATTGATTTGTTATTTTGATGCTTTTATTTCTAATTTTGTAATTTTAATTTTTTTTATTTTAACTGATTTTAAATATCTCTCTAACAAACAAAATATTATTTAAATGAGTGTGAGCCATTGGTCAAACATTGTTTTAATTAACGTGGACACTAATCAAAAAGGTCAAACTTTTACATTTATTTATGTGTAATGCCAAATTAAATGAAATTCAAAACATAGCGGGCACATGAGCCTCACACTGACACAAATAGATCCGTCCATGCTCTAAATATGTGACATTCTAACGATCTAATTATTATTTACGGTATTTTTAAAATATTATTCAATAAAAAATGTAAAATAAAATATAACTCATATAAATATTTAAATAGGATTATATTAAAAGTTGTGTTTTCTATTCTTTAAATAAGTAAAATTTATTGTTTCTAATATAAATCTTCTATTTTTAGTTTTTTTAACAAATGTCGTTAGAAACTTATTAGTATAACCTTTGTTTACTTATCTTGTTTAAAGGGTAAAAGTATATGTGACAATCCATTTAATATTGAAACATGGATTGAGCACCAATGTGACTTACTAAACGACTTTCTCGTGCAAACTAATTTAATGGATAATTAATTTCAGAGGAGTCTTAAATACAACAATATATTTTTTAAGGAACAATTTTGTATCAAGTATATATATACTTAATAGACTAATATTTTTTTGACTAAATGGACTAAATTTGTAGCCTACAGTATTTAGTAAAAAAATATTGTTGTATTAAAATAATTTTAACTAAAAATAGTTTCTTTATAGTATAATATTCTTTTATGTTTCAACTTAAATTAGGTTTTTAACCCATTTATTTACTATAAGTTCCAATCCGAATTCCATACAATCTAAAAGAGAAATCTTAAAAAAAAAAAATACAAATTCACCATCATTTATAGACAAAAGACAAATTTGTTACTTTCTTTTAGTAGAAAATTCATTTAAATTGACACGATTAAATATTTAGTCCGCTAAGGAGTTTTTTAAGATTAACTGTTTTTTTTATATCTTATAGATCAAACAATTGATTCACTGAATAGAAGATTCAAGCAACATAGCATATACGAGGAGACTTAGGTCATTCTTTGATGAAAACTTGAAATTATGTTACAAAAATCTTGAAACTTAATTGAAACATAGTAGTTCTTATGATCTTGATGGTGAAACTGTTTTTGAAGAATTAAAAGTTATTAAAGAGGTTTTAACAATTGAACCAAGTTTTATGATATTGATATTGAGTTCTCTTAAAATATTTCGTTGTTTTCATAATGCATTCATAGCTTATAGAATACTATTAATTATCCATGTTACTGTTGTTGAGAGAAGTTTTTTGAAATTGAAATTGTTAAAATCTTATTTGAAGTCTACAGTGTTGCAAAATAGATTAAATAGTCTTACTTGAATTTCAATTGAAAATGATTTTTTTTTAATTTTTTGATTATAAACAAGTTATTAATGATTTTGCAGCAAACATGCAAGGAGAATGATATTCAAAGATTAATATGTTGATAGATGTTGTTGTTAATGTTGGATGTTCTTACTAAAATATGTTTGAGGCTAATAGATACTACATTCGCTACTTTTTATAAGAGATAGTTGAGTACAAATGTTGAAATATTAAGTTCATAATATAGACCAAATACATATAGGGGTGTGCATGGTTCAAAAACCAAACTGAATTGCATCACATTAATAGTGCAGTTCAGTTTTTAAAAACCACTTTAAAAAAACCGGTTATTTTTTTAACTAGTTACACTTCAGTTTTAAACCAGTTTATAATTATAAACCGGTTTATTATGTTTGAACTGGTTTGAAACCAGTTTTTATCAAAACCAATTTAAACCGGTTTTTATTGAATTGTTTAAAATCGGTTTTTCATTAAATTTTTTATACTTTTCTATTTTTTTTAACATAAAATTATACTTTTTTTAGAATGTTCATTGGCACATCTTTCTGTTAAGTATAGTCATTTAATATCTATCTTTTGATTTTTCAAAAATAAAATAAAAAATATTGAATTGAAAATACTAGTACATGTAGTATTAATTAGAGCGTTCAATTTAAATTAATATATTTAAATATTTCTATAGCATAGATATAAAAAAATTAATATTTTCTCAAAAATGAAAGCGGCGGTCATTTTAAGATAACTATTTTTTACAAATAGATCAATCATTATAGGACGGATGAAATATTATATATTAATTAAGAATATTATATATATATATATATATATATATATGTATAGTTGCATTTTTTTTACTCATATGTGAAGTAACAATATCGATTTACAAGAAAGGGGGTTTGAATTGTAAATCCGCCCTTTTAAAATTCCTGTTAAAAACTTAAGAAAATAACTCAAGATTGATATTGGTTGTGAAAACAGAAAAAGGAGAACGTTTCTTGGTTTTCACCAGAAAACAGAGAACGTTCTTGGTTAGTTAAAATCAATAGTTCAATTTATCTATTTAACTTGATAATTAACATACTGAAAGTAAATAGAGATAAGGGAAGAAATATCACACACAGATATATCCTAGTTCACCCAACCCGGGCTACGTCCAGTCCTCACAACGGTGAGATTTTCCACTAAGTGTTTAAAACAAGAACCTTCTTGGTTTTACAGCACCTAGTTTCGATCAGCCTTGATCTGTTACAGTTTGTCAATCCTTTCCACCCATAAAGAATTACAATCAGATCACCTATCAACCCTTGATAGGATTTTACAACTTCACCTTTTAACCTTAAAAGGATTTTTCTAAAAATGACTCACTCAAGCTATAAACAAGCCTTATAATCTTGAGTGTTGAATGACAATGATAGGATTTAAAACAGAATCTGTTTTGACTCAACTCTTGTTTGAGTTTAGATTCTTTACAAATGGTTTCAGTAAACTAAAGATAGAGAATTTGATATAGAAGGTTACTGATTTCTTGAGAAGCTTTCAAGTGTGTAGATTTATGTGAGTGATGTTTTTCTCTGTACTTGAAGCTGTGTTTTCTTCCTGAGCTTTTGCCTTCCTTTTATAGGCGTGAGAGCATTTAATGATGGTCAAATAGAGCCGTTGGTAGTGCTCTTGTCAGGCTTGACCAAAGGCATTATTTCTGAATAAAAATAATCAAACTTTTGACTATTTTTATTTTCTGTTCAGACTGGGTTGTGTGTTGCGTTTTGGATCAAATTTCCTTTAGTGATTACTGATCCTTTAATACTTCTGATAAGTGATAATATTGTAGGCTTGAACTGGAGCTTTTGAATCACTTAAAACAGATTAAAAACGATCACAAAGCTTGTTGCAGAAAAACTGTAGTTGTTGGAGATTGATGATCAATCTGGAGCTTTAGCTTTTGGGTTTCCTAGAGATTAATAATCAATCTGGAGGTTCAGTTTTGATCATTCTGGATGTCTTCCTGATCTTTTTTGGGATCTGTTTTGATGTAAACATACTTCAAGATCGTTCAACGTTCTTGGCAGTCAAGCTGGAGAATGATGTTCAGTATGCTGGAGAATGATTGTATCATTTTGGACTAATGGTACACTGTTGGAGAATGATGTTTAAACATGCTAGAGATTTGATTGTTAACATGCTGGAGATTGATGTTTGTTCATTCTGAAGATAGTTGTTAATCATGCTGGAGAATGATAATCATTCTGGAGACTAATGATCATTCCTAGAGACTGATGATCATTCTTGATAGAATATCATTCAGGAGACTGTTCTGATCATTATGGACATTCTGATGTCCTAGAACATACTTGGTTCTTCCTCTGAATGTATTTTCTGGAGGTATCCTCTGAATGTATTTTCTGGGGATATCCTCTGATATCGTTTTCTAGAGATATCCTCTGGTATCCTTTGGTTGAGGTATCCTCTGGTATTCTCTGGTTGAGGTATCCTCTGATATCCTCTAGTTGAGGTATCCTCTGATATCCTCTGGTTGAGGTATCCACTGATGGCAGCTTGGTGAGGTATCCTCTGATGGCAGCTTGGTGAGGTATCCTCTGATGGCAGCTTGGTGAGGTATCCTCTGATGTCAGCTTCGTGAGGTATCCTCTGATGTCAGCATTTGTGCATTTTGATGAAGTGAATGGTTTCTTGCTTTGTTCACTTATGAATTCATGTTCCTTAAACAAAACTTAAGTGAAATCGTTAGTAGACCATCATTCATAAAACTTAATCATTTAATTTAAAAGGTTTGTTGTCATTAAAACATATATCAAAAAGGTTTTTTCCTCAACAATCTCCCCCTTTTTGATGATGACAAACCTTTTGAAAATATCATAAGTTTTATAGATGGATATAAATAAAATGCAAGAATGTTCTTAGATATGTAATTAAACTCCCCCTAAACACATGCAAGAGTTTAATTCTTATCATTCTAATTAAACTCCCCCTAAATATATGCAAGAGGTTAATTCTTAACATTCTTCATTAACTTCTATCGTCCTATATCCATCATATATTTCTCTCCCCCTTTTGACATCTATCAAAAAGGTTGGGGAATAGACATAGAAGTAAAAAAAAAAGTGAGGTAATAGCATGAGTGTACTACACATAGAAATCATGTGTTTGACTGGCATTCATATATCAAACTAGTCAAGTTTGCATTTAGCATTAAAGAACATAGCATGTATGATGATCATATCATTGTAGTCAATATTGCAATCAAGATATGGATAATGATAGCAACAATAATATGACATAATTGTATGCATTCATTTTAACTCACTTTAAAAAATAGTCAAAAAATATTTATTGTTCTCATTTTTTAGAAGGAAAACAATGAGTAGACTTCAGTTTTAAGAAGAATAATATTTTTTAAAAACTCCCCCCGAATTAATTTTTTTAAATAATTCAAAGTTCCATAATACAAGGAAAATGTCACTTTGCTCTTTATCCTCTTTCACAAGAGATCACCTTTCAATTTGAATATGATCAAACTTATTGTTAGAAATAGATCCATTTTTCATTTTTATAACTAGAGAGAATGAGCGCATACAAGGAAGCGAAATAAGATGAATCAAATATAATTTCTCTCTTTACAAAACATTCTTATTCTAAGAATTTTTGTATTTTTCAAAAACTAATTTTTAAATGGATAAAAAAATATGCCAAAGGATTTGCTCACATTAAAAAAGTTTTTTGCAAACACACAAATAAACAATAAGGCATATATTCAAGCATACTTTCATGAGGCTTTTTGATTGTTGCTATTTTTATCTATCATGTTTAAAATAAATTTAAACAATTGAGATTAATTTTCACAAAAGAAGTAAGCAACAAATAAAACTCATTTGCAAAGACATATATTAATATGCTTCAAAATGTTCACATATCAATTTTTGACTTTCATGGCATAATCTTCTTGGATTACTTCAAAAATGAATCCTAAACAAGGATATAATTTTAAAATATGTTGAAGAAGGATCTTTTTGAAAAGCCACATTATAAACTTAATTTTTTGGTTTTTTGAAAAGCCATATTCAAGAAATTATACTTAGACAACAATCAATATATAGGCTATTCAGTATATTCAAAATAATTGAAGAGAACATGATAAACAATACTTTCAAATTCATAAGAAGGTGAATGATGTTAATTCATTTAACATGATAATTTGAAAGATGTTATTGTGCAAAGTGTAAAAAGGTTCAATGAAGTATACTTGACAAAACAGCCCTTTGTCTAATTATTAAAGACACTAATTTATTTTAAATGTCTTTATAACAAGAACAATAATGTTTGAATATCAACCCAGATTTACACACTTGTTTATCATAAAAAGTGTATGAACAAAGAGTGAAAACATGTTGAATTTAGAATAGAAAATAGGCATATGCATGTACAAGTAATGTAATCAATTTAAACTTTTAAAGTCATACTTGCATAAAAAATATCATGCATTTTTAATTTTAAGAACACCCAATCAATCACAAAAAAAAATATTCATTCTTATCATGATGCAAATAGCATAAGAATTTTGGATTGAGTGTACCTCCTTTAGTGGTCTAGTTTAACTACGAGAGATCTTTGAATATTTCTCTTCATTCTCTTTTATTCATCTTGATTGATGGTCAAAGTGGGACAATTTATCTTTTGTTGTTGAGAGAGTTCTTCCAATGATGAATCAAAACTGTCATACACTCTCAAGAGTATCTTTAACCATTTTGAAATTAATGCTTTAATCCTTTATTCGCACAAGCGTTCATCCAATAGGATGATTGCTCCATAATCAAGTCTATGCCGTATACAACACCTTGCTGCTTGATTTTTAAAGCTTGGAATGCTTGATGGCAGAGCCACTCATTTCAGCCTAAGAGACGTTTGGATGTTTTGAATGTGTCATTATACTTATTCTTTAGTAGAGCTTGAATACCATTTCTGTTGTTCAGAGGCATGTTAACCACTGTAGTTGCATCTCCAGCAGCAGCAACAACTTTGGTACCAGTAACAAATTCCTCCCAATTAGTTCTTCTAATAATTTGATCATGAGGAGATGTTTTGGAGGAAACGTTAATAGTGAGGTAGGTATAGGAGCAAATGGTTCAAGCTCATTGTTGATGTTGTTCAACCATATCATCATGATGTGCAACATTAGTTTTTATTGGATGAAAGATATTTACTGTCAAGAACATTCTGCTTTTGTGGAGAACATTCTGCTCTTTGTGGAGAACTTTCTGGCGTATACCTTCTTGCTTAATTTGATCTTTTTCTTATATCCTTTTTGTTTTGCCATGATCAGACTTTGGAGTTTTCATGAATGATATTTGAACATTATCAACTTTGTCATTTATCCAAATATAACATTGTAATTATTTATCTTCACCATCCTATCTTTCATCATAAAAATCAACATATTCATCAAACATAATATGCATAATATCATCTATAATTTGGGCCTTGAGATCCTATAATATTTATGGAATGTAGAACATTCAAAATATATACTTTGATGGTGTTTTAAAACAAATTACTCATACTTTCTTTCTCATGTGAAACATAGTAATGACATTCAAAAATGTCAAAGTATGATATGTTTTGTTTTCTATTAAAAAAATGATATGAAGGCATGTCAAAGATATTTTCTACTAAAGCCAAGATTAAGAACATGATAAACAATTTTTGTGGCTTTTCTCCAAAATTATTTTTTCAACACTTGATTTATTTAAAATTGTTCTATCCATTTTTTGTAACTAATTTCTTGTAACTTTATATTGTTGGAAAGCTCTTTGACAAACAAATAATGTGAAATATCATTTTTCATCAAAGAATTATTTGAAGAATAATATTTCAAATTTCCTTTGATCATTTCAGGAAATGACAAAAAAAAATTTTTTTTTAAAGACTTAGAAACATGATTCGGTTGGAAATTCATTTAAGTATAAAACATAAGAATTTTTCTTTAAAATGAAACAAGAGGATGTTTGTTTTACTTCAGCCATGTGGGGTTTAAAAAATAACTTTAAAAGCAATTTTACAAAGTTATCTTTCACATATCAAACATCCTTAATCTACGCAAAATTATTTCAACAAATGATACATGTACCTTTGATTTGTAAATGTTTCCAAAGGTTATAGACGCTCCAAATTTTTGTAATGAAAGGCGGCACCATACTTTTCCATTCATGTGTATTGAGCAAGTCTTGTTCATGTATCAATGTTCTTTCTTGATTGTTGGATGGTGTTTCTGCATCACAAGTTAGTAATGACTTTGGTACCCATATTTGTTTGGGTCCTTGATGGTTAGTATATCTTCTTTTAGAATATTTTTTAAAACTTGATCTCTTTTTAAAATAGCAAGTTGACTCGTAGTGGTCATTCTTGGAATAAGAGGAACACTTTGTTGTTGGTTTTGAAGAAGGTTTGAAAATCTGAGTTTTAAACGTCTTTGAAATTGATTTTGATGAAATTCCAGAACGTTCTCCTTTTTTCAAACTTTCTGAAGAAAGTTTTGTTTGTGTTCCAGAACGTTCTCCCTTTTTAAGGCTACCTAGAGAACGTTCTCCCTTTTTCAAGTTTCCTGGAGAAAGTCTTGTTTTTGTTCCAGAACGTTCTTCCTTTTTAAAGATCCTTTTGTTCTTGATTTTTTCCTCTCTTTTCTTAAAATAACATACAAGTTCCAGATGTCCAAATTTACTGCAATATGAACATTTGGTTTTGCATTTCTCCTCTTTTCTTTTAGGAACAAAAAGGTTTTCATAAATCTTTTTTTTTTAGAAGTTTTGAAACATAAATCATTTTTGTCAAATATCCTTTCTTCAGATATCATATTCTTTTGAAATGTTTTAGTGGTTGTTACCAAGTTGGTTAAATCATTTTTCAATTCATGAACTTTTATTTTTAAAGAGGTACTTTCTTCTTTAGTTTCAGAACATTTTGGAAAATGATTTTTTATGGTTATCTCATTGAGAGCTTTTTGTTGCTCAACCGTTTTTAAATGAGTTTGCTGCAAACTTTGAATGACCTTTCTGAGTTCGTCATTCATAGCTTGAGCTTTCTCTTTTTCTTCTTTTTCTTTACGGAGTTGTTCTTTTAATAAACCATATTTTTGAGCAAGAAGATTTGAATCACATAAAATATTATCAAATTCTTTTTCCATTTCTTCACATAAAGGACAGAGTTTAGAGATGGTTACCTCATTATTTTCTAAATTTTCCTTCAGCACATGTTGGTTTCTGACATTACTTCTTCTTCCTGAATCTTTTCCTCTAACACTTGTTAGGTGCTTAATCTTTAGAGACCAAGCTCTGATGCCAATTGAAGTAGCAATATCGATTTACAAGAAAAGGGGGTTTGAATTGTAAATCCGCCCTTTTAAAATTCCTGTTAAAAACTTAAGAAAATAACTCAAGATTGATCTTGGTTGTGAAAACAGAAAAAGGAGAACTTTTCTTGGTTTTCACCAGAAAACATAGAACGTTCTGGTTTAGTTAAAATCAACAGTTCAGTTTATCTATTTAACTTGATAATTAACATACTGAAAGTAAATAAAGATAAGGGAAGAGATATCACACACAGATATATCCTGGTTCACCCAACCTGGGCTACGTCCAGTCCTCACAACGGTGAGATTTTCCACTAAGTGTTTAAAACAAGAACCTTCTTGGTTTTACAGCACCTAGTTTAGATCAGCCTTGATCTGTTACAGTTTGTCAATCCTTTCCACCCAGAAAGAATTACAATCAGATCACCTATCAACCCTTGATAGGATTTTACAACTTCACCTTTTAACCTTAAAAGGATTTTTCTAAAAATGACTCACTCAAGCTATAAACAAGCCTTATAATCTTGAGTGTTGAATGACAATGATAGGATTTAAAACAGAATCTGTTTTGACTCAACTCTTGTTTGAGTTTAGATTCTTTACAAATGGTTTCAGTAAACTAAAGATAGAGAATTTGATATAGAAGGTTACTGATTTCTTGAGAAGCTTTCAAGTGTGTAGATTTATGTGAGTGATGTTTTTCTCTGTACTTGAAGCTGTGTTTTCTTCCTGAGCTTTTGCCTTCCTTTTATAGGCGTGAGAGCATTTAATGATGGTCAAATAGAGCCGTTGGTAGTGCTCTTGTCAGGCTTGACCAAAGGCATTATTTCTGAATAAAAATAATCAAACTTTTGACTATTTTTATTTTCTGTTCAGACTGGGTTGTGTGTTGCGTTTTGGATCAAATTTCCTTTAGTGATTACTGATCCTTTAATACTTCTGATAAGTGATAATATTGTAGGCTTGAACTGGAGCTTTTGAATCACTTAAAACAGATTAAAAACGATCACAAAGCTTGTTGCAGAAAAACTGTAGTTGCTGGAGATTGATGATCAATCTGGAGCTTTAGCTTTTGGGTTTCCTGGAGATTGATAATCAATCTGGACTGATTTCTGAACATACTGGAAACTGACTTGACTTCAAGATTGTTTCAACAGTCTTGACAATCATTTCCAGAACTGTCTGGACATACTTGTTTGAGAGTCTTTTTCTTTTTCAATTTGAATGTCCTCTTTCATTTGAATAGATCCTATGTGTTCTCTGCCATGTAGTGATCATATCCATGTAACTTCCAGAGTCAATAACTTCAATTAAGTGATGGAGAAAGATTGGTCTTTATGCTGTCACAGCCTGGCGAACTTTCTCCGTTTTCCAGAATATGTCAAGAATGTTCTCTGCCTTTGTTTATGCTGTTTGCTTTGATTCTTTTGAAACCTGTCTTTGAATTAACACACTCAAAAGCACAGGTTAATTTAACAATACATTTAGAATCATAATTAACAATCTTTAAAGCTTCATATCTCATGATGATGTACTGGAAATCCGTTTAAGATAAACATGATTTTTCCTTGCATAAAAATCAGGTTCAAACAGTCTTGATGAAGTGAACAGAATCCTGGAGATTGTTTATCAATATGGAGACTGATGATATGATGTTAAACATACTGGAGATTAATGTTAACATGCTAGAGATGGATTGTTAACATGCTGGACATTGATGATTATTTCTGGAGACTAATGATCATTCCTAGAGACTGATGATCATTCTTGATAGAAGATCATTCTGGAGACTGTTCTGATTATTCTGGACATTCTGATGTTCAAGAACAGACTTGGTTCTTCCTCTGAATGTATTTTCTGGAGATATCCTCTGATATCGTTTTCTGGAGGTATCTTCTGATAGTATTCTAGAGGTATCCTCTGATAGTATTATGGAGGTATCCTCTAATAGTATTCTGGAGGTATCCTCTGATATCGTCTTCTGGAGGTATCATCTGGTGACGTATTCTCTTGAGGTATCCTCTGGTGACGTCTTCTTGAGGTATCCTCTAGTGACATCATCATCCTCTGGTGACGTTATCATCTGATAATGTCATCCTCTGGTGATGTTATCTTCTGGTGATGTCATCATCCTCTAATGATGTCATCCTCTGGTGACAGCTTCTGGTATCCTCTGAGGCATCTTCTGGTATCCTCTGGAGGTATCTTCTAGTGATGTCATCGGGTAACATCTTCTGTTTTTCCAGATTGTGTCAAGAGTGTTCTTTATGCTGATTTCTTGGGTTTTCTTGAATCATTAACATGCTGTTAATTCTAGACATTCTGGAGACTGTTCAGTCTTGCCTTGGCAGCTTGATTCATGGCCTTTTTGTTTCTTTGTGATTCGAATGGCTTCTTTTGAATGTAATTGATCACATTTGTGCATTTTGATGAAGTGAATGGATTCTTGCTTTGTTCACTTATGCATTCATGTTCCTCAAACAAAACTTAAGTGAAATCATTAGTAGACCACCATTCATAAAACTTAATCATTTAAATCAAAAGGTTTGTTGTCATTAAAACATATATCAAAAAGGTTTTTTCCTCAACAATCTCCCCCTTTTTGATGATGACAAACCTTTTGAATAAATCTTAAGTTTTATGGATGGATATAAATAAAATGCAAGAATGTTCTTAGATATGTAATTAAACTCCCCCTAAACACATGCAAGAGTTTAATTCTTATCATTCTAATTAAACTCCCCCTAAACATATGCAAGAGGTTAATTCTTAACATTCTTCATTAACTTCTATCATCCTATATCCATCATATATTTCTCTCCCCCTTTTGACATCTATCAAAAAGGTTGGGGAATAGACATAGAAGTAAAAAATAAAAAATAAAAATGGAGTAATAGCATGAGTGCACTACACATAGAAATCATGTGGTTGACTGACATTCATATATCAAACTAGTCAAGTTTGCATTTAGCATTAAAGAACATAGCATGTATGATGATCATATCATTGTAGTCAATATTGCAATCAAGATATGGATAATGATAGCAACAATAATATGACATAATTGTATGCATTCATTTTAACTCACTTTGAAAAATAGTCAAAAAATATTTATTCTTCTCATTTTTTAGAAGGAAAACAATGAGTAGACTTCAGTTTTAAGAAGAATAATATTTTTTAAAAAACTCCCCCCTAATTAATTTTTTTAAATAATTCAAAGTTCCACAATACAAGGAAAATGTCACTTTGCTCTTTATCCTCTTTCACAAGAGATCACCTTTCAATTTGAATATGATCAAACTTATTGTTAGAAATAGATCCATTTTTCATTTTTATAACTAGAGAGAATGAGCGCATACAAGGAAGCGAAATAAGATGAATCAAATATAATTTCTCTCTTTACAAAACATTCTTATTCTAAGAATTTTTGTATTTTTCAAAAACTAATTTTTAAATGGATAAAAAAAAATATGCCAAAGGATTTGCTCACATTAAAAAAGTTTTTTCACAAAGTTTTTTGCAAACACACAAATAAACAATAAGGCATATATTCAAGCATACTTTCATGAGGCTTTTTGATTGTTGCTATTTTTATCTATCATGTTTAAAATAAATTTAAACAATTGAGATTAATTTTCACAAAAGAAGTAAGCAACAAATAAAACTCATTTGCAAAGACATATATTAATATGCTTCAAAATGTTCACATATCAATTTTTGACTTTCATGGCATAATCTTCTTGGATTACTTCAAAAATGAATCCTAAACAAGGATATAAATTTAAAATATGTTGAAAAAGGATCTTTTTCAAAAGCCACATTATAAACTTAATTTTTTGGTTTTTTGAAAAGCCATATTCAAGAAATTATACTTAGACAACAAGCAATATATAGGCTATTCAGTATATTCAAAATAATTGAAGAGAACATGATAAAGAATACTTTCAAATTCATAAGAAGGTGAATGATGTTAATTCATTTAACATGATAATTTGAAAGATGTTATTGTGCAAAGTGTAAAAAGGTTCAATGAAGTATACTTGACAAAACAGCCCTTTGTCTAATTATTAAAGACACTAATTTATTTTAAATGTCTTTATAACAAGAACAATAATGTTTGAATATCAACCCAGATTTACACACTTGTTTATCATAAAAAGTGTATGAACAAAGAGTGAAAACATGTTGAATTTAGAATAGAAAATAGGCATATGCATGTACAAGTAATGTAATCAATTTAAACTTTTAAAGTCATACTTGCATAAAAAATATCATGCATTTTTAATTTTAAGAACACCCAATCAATCACAAAAAAAAATATTCATTCTTATCATGATGCAAATAGCATAAGAATTTTGGATTGAGTGTACCTCCTTTAGTGGTCTAGTTTAACTACGAGAGATCTTTGAATATTTCTCTTCATTCTCTTTTATTCATCTTGATTGATGGTCAAAGTGGGACAATTTATCTTTTGTTGTTGAGAGAGTTCTTCCAATGATGAATCAAAACTGTCATACACTCTCAAGAGTATCTTTAACCATTTTGAAATTAATGCTTTAATCCTTTATTCGCACAAGCGTTCATCCAATAGGATGATTGCTCCATAATCAAGTCTATGCCGTATACAACACCTTGCTGCTTGATTTTTAAAGCTTGGAATGCTTGATGGCAGAGCCACTCATTTCAGCCTAAGAGACGTTTGGATGTTTTGAATGTGTCATTATACTTATTCTTTAGTAGAGCTTGAATACCATTTCTGTTGTTCAGAGGCATGTTAACCACTGTAGTTGCATCTCCAGCAGCAGCAACAACTTTGGTACCAGTAACAAATTCCTCCCAATTAGTTCTTCTAATAATTTGATCATGAGGAGATGTTTTGGAGGAAACGTTAATAGTGAGGTAGGTATAGGAGCAAATGGTTCAAGCTCATTGTTGATGTTGTTCAACCATATCATCATGATGTGCAACATTAGTTTTTATTGGATGAAAGATATTTACTGTCAAGAACATTCTGCTTTTGTGGAGAACATTCTGCTCTTTGTGGAGAACTTTCTGGCGTATACCTTCTTGCTTAATTTGATCTTTTTCTTATATCCTTTTTGTTTTGCCATGATCAGACTTTGGAGTTTTCATGAATGATATTTGAACATTATCAACTTTGTCATTTATCCAAATATAACATTGTAATTATTTATCTTCACCATCCTATCTTTCATCATAAAAATCAACATATTCATCAAACATAATATGCATAATATCATCTATAATTTGGGCCTTGAGATCCTATAATATTTATGGAATGTAGAACATTCAAAATATATACTTTGATGGTGTTTTAAAACAAATTACTCATACTTTCTTTCTCATGTGAAACATAGTAATGACATTCAAAAATGTCAAAGTATGATATGTTTTGTTTTCTATTAAAAAAATGATATGAAGGCATGTCAAAGATATTTTCTACTAAAGCCAAGATTAAGAACATGATAAACAATTTTTGTGGCTTTTCTCCAAAATTATTTTTTCAACACTTGATTTATTTAAAATTGTTCTATCCATTTTTTGTAACTAATTTCTTGTAACTTTATATTGTTGGAAAGCTCTTTGACAAACAAATAATGTGAAATATCATTTTTCATCAAAGAATTATTTGAAGAATAATATTTCAAATTTCCTTTGATCATTTCAGGAAATGACAAAAAAAAATTTTTTTTTAAAGACTTAGAAACATGATTCGGTTGGAAATTCATTTAAGTATAAAACATAAGAATTTTTCTTTAAAATGAAACAAGAGGATGTTTGTTTTACTTCAGCCATGTGGGGTTTAAAAAATAACTTTAAAAGCAATTTTACAAAGTTATCTTTCACATATCAAACATCCTTAATCTACGCAAAATTATTTCAACAAATGATACATGTACCTTTGATTTGTAAATGTTTCCAAAGGTTATAGACGCTCCAAATTTTTGTAATGAAAGGCGGCACCATACTTTTCCATTCATGTGTATTGAGCAAGTCTTGTTCATGTATCAATGTTCTTTCTTGATTGTTGGATGGTGTTTCTGCATCACAAGTTAGTAATGACTTTGGTACCCATATTTGTTTGGGTCCTTGATGGTTAGTATATCTTCTTTTAGAATATTTTTTAAAACTTGATCTCTTTTTAAAATAGCAAGTTGACTCGTAGTGGTCATTCTTGGAATAAGAGGAACACTTTGTTGTTGGTTTTGAAGAAGGTTTGAAAATCTGAGTTTTAAACGTCTTTGAAATTGATTTTGATGAAATTCCAGAACGTTCTCCTTTTTTCAAACTTTCTGAAGAAAGTTTTGTTTGTGTTCCAGAACGTTCTCCCTTTTTAAGGCTACCTAGAGAACGTTCTCCCTTTTTCAAGTTTCCTGGAGAAAGTCTTGTTTTTGTTCCAGAACGTTCTTCCTTTTTAAAGATCCTTTTGTTCTTGATTTTTTCCTCTCTTTTCTTAAAATAACATACAAGTTCCAGATGTCCAAATTTACTGCAATATGAACATTTGGTTTTGCATTTCTCCTCTTTTCTTTTAGGAACAAAAAGGTTTTCATAAATCTTTTTTTTTTAGAAGTTTTGAAACATAAATCATTTTTGTCAAATATCCTTTCTTCAGATATCATATTCTTTTGAAATGTTTTAGTGGTTGTTACCAAGTTGGTTAAATCATTTTTCAATTCATGAACTTTTATTTTTAAAGAGGTACTTTCTTCTTTAGTTTCAGAACATTTTGGAAAATGATTTTTTATGGTTATCTCATTGAGAGCTTTTTGTTGCTCAACCGTTTTTAAATGAGTTTGCTGCAAACTTTGAATGACCTTTCTGAGTTCGTCATTCATAGCTTGAGCTTTCTCTTTTTCTTCTTTTTCTTTACGGAGTTGTTCTTTTAATAAACCATATTTTTGAGCAAGAAGATTTGAATCACATAAAATATTATCAAATTCTTTTTCCATTTCTTCACATAAAGGACAGAGTTTAGAGATGGTTACCTCATTATTTTCTAAATTTTCCTTCAGCACATGTTGGTTTCTGACATTACTTCTTCTTCCTGAATCTTTTCCTCTAACACTTGTTAGGTGCTTAATCTTTAGAGACCAAGCTCTGATGCCAATTGAAGTAGCAATATCGATTTACAAGAAAAGGGGGTTTGAATTGTAAATCCGCCCTTTTAAAATTCCTGTTAAAAACTTAAGAAAATAACTCAAGATTGATCTTGGTTGTGAAAACAGAAAAAGGAGAACTTTTCTTGGTTTTCACCAGAAAACATAGAACGTTCTGGTTTAGTTAAAATCAACAGTTCAGTTTATCTATTTAACTTGATAATTAACATACTGAAAGTAAATAAAGATAAGGGAAGAGATATCACACACAGATATATCCTGGTTCACCCAACCTGGGCTACGTCCAGTCCTCACAACGGTGAGATTTTCCACTAAGTGTTTAAAACAAGAACCTTCTTGGTTTTACAGCACCTAGTTTAGATCAGCCTTGATCTGTTACAGTTTGTCAATCCTTTCCACCCAGAAAGAATTACAATCAGATCACCTATCAACCCTTGATAGGATTTTACAACTTCACCTTTTAACCTTAAAAGGATTTTTCTAAAAATGACTCACTCAAGCTATAAACAAGCCTTATAATCTTGAGTGTTGAATGACAATGATAGGATTTAAAACAGAATCTGTTTTGACTCAACTCTTGTTTGAGTTTAGATTCTTTACAAATGGTTTCAGTAAACTAAAGATAGAGAATTTGATATAGAAGGTTACTGATTTCTTGAGAAGCTTTCAAGTGTGTAGATTTATGTGAGTGATGTTTTTCTCTGTACTTGAAGCTGTGTTTTCTTCCTGAGCTTTTGCCTTCCTTTTATAGGCGTGAGAGCATTTAATGATGGTCAAATAGAGCCGTTGGTAGTGCTCTTGTCAGGCTTGACCAAAGGCATTATTTCTGAATAAAAATAATCAAACTTTTGACTATTTTTATTTTCTGTTCAGACTGGGTTGTGTGTTGCGTTTTGGATCAAATTTCCTTTAGTGATTACTGATCCTTTAATACTTCTGATAAGTGATAATATTGTAGGCTTGAACTGGAGCTTTTGAATCACTTAAAACAGATTAAAAACGATCACAAAGCTTGTTGCAGAAAAACTGTAGTTGCTGGAGATTGATGATCAATCTGGAGCTTTAGCTTTTGGGTTTCCTGGAGATTAATAATCAATCTGGAGGTTCAGTTTTGATCATTTTGGATGTCTTCCTGATCTTTTTTGGGATTTGTTTTGATGTAAACATACTTCAAGATCGTTCAACGTTCTTGACAGTCAAGCTATAGAATGATGTTCAGTATGCTGGAGAATGATTGTATCATTCTGGACTAATGGTACACTGTTGGAGAATGATGTTTAAACATGCTGGAGATTTGATTGTTAACATGCTGGAGATTGATGTTTGTTCATTCTAAATATAGTTGTTAATCATGCTGGAGAATGATAATCATTCTGGAGACTAATGATCATTCCTAGAGACTGATGATCATTCTTGATAGAAGATCATTATGGAGACTGTTCTGATCATTCTGGACATTCTGATGTCCAAGAACATACTTGGTTCTTCCTCTGAATGTATTTTCTGGAGGTATCCTCTGAATGTATTTTCTGGGGATATCCTCTGATATCGTTTTCTGGAGATATCCTCTAGTATCCTTTGGTTGAGGTATCCTCTGGTATTCTCTGGTTGAGGTATCCTCTGATATCCTCTGGTTGAGGTATCCTCTGATATCCTCTAGTTGAGGTATCCTCTGATATCCTCTGGTTGAGGTATCCTCTGATATCCTCTGGTTGAAGTATCCTATGATATCCTCTGGTTGAGGTATCCACTGATGGCAGCTTGGTGAGGTATCCTCTGATGGCAGCTTCGTGAGGTATCCTCTGATGTCAGCTTCGTGAGGTATCCTCTGATGTCAGCTTCGTGAGGTATCCTCTGATGACAGCTTCGTGAGGTATCCTCTGATGGCAGCTTGGTGAGGTATCCTTTGATGGCAGCTTGGTGAGGTATCTTCTAATGGCAGCTTCGTGAGGTATGCTCTGATGTCATCGGGTAACATCTGCTGTTTTTTCAGATTGTGTCAAGAGTGTTCTTTATGCTGATTTCTTGGCTTTCCTTGAATCATTAACATGCTGTTAATTCTGGACATTCTAGAGACTGTTCAGTCTTGTTTTGGCAGCTTGATTCATGGCCTTTTTCTTTGTGATTCGAATGGCTTCTTTTGATTGTAATTGATCATATTTGTGCATTTTGATGAAGTGAATGGTTTCTTGCTTTGTTCACTTATGAATTCATGTTCCTTAAACAAAACTTAAGTGAAATCGTTAGTAGACCACCATTCATAAAACTTAATCATTTAATTTAAAAGGTTTGTTGTCATTAAAACATATATCAAAAAGGTTTTTTCCTCAACAATATGTATATAGCTTATATAAAACTGTTTTTACAGTAAGAAAAATGTTATTTTCAACAAAACAATGTTAATTTTCAATAACTTAATTTCAGTTAACGTTTTAGTCATTTATCTTTTTTTTTTTTTTCCGATTTGGTCCTTTATTTTAATTTTAAGTGATAATTTGATCTTTTATGTTTTAAAATGTCAACAATGTTATCGTTTTATTTACAAAAACTCAAAAAATTCATCAAATTTTTCAACTAAAACCCATAAATTAATTATATTTTTCAATATAATATAAATTTCATCAAATTTGAAACTCAAATAAACTCATATTTACATATCTAACAACATCAAATAAAGAATGAAAGTATGAGTTTATTTGAATATTTGAGTTATGAATTTGATGAAATTTGTATTATATTAAAGAATATAATTTATGGGTTTGGTTGAAAATTTTGATAAATTTTTGTAAAAAAAAAAGGATAATATAGTTGACATTTCAAAACATAAAAGATCAAATTGTCACTTAAAATTAAAATAAATGACCAAATAAAAAAAAAGATAAAGGACTAAAATGTTAACTAAAATTAAGTTAAGAAACCACATGTGCTATTTAGCATTTTATTTTTTATATTAACAATGTTAAATTTTAATTTTATGATATTCAATACAAAAAGGTTTGAAAGTGGTTCAAACTGGTTTTTTAAAAAAAGTTTAGTTAACTAGACTTTTTAAAATTTATGGTGCAGTTCATAAACCATTTAATTGGTTTGATCTTTTATGGTGTAGTGCAATTCAGTTTATGAATGCAGTCCAATTAACTACATTTTTTGCACACACCTAAATGCATATACACTTTTGTTGACTTAAGTGTGTCTTGTAAAAAGAACTTGAGAGAGTATACATATAACTAATTTTGTTATAATATATTTTGTTGTATGAAATTTTCAATACTTATATAATATTTAGCTTTTACGATTAAAGACTATCTACATTTAAAAATTAATATATATATATATATATAACTTAAAAAATAAGACTCAAAATTCATGATATGCATATAGCATCCAAAGTATGACGGACGGTCCTAATTTACTTTATAGGGCAAGCCCATTTATAATCGTCATTGTGTTAAAAAAAATCAATTTTGAACAATGATGGATTAAGTTGTTGCAATTTTATTTATTTTTTAAAATTTTAGGGATTACATATGTGTATTTTGAATAAGTCATGAAATGGTTTGGTGGAATTAGAATAATAAGGAAATCATGAGTTCAATTTATCTTTATAATAAAATTGACAATTAATTATATATTAATATAAATATTTAAAAAAAAAACATGTATATTTTGATATTTTAGGGACGAAATAATCAAAGTGTGTGGAAAATTGTTGAAATATAATTTTTCCTCTTAATGTTTAAATATTCATATTTATTTACTCTATTTCATTTGTAAAATCTTGTATTAGTAAATAAACATATGAATATTTGTGTATAAAAAGAATCACCTTTATTTACTATCAAAAGTTAACTAAATTTCGTTCTAATGTGTAGTAAATAAATATTCACAAATGTATAGTAAAGGACGAGTAATTATCCATAAAATTAAATAGATATAAATTGTGGATACAGGTATTATAGTCTACACTCGCATCCGTGTTTATATAAATATATTATTTATTTATTATATTAATGTTTAGTTTAATTAATTATTTTATTTTATGTTTTAACATCTACATCATTGGATCATTATAATATTTATAATCGAAAGATAAACGTTTGTAAATTTTTTAAGAATTTGATTCTAATAAATAGATAAATAATTTTGATTTTATAACTAAATTAAGAGTTATATCTTATTAATTGTGACTTTATAATTATATTTACAAGTTCATATTAATTTTTTTTATAGATCTCAAATAATACCGTCATATGATATGTAATTTCATAAAATATTATTATAAATATTTAAATATGTATTATAATATATGTTGATTTGAAATATTTTAATATAAAAAATATTTTAATTTATAATACTTTATAATTAAATTTAAGATATTTAAATAATTTTTAAATTTAATTATAATAATGTCATTTATTCATCGATCTATTTTAATTACAGCGTGGTAATTAATATAAATCCAGTACTTATACGTAGATAAAAGGATATTGCGGTAGTATTATCAGGGATGGATACCATGAGGCGGTGGCATGATCTCCATTCTAGTGGCGAAAAATCTCCACCCGCAAAAGCCAAAATACGGTATAATCATTAGAATTCCAACTCACATGGGCAAATTGATATCTCTACTTGTGTTATATTTTCATTGCATTCATTTCTAGCTAACAAATTACGGACGTCAAAACAATATGTTTAAGAGAGAACAAAGGGAATAATGAGAAAAGGAGAAAAGGAGAAAAGTTTAGAAAGACGTAGAGAAAATAAAATGTTAGAGGGGCATATAGAGAAGTTTTGTTGTAGAAGATCTAATTTAGTTGTTTTATTAATACAATTGTTGTCTACTAAATAGTTTTTCCAAAATATGCAAACTAAGGAAATGAATGGTTTATCTAACACAATCGAAACAAAAGATTCGATTCTCATTAGCTATTAGCTAGGAAATCAGCAAATTTATTTCTCTCACGGTAACTATACAAATTGCAAAATAAAGAATTCCTGGTCAGGGAGTTGAAATCAAGCTAACACATCTGAAAAAATATTTGTATTTCATGATAAATAAAATAAATTGTATTAATTTGTAAAAGTGTTTTAACTATAAAAATCACAAATCAATTCAAATATTATTTTTATAATAAGTTTCAAACACAAAAAACTAATTTAGGTATCAAATTATTTAACTTCACTTCAAAATAAATATAAATTCTATTGTTCATAATACAATCATCTACTTTGACACAACTATTTAGTTGGTTTCAAGAAGTTCTTGAACCATTGAACAGATTGTTTAGGGTATCTCTTCAAGTTGTCATTGTAGTCAATATAATACAGACCAAATCTAGAAGTGTACCCAACTGCCCACTCCCAATTATCCAGCAATGACCAAGCAAAATATCCTTTCACATTACAACCATCTCTGCAATTAGCCAAAACAATAGTACATTAATTTATTGACTTAAAAAATTGGTCATGGAATGCAATAATGCACTAATAGGTAATAATAACTATTACATACTTGATAGAAGCCAGTAGGTAAGATAAATAGCCATTGTAGTATCTAATCCGTTTATCATCCTTCAAAGCATCCTTAATGGAGATAGATATACTATTTGGATCATCCATCCCTGTTAAAACCATGACAAATAAGATTTAGCTTGCAACTTTTATTATTTGAAAACACTTTTATTCTGTTATTATATATATATATATATATATATATATATATATATATATATGTTATACTTTATCATAAACACCTAGCTACTATCAACTTTGTAATTTATGGCAGACTTCAATTAATAAATGCAAGCATGAATTTCAGGATATTATAAGAGTTTGAAGATTACCATTTTCGGTGATGAAGACAGGAGGGTTCCCATACTTTTGTTTGATGTAGTTCATTAACGTTCTCATACTCTGTGGCACGATATACAACCATATAGAATTTGCCTGCAAGTCAGAACTTATAGATTAGTGAAACTAAGCCATTGACTGAACTTTAATTGAGGTAATAGACTTAGTAGTTCTGTTTATGTGGTTATTAAAAGTAGAGTTGTTTATAATTCAACATAATATTAAGTACAAGAAGCCAAGAAGGACAAAAAGTTAAATTACATACATTATTTCAACAGGAAAAAAATAATGCTTCAATTACGTAGAACTTACCTTTTCTCCAATAGGTTTAGTGCCATTGAATGCTGAAAAAAGGGGAAGGGAAGTAATCACTTAGTAGCAGTGCAAAACAGCTAAATTATAAAGCACAAGATTGCTTGATAATGTCTGGTCTGAAACTTACGAAGGGTAATGGTACCGGAGTCTGCTATAGCACTGTGCAAAATTCCCAATAAATTAGTAGAATTGTCTCTTGCATAAAATGTGGTGTAATGATTGATTCCAACAAAATCTAATGAACCCTTAACAAGAGCAGCCTCAGATGGAGAGAACTTTGGCAGCCTGTTTCCTACTCTGCTTCTCATTGAACTTGGATAATCTCCAAACATCAAAGGATCAAGAAACCTATCATGAATACATTTAACAATTAAGATTGAGTTATTATCTCTTTCTCACACACAATTGTAAGCCTTTATTTTCAAATGTAAGCACAAGGTAAGTAGGTTCTTTATTGAATTATGTGTAACACCGACATTTCAAATTGTGGCATGCTTGATGTCTAACACGTGTCGGTGTCTGACAATGACACTTATAGTTATATTTAATTTCTTTTATTTTTAAAATTATTATCAGTGATAATGTGTGTGTCAATGTAAATGTCGTGTCCGTTTTCTGTGTCTATATTAGTACTTCATAGTTAATGATCTTCAACAGTAGAAATGAAAATTTCAATCTATGGGTTACTAATTATGTGAATGACTTACCAGCCCAACTGAAAATCTTGAGCTCTCTGAGCTGCTTCAATGTCTTTTTGAGTGTTTGTGGCAGGTTCATACCAAATGACATCAAAAGCTATACCGAGTGATCCACCTTGAATATTCTGTGGGATAACCGAATTATTAGTAGCAGGTTATACTTTATATACCAAGTGGAACACACTGAACAATTTTATATGAACCTCAACTTGAATTTTCACAAGATTCTGCCAAGTTGCAAACATGATTAATTCCATTGCATTCTTAACAGGATGGAATTTTTATATTCACCAATAAAAAGTTCATTTTTCCCAGAATTTAAGAATTCACAAAATCCATAACTTTACCTTATATTTTTTCCTATAAATATCTGCTACTGCTGCTTGACTAAGTAGGACATTATGAGCAACAATGTAAGGTTCAGTAGTAGAGTTCCCTGTCCTACAAAACAAAATGGAACACCGTCCAGGCGCTTGTAAACCAAGATCATATCCTTGTGTAGTAAATGTATGTGGCTCATTAAATGTGATCCAGTGCTTCACCCTGTCTCCGAATTTCTGGAAGCACGTCTCAGCATAAGTTGAAAAGTCCTTACTGTAACATACAGGGATCAATTAAGTATATATTTTTTTCATTTCCAGACTCATAGTAACTCTGTAAAATCATGTCTAAAATAACTTCATTTCTTTTTTTTTTTTTTTAATAATAAAAATAACTTTATTTCTCATACATGATCTCAGTGCTGAGCCACCCCGTATACTTGTCTTCCAAGGCTTGAGGTAGGTCCCAATGGTAGAGAGTTACATAAGGTTCAATTCCTACAAATTTAACGGATCACGAAATCAGAAGCATGCATCTCAGTTAAGTTCAAAGTTACAATAAACAATTGATCAAATTAAACAATTACACAGCGAGAACGAGAGCTACCTTTTGCCACTAATGAGTTGATGAGTTTATTATAATGATCAACTCCCGCTTGATTGATTTGGCCACTTCCATCTAACACATAAATTTTTTATGATATTCGATTAGCTTAAAAGTTATCCACACATAAACTGAAACTTTTAAAGTAGTTTAGTTTCAATAAAAAAAAAAAATTGTACTGAAATGTTCAAATAACACATGAAATTTCAGCAATACTTCTTGTTTGTTAACATGGTTTACGCACTCCCTAAATTGTACAACCACATTTCATAATGCAACATTGTGTAATGATTACATCACATAATGCAGCTCAAAACGCCAGTACAAAGCATTAAACCAAGTACTACTAATTTTGAAGTTAAAGAGTATGAAAGTTGCTTACTGGGAAAAATCCGAGACCAAGAAATTGAAAATCTATAGCTATCAACCCCTAAGTCCTTCATGAGTTGTATGTCTTCCTGTAAATAAAAAATAAAAAATCAATGTTAAGAAACGAGCCTTTGACCAATCGTTAAAGCCATAGTAAAATCTTATGTAATTACTACAAATTTATACTGTAGTTCATGAGAAACGAAAGTAAAAGAAAAGAAAGAATGTTAAAAAGAATGAAAGTGAGTAGAAAAAAGATAGAAAGCGAAATGATTTTAGAGTTGGTTGGTATAAGTGAAAGTGAAAGAAAAAAAAATGATAGAAAGATGCATATTTATTGAATGACATTAATACCCTATATTAAAATAGGATATTATTTATATGTATAAATGTATATTTATTTATATAATATATTTTAAATATATAATATAATAGTATATTTGTATTTTATTTTTATATAATATTTAATTTAATTAATTAATAAATGATGGCATAAAAATATAATACATCAAATAAATGCTTGAGAAAAAATGTGCATGTGAAAATTCTAGAAAACAAGGACAATTTAGTGATTTTAGCACATTTCATCTTTCTAACCGATTTCTTTGGTTATGTGGGCATAAAGTTTTTTGCTATGGGTCCACCTTTGAATTGGAAAGGAAGACGAAGTTTAACCTTATATATATATATCTTTAGTTTTTTAAGATAGTTAGATACTTTTTTTGGACAATATTATTATATTAAAGGTGTGTTATATTTAAATAAAATCTATATATATAATAATTTTCGTGTAATATTATTCTTCAGTTGTAATTTTTTTTCCAATTTAATTTTTTTATATTATGTTCTTCTGTTATTTAAATCTATCTTGTGTTAATCAACCTTTTAAATGAATGTAAGACACACTAACCTATTAAGTAACTATGTAAGTGTGGCTATGGTTATATTATGATGTATATGATGCAGTAATGGTTCTGTAATACTCCAGAGTCCAGAGTCCAGTCTGTGTTTGTCTGATTAGACAGGTATAAGACACAGTCTGCAAGCTATCTAAGACTATAAACTCATAAGACATAGACTGAAGTACATTAATTACTACTTACTTCGTATCGGTGGTAGTGATCCACTGCAACATCAGCATTGCTGAAATCTGCTATCTTGCCTGTAAAAAATGCGAGGTGACGATCAGCCAGCATTTTAAGCATATATATTAATGAAGCATTTGAGATAATTTTGAAACACATTTAATGAGTAAAATGATACTAGTATGCAATGCAATAAATAAGGCAATGAAGTGAGTCTTACCAAAAGCATGAGAAAAGGTATCCCACACAGATGGTCCCCTTCCATCTTCTTTCACTGCTCCTTCATACTACACACACAAGTTAAATCGCATAATATATCACTTGATCAAACAAGATATATAAAATCATAAACGTCGAACAACACTCACTTTTTTAAAAAGGATTTGAATTATCTCATTTTAATAAATTTTATACACAAAAATAAAAATGAAAAAAAAATTACTTGTGTGTCTAGAAAGAGAAAAGAAAATGAAAAGATTCAAATCTTTTTAAAATAAAGTTACATGTTTAGTGTTACATATACAAAAAATCACCAATGATCAAAGTTGATCATTTAAATCTCTATCAAACGGAGGTTAAATTGACGAATTCAAAATGATTAATATGATCAAAGTTGTTTCAATTTGAAATACTATTTTAAAATATTAGTAATAATTTCATTAACTAAATTCACAGCACCTACAATTTTAAAAGATTAAATTGGTGATTCTATCTATAGTAAAAAGTGGTGTTTTCCAATTGATGTCACAATCCTAATAAAATATAATTGTTAAAAATGGTGTTTTTCAATTTAAGATTAAAGGAAAAATAATTTAAATAATAAACTTGAACTGTAGATGAAGTAGTAAAATAAAAATCATCAAAAACAAAAATTATTAAATACTTTCACACCTATTAAAATGAAGATTAATTATATTTATAGTAAAAATAAAAGAATATAAAAAATATTTAAACAATATATACATCTTAAAATTTGTAATTTTTGTTTTATATTAAAAGACTAAGATTTTCTCCAAAAACTTTTTTATATAAAGAACGGGAGTATAAATTATGTTTCAAATTTAAATACAAAAAATTGACACTCTATGTATTGTTCTTTGTATTTATAGGGTGGATAGTTTTT
>JBBPBO010000005.1:20237945-20258911 GCA_037974295.1 Cicer cuneatum | reverse complement strand
GGATAGTTTTTTTTTTTAAATCAAATTTTTCTTCAATTTATTTATTTATTATTATAATATTTTTTTGAACACATATAAATATCATTAACCATTAAAATATAAATTATTAATCACTTATTTAATATATATGTTATTAATCACTTTAAATAATACAATTTAGTCGTTAAAAAAGTACTAGTAAATATCGTGTATTTGAGTGATGAATAAGATATATATTTTTAAAAGTGATTATTGAAATGTATTTTTAATAATTAATGAAGTATTAAAAGTGGTTAATATAATAACTCTATATGTTAAGTTAAAAAAATTGTTTTTAATTTATTTTGCAAAAAAATAAAATAAACACACCGTATATAAAATGTCCGTGTAAAGTTGGGTTAACTGATTAAGTTTTGATTTCAAGATATTTGGATTTAGAATTGGAAGTAGAAAACACTTCATGATATTCAATGTTGCTCTGAGAAGGTGGAATCCAGGTGCATCACACTAACATACAATTAGTTGGCATCAACTATTTAATCTATGATTAGTTAACGAGATCTAACATCTATGATCTACTGTAAAAGGAAAGTTTTAAATTACTGTACTAGTATTGTTTAACGGCACAAAAAAATCGATAAAGATGCAATTAAGATTCCTTTAAATCTTGAATATAAATAAAATACGAGTCAAAATTTAATTTAAAATTTAAATTAAATATTCTGTCTATTGAATATAATTTAATTTTTTTCATATATATTAAAAAATATGATAATTAAGAGAAAAAATAAGTTATTTTATTAAATTAATTTTTTAATGGAATTTTTATTATTATCTGTGTAAATTTTCAGTGTAAAAGATGATAATATTTTAAAAGTTATGAATATAGTAATTGTGAAGAATAATATTGAAAAAATTGATTAAAATTTTATTAAAAACTAAAAATGATATTTATTTTCGAACAATTTTATTTTGCCAAGGAGAGAGTAAATCTATTTTTTTTTCCACTCATTTATAATGAAGCCATATTGTACTCATTAGATAGTGTAGCGTAATTAACAACGCAAAACAATTGCTTTTCATTATAGAAAGATGTTTGCGTACATTTCATTAGATTTAATCGTATGATAAGGTAATGAAATAATAAAAAGAAAGATAGAGAATGTTTAATAGATACATGAAAACGTGAGATGTGTATATATTATTGTTTTTAATTAATATATATACACGATATGTCGTTTTTCCTTCTCATCATCTGGAATCTTCATGTAAGCATGAAGGAAGAAAAAGAGCTCAATCATTCGTCTCACAAAACCAAAAAGACTAAAAAACCGAGTTAAAATTATAACTGAACTCATTATCGATCAAATGTTATTTATTTTTCCACGGATCTAACGTTAAAATTAAAAAAGAAAAAGTAAAAACGTTCATCAAGAACTTACTTTACTTTTACATTATTATTTATAAAAATAGAAAAAGGCAAACCAAAACAAATTTGATGAGTCCGTTTTTTGTGAAGTTACTGAGAGAATAGAAGTAATTACCTGAAAAGCAGAAGTGGCAGTGCCAAATTTAAAGCCAGGTGGAAAATCTGCTCGACTAATCGCCGCCGATATGCATAAATTCTGAATCTGTAATAATATTGTTATGATCAAAACAGTAATGCTTCTCAACGCCATATGGTTTTAGGAGGCGTGAAAGAAATAGAAATAATGGATTTTGCAAATAGGTGTGTGTATTTTGGAAGACACTTTTTAAGGAGTGTATATATCTATATATATATATATATACACAGAGAGAGAGAGAGAGAGAGAGAGAGAGAAAGAGAGAGATAAGAAATGGGAATGCAAATGGGATAGGAGTGTGAATGGGGAGAGGTAATGGCAACACGCTGTAAATAGAATTGAATGTGGCCCCAAAACAAACAAACACTTTCTTAACCTTTGCCCGGAAATATTGCTTTCACACGCACAATATGGATCAGATTGCACGACTAAACGACTTCATTTTTTTCCCCATTCTCTTCTTTGTCTATATTCAATAAGTTTGCTTCTTGTAAAATCTACCTATAATAAATTATTTTCTTCTGCATTTCAAATATTGTGAAATTCACTTTTTTTTCTCCTTGTGTTCTATTTTCTTTCTTTGTTGGAGTACCATTTTAATTATGATTTACAACATAGAGTTCATCACCTCGGTCGATGATGATTGGGTATGACTGATCTTGAGACTTCTCGTATTTTTCAATTCCAAAGTGAGAGAGTGTTTCGTGTACTCAAAGACACTCTTAAGTAAAATAGGGCGATCATATGGTTTAAGTATAAGTAGGGTAAGAGTGTTATTATTTGTGTGTCAATACTTTGGAGTGGCGGACCTTCACCTCAAAGATTGGAACGATATTGGATTGTATATAAAAATGTTAAGTCGTAACCTTATAAAAAAAATATATAGACAATCAAATTCTTAAAGTTTATTATATTATAGAGAGGTAGTAGATTAAATTTTAGTTGATATTTTTAATAATTAAAAATTTAATTTTTTTTTAAACACTAAAATTTTTAGAGTTTAATTATTATATTTTGTCGGTGTAAAAAAGTTTTACAGTGTTAGTACATCACAAATATCTATAAGTTTGACTTTAAAAGTAATTATAACAAAAAAGAAAATGTTTTATTAATATAACAATCATAATTAATTGACAGTGTGAAATATTTTTGTATCGTCGATGCATACAAATTAAATCTAATTTTTACACTATTAATACAATGTTCTTAATTATAAGAACAAAAACAATATATATAATTATTAAAATACATTTAAACATAATGCATTGTTTAAGATATCAATATTGACATAGAGTTGATAAAAAATAATGGTTTGATTTGAGTATTAGACGATAAATTTTAAAATTACGTGAAACTATATTTCAAATCAATAAATGTCGGATTTATTGGTTTAGTTTAACTTCGACTCAAATCAATAAAAAATATCAAATTAATTTAATTAGTTTTGATAAAATTATAGCAATCATAGGATCATTTAGTTTAAATTTTATATCTCAAGATAAAATTCACAATTCAAATAGTTGTAATTTAAGTTGAAAAATTTATTTTATTTTATAATTATAGTAGTTATTTTTTTAATTTGTTGTATAAATTATTCCCTCCGTTTTTTTTATAATAGACATTTTGATTATAATTTAGTCAACAAAAATTAATGTATTTGGTTCAGGATCATCTTAAAAATTTTGGAGAACCTGTTCTAATATTAAAAATTGGGTGTAATAAAAAAATGTAATTTTAATAATTAAAAAAATTGGTAAAATAAATTTTAGTCCATATACACATACAAATCTACATGATGCAACGAGGATATCAATCTACATAATGCATGTCATTTGGTTAGGTTAATTCATGTAACAAAAAAAGATGCACATATAGCATGCCACATTCACGTATTAGATTCAAACATATATTTTGGCAACGATAACCCAACAACCACAATTCTACCCATGAAAACAATTCTACTCATATAATACACATATTATAAAATCCAAAATTACAACATACACCACAATATCTATATTAATTAGCATATTTATTAACATATGTCATGTCATGTCTAGTCGAAATTCATCACAACCGATTAACATATATCAAACCACAATTATCTTATCATATAGACTTATATAATTTGGTTTTCACAATCTTGTTACAATTAATAATTATTCATTTTTCAAATTCTTTAACATAAATATTTTTTTCTTATAAAATGTATCTACTTTCATATATTCAATCAAATTTATATGTAAAAGTTGTTAGCTATCAAACTGTTACTTGCATAGCAAGAAAAACAGAAATGCACTAGATGAATGAATGATAAGACTTGTATATTGAATTGATTGATAATCCTATTTATATGTGGGTTATTCTTATACATTCTAACTGCAATCTAACTAACTAACTGATTGGTTAGTTAGTTACAACCTTCAATTGCTATGTTACTTGAATTACAAGTCATTTAACATTTTCCCTTAATTCAAGTATTTAAGTGATACTACATCTAACATTTTTCGTAGCTCCTCAAATATGTTTGTCTTCAATGCCTTGGTCATTATGTCAACAACTTGCACTTCAGTTTGGCAATATATAAGTTTAAGCTTGTATCTTCCAACTTGATCTCTCAAGAAATGAAACTTTGTTTCAATGTGTTTGATTCTTCTATGAGATACAGGATTCTTTGCTAGATTTATCGCTGAGATGTTGTTGTCAATCATCAATGGGACTGGCCTGCACACATCAATCTTCAGTTCTTCCATCAAGGCTTCCAACCATAATGTTTGGCAGGCTGCATAGCTACCAACAATATATTCAGCTTCGCAAGATGATAAGGCTATGGCTGGCTGCTTCTTTGAGCTCCATGCTATTGATGATTTCATGAATTTGAGTACATAGCCTGATGTGCTTCTTCTATCATTCTTATCTCCACACCAATCAGAATTTGAATAGACTACTAGATTTTCATCTATTTGCTTTAATTCATTTGCAAACAGAATTCCATGTTCCATGTGCATTGAATGTATCTCATGATTCTCTTAATTGTAGCCCAGTAAGTGTGCTTGGGATTCTCCATGAATATGATAATGACACCCACACTGTAGCATAGGTTAGGTCATGTATTGCACAAGTACCTTAGGGATCCAACAGCCAGCTTGAACAAAGCAGTATCAACCAGCTCCTCTTCAACTTTTTTTCCCTAGCTTTGCATTGACTTCAATTGGAGTGACAATAGGGTTGCAACCAGCCATGTTATATTTTCTCAAGATTTCTCCAGTATACTTCCTTTGATGCATCACCAACCCTGTTTCTGTTTCAGTGAATTGCATTCCCAAAAACCATGTCAGTTTGCCCAAGTCTGACATTTAAAATTCAATCATCATGATTTCCTTGAATTCTTCAATTTCTTTCTTATTGCTGTCAGTTACCAACAAGTCATCAACATATAGGCAAAATATGAGCATTGTTGGCCTTTCATTCAGTATGTAATGTTTCACATAAACTCCATATTCTGATGTGCACTTGATGAAGCCAATGTTGATTAGGAATGAGTCAATTCTTTTGTTCCAAATCCTTTGAGCTTGCTTCAAGCCACAAAGAGCCTTTCTTAATCTGAGCACTTTATTTTCCTTTCACTTAATCACAAATCTTGGCGATTAAGAGACATACACTTCTTCTTCAAGCAACCACTCAAGAATGAAGATTTGACATCAAGTTGGCACATCAATCAACCTCTAGAATTAGTCAATGATATGACTAGTCTGATTGTCTCAATTCTAGCCACTGGAGCAAAGACTTCAGAATAGTCTATATGTGTCCTTTGTAGGAATCATTTGGCAACCAATCTAGCTTTGTATTTAGAAAATCGACCCATCATGATTCAACTTGAGTTTGTAGACCATTTAACACTCATCTGGATTCAACTTGAGTTTGTAGACCATTTAACACCCATCTGGATTCAACTTGAGTTTGTAGACCATTTAACTCCTATGTGCTTCTGCTTTGGAGGTAAGTCAGTCAGGTACCAAGTCTTAGTCTTCTCAATTGCCTTGCTCTCTTTTATCATTGCTTCCTTCTAGGGTCATATCTTCATAGCCTCTTCAACATTTAGTGGTTCTAAATTTGCAATTAGGGCAAAGTGCACTGTGTAAGACTATGAATTTTCTAAAATCTAATTTATGCAATTTTAATGTATTTTGTGTTGAATTTCTTAGACTATTAGTCCAATTTTTACTTTATGAAATTAAGTACCAAAAATATATTTTGTTAGAGTTAGTAATATATTTAATATATATATATATATATATTTGGAGACCCGATTAAAATTATTTATTAAATTATAATTTAATTAAGTTACAAAAAATTTTATTATTGAACAAATTTTTTAAAATGTCACATGTTATTGATAAAGTCATCTGTCAATTGAGTTGCGACGAGAGTATATATTTTTCTTAAATTATATTAAGAAGTGGGTGATGTGAAGTGTGTAAGAGTGATTAGCTATTTTAATGATTATTTGAGTAAAAACTTAAATATTTAATTATAATATTTTTTTTAAAGTTAAAAAAAAACAGCCCTTTTATTAGAAGCCATCGGCGACTTCTCCCTTTTAGTTCACCCATTCCATTTTTATTTCATTCTCTCATAGAGCAAAAACAAAAAGAAAAAAAATAACTGTTGGTGAGTGAAATTTTGAGAGACAAATCTTCATCTTGAGACAAATCTAAGAGGAATTGGGAGAAAACTCTTGAATCAAAGTTGTTCATCTTGGTGTTGTAGTGCTTGTGGTGGCTTTGGATTGTAAGTTTCTTTATCTCCCTCTTTTTCCCTCTTAGGCCATATGCATGTGTTTGGTTTTGGGTGAAGGTTATTGTTTTTTAAAAGTTTTATACTCAAGAAGCTAGTTTAAAAGGAAAGATCCAAGAAATTTAGAGGAATTAATTTACTAATGTTATTATATGTTTCAAGCTTTAGAAATGATAAGAGTTTTTTGAGTGTTTTGTTGCAAATTTCTTGTTCATAAATAAGTGATTTTTCTTCTTGTGTTATTAATCCTTCTTCATGCTTGTGTTGTTGTTGTTATTGGTGTTTTGAAAAAACGATTAATCCTTGTTGTTGATGTTGTTAGTAATGGTTAAAAAAAAACAATTGATTTTTTATGTGTTTGAGTTATGTAATGAGTTGTTTCAAATAAATGAGTTTGAACTGAAGCTGAAAATTTACAAGAAAATTTAGAGTTGTTAAAATTGTGAAAAAATTCAAATTTTAACTAAGTTAAAAAGTTTGAGCAAAGAGTTAAAGTGTGAAACTAATATGTTTAGAGTTAAAAATGTTACTCTTTTAATTACGTTTAGACTGAGTTTAAAACAGAAGTTTAGAGTACTTTATTAACTCAAAGTTTGAGTGGTATAACTTGAAAGATTAAAAGATTTAATTTTGGAATTATGATGTGGTTGGATAAATTTTGGTGGAGAACAAAATTTTATAAATCTTTATGTTGATGTAATTAGCTCCTTGAGTCTCCAAAAAGAATCGAGACCGTTGACACTGAATTAGCGGTGGGGAGAACTCTGAAATATCAATGTTGTTGTGGTGATTAAAGAAAAATGATTTTTCTTAGTTTATGCATTTTCAAAAAATAGTTGTTATGATTGATAAACAAGAATGTATATGTGGGGTTAACAAATCTTTGAACTTGTGTTTAAAGGAAAATGAGTGAATGGTGGGTTCAAGTTTATATATGTATACTTCCAATTTTTAGTAAAGTTTGCATGATTTTAATTAAAGTTTCAAGTTTATTAAGTAAAGGTTAAATTCTTGAGTTAGAATTTCTTCTTTTTTAAAAGATTCCAAGTTTCATGAATTAAAATACAAACTTTGTTGATAAGAAAAAATATATATATTTTGAAGAGAATGAAACTATTTCAAAGAGTTAGAACTTTGAAACTAGAAAAACATTTTTTGATATTCTTTTGTGTGGTTACGTTGTTATGAGGTAAACACTTTGATTGAACATTTAGTCTATAAAAATGTAGTGGATCAAACTTGTAGTTATTTGAAACAAAAAAAATGAGTTATGGCAAATTTGAGAAAATTTGTGGTTGTGTGAAAATTTTTGAGAAAAATAATTTAAGACGTTTCAAATGATTGTTAGTGAATTCTCTGAAAAATTAAAGGATGTTGATTTCTAAAAATATGTTTTTATATGTTGAAAGTGGATATTGTGAATAATAATATTATTAGTCCTTACTAGTAAACTCTTTTAATGAAATATACTCTAAGGGGTTAGGAGTAAGAAAAGGGTTGTAAGGTAGTTAAAGTCTCAGGGACTAATTTGACTAAGTCAAACACTATTTGATTGAAAGTGTTGACACGAGCGAGATTTGCGTTGTGTATGATTGTGGTAGCCATAGTTTTTGAAAAAGCTATAATTGAGGTAAAAGTGCCTTCCAAATTTTTAGTTTGCACATAGGGACCTTATATGTGTGATTGATGTGTGAATATGTAATGGTTAATATTGACGTGATTATGCATTCATGATTGATAATATGAGTTGCTACATGTTATGAATTTTATTGATGAGAATATGTCTTGAGTATGCTATGTGAAAAGTATGAAAAATTATTAGTGGTTAATGAGTATTAAAAAGGAAGTCTTTTAATAGCTACATTTACATAACGATTGTTGTGAAAGAGTTAGAGTATGCTCATGCATTTCATAGTTAGTGGTGATTGTGATGACCACAATATTAGTGGTAACCGCGATGGGCCACATGATGGTTCTATGAGTTGATTGGTTCATCTTATCCTTACAAGAATTTTTAGTCGTAGGTTTGTGATATACTGCACTCTGGTAAATCGTGCTAATCTGTGATAGGTGGCACCTCAATAATTAGTACTAGTTTGTGAGAGGCGGTACATTTATGATTTACAACCCTTGAGGAGGGTTTGGAAATTCCAAAATCATGTGCATTGACATATAAGCATTGCATTAGGGTGCTTGGCACGCGAGTCATATTTGTTATGATATGATATATGTATATATGTGCTCTGTTATTGTTTGTTATCATGTCGTAATTGCTAAGTGTTTCCTGTTTGTCTTTATGACATAATTGTTAAATGTTAACTGTTAATTTCGGTTGGTGACACTTTTCATTATTGTGGAAATTGGGTTTTGCCCTAAGATGATACCCGAGTTCGTTCCACTGATTGTTACCTTGACGAAGGAAACATCGTTAGACTTCCCTGACCGGCATTCGCCGACTGCTTAGGTATACGTCCCAATCTCAAGCAAATGCTACATATACAAGGAGAGTGGTGATGACAAGTATGAGAGCTGTGGCAGTATTTCATGTAGGTGGACTTTTGAGGAGACTGATCTCTCAATGGCTGATGATGAGGAAGAATTTACTTCGAGGAGAGATACAACGTCAGAAGGAACTTGTGCAAAGTGTGGAGATCACCCTTGTTACTGTAGTTATTAGTGGATGATCAGATTAGTTTTGGTTGTATAGGACCTTAGTGTTTTTTGTGGTTGTATTTATTTTGTTTTGAGATGACTGTATTTATGACATATCTTAACAGTTGACTTTTTTTTTGTGGGTCCATGTTCTTATTTTTTGACTTGATCATGGGGGATAACATTCTTTGAGCAATACTTTTGTACATATGTCTGTCGAGAATTCCCAAGGGGTATGAGCGATGTCTGATAGGTCTCATAGTCCCGGTGTATTTTCTATTTGCATACTTTGGATTATTGTCCCAAAAACTATCTTAACTTGTTTGTATATATGATGTAATTATTTATGACTCTTGTCGTTTTGTGCTACAACGTATTATTTTATTAACTTGTTTAAAAAAAATGCACTCGTGCTGTTAAAAATCGGGGTGTTACACACTAGATCTCCACTGTTATTAATTTCATTGTCATTGTATACTTCAAACTCATTTAGATGTGTTGGTGGTTGCCTTGTTCTATGAGGTCTGCTTAATTCTATCTTTTCTTCAACTGTATCTTCATTGACTTGATGATCATTTATCATTGGCGCAGGAATTTCGGTATACTGTCTAATGTTGCTAGTCTCTTGTTCCCAATCCTAGTGTTGGTTGGTGTTGCTGACATTCTGTTTCCAATCTAAGTGTTGGTTGGTGTTGTTGGCTTTTTGTTTTCAGTCCCAGTTTTCTTACTTAACTATCTTCACATCTCTACTGACTACAATCTCTCCTTTAGTAGGATCATACATTTTGTATGCACCAGTTGGATGATACCCAACTAAGATCATGGCTTCACATTTGTCCTACAAGTTTCTTCTTTTCTAGTCTAGCACATGCTTGAAGCATAGAGCACCAAATGTTTTTAAGTGCCCTACAACTGGTTTCTTACCACTCCAAATTTCTTCTGGAAGTTTCTCAGGCAACCTCTTTGTTGGACACTTGTTTAAGATGTAGACATGTCTATGATAGTTCTGTTTCTTCTTCAGCCAGTCCATTATGTTGAGGTGTGTGGGGGCAGTCACTTCATGCTCCATCTCATTTCTAACACAAAACTTCTCAAACTCACGTGATGTATACTCACCACATCCATCTGTCCTTAACACTTTGACATCTTTTCCATATTGTTTTTCTAGTTTTAATTTGAAATTCTTGAACATTTTCAAATGCTTCATCTTTGGTCATTATCAAATAAATCTACAACATTCTATTAAATTCATCAACAAATGTTATGAAATACTTATTACCTCCAAATGATGACACCTCAAATGGTCCACATATGTCACTATGAACTACCTCAAGACAATCCTTTGCTTTTGCTTGCACTTGTGATTTGAAAAAGTGTCTTGATTGTTTTCCTGCCATACACACATCACACCCATTCTCAGGAACATCAATAATAGGAATGCCATTTACCATCTTTTTTGTTCCTAGTTGCTACAGGCTTCTTAAATTCAAATGACCAAACCTTGAATGCCACAACCAGTTTTCATCAATTGAGCTCACTGCCTGCAAACATTGGATGTCTACAGCTTGTATGTTTATGACAAAGGTTCTGTTCTTTGAGAAAGGAACCTTCAGTATCATCTTCTTTTGTCCATCATACATTTCTAGTGCATCATTCTTCATAATCACTTGAAATCCTTTCTGAATCAACTGACCTATGCTCAACAGATTGCTTTTCATTCCTGGCACATAAAGCACATTCTCAATCACTACTGTATTTCCATTTCTTCTTTTGATCACCATGTTTCCAGCCCCTTCAGCTTCCAAGGTTCTGTCATCAGCAAACCTGATCTTGCTTCTTCTTGGTGTATCAATATCCACCAGCCATTCTTTGTGACTTGTCATGTGATCGGAGCACCGAGTATCAAGGAACTAGAATTGGAATTGAGAAGATTCTTCATTTGTTATAGCCATTAATAAGACTGTATCTGGATATGAATCATCCTCTTATGCAGCATAGGCCTCATTCTCATCATTCTTCTTCTGTTTTCTTTTTCCAGCCGATCATTTATCAGCAAAATGTCTGAACTTCTCACAATGTAGCATTGTACCTTCTTCTTGTCAAAGTTCTTTGATTTTTCTTTGGGTTTACTATTTGCACTTCCTCCCTTTGATGAAGACTCAGACTTATCCTCAGACTTCTTGAATTTATTCTTCTTCCACTTCTTTTTTTGATCTCCTTTCTTATGAACTTGTGATGCTTCTAAAGTCACAATGTCACTTAAGGTGACCTCAACACACTTAATATAACTACTTGACGGAGGGAATAAATTGACTTGTTCCATATGAGGTACGTAAATTTAGGGTCTCCAATAAGTTCTTCTATATTTTGTAAACTTTAAAAGATCTAAATTCACCTAAAAGGAGTATGATATATCCACACTTTAGATTGTTTAGTTCAACGGAAAAAAAGAGAGAAATTTTAATAGAAGAAAGGAATAAGAGTAGAAACATATTTGTTTCAAAAGAAAATAAATAATAATTTTATATTTAATTCAAAAAAAAATATTTTAAATAATTTTATATTAAGTTATATTAATCCTCCCAAAATTAGAAAGAAAATAAAAGTTACAACTTGTATCTCAAAATATAAAATACATCCATTTTTAGAAGAATTTAACTCTTCCTTCTTAAAATTTGAAACATAAAGAGTTTTCTTATAAAATATTCGTTCTGAAACCAAAGACACCCTTAGATTAGTCGGTGGTGACACGTGTTGAGTGTATAAGGTACAGTGGCAGCAGGCATGATACTCCTCACCGCTTAACCTCTCCAATATATATATACTTTCCGATATCTCATCTCATATATCTAAACATTCACAATATGGCACAACAACAACAACAACCACGCCGCGAGGAGTTACACAATACTAATATATCTAGAACCGACGATCGTGAGCAAGACAGTGATATTCGCAAGAATGATGAATTCCGAAGAGGAACAGCCGTGGATCGAGTGGCAGCGTACCCAGTAGCAGCTTACGCTTACGAGACTACTGGGACTGCTCCCGGTGTTGGTGCTGGTGCTGGTGACATGGGTAATTATGGAACCACCAGGTACGAATACACTGCTGTTTATGACACTACTACTGCTCCTGAATTTGCCCACCGGGGACAGGAAACAAATACTCATCGTCGTGGTAATCACAATACTACTGGATGAAGCTGCATCAATCTTAGTTTCTTGTTTTGTGTAACTGTTGCTTAAAATAATATATTTATGGTCAGTCATGTGGAAGATCTACCTACTTTAATTTGCACCAAGGAATTAAAGTCTTTTTTCTTTTGTAACCAAAATATAATAATAAGTCATGTTTCTTCTTTCGTTTCACTAATTATCATTCATGCTAATTAAGTAAGTAAATCTACTTCAACCATGTAAAAAAAAGTTTGCTCCGGTTGCTAATTTATCTAACAACTAATAAAATTATAGGTAATAATTTGATGACTTCAAATTTTGCAGCAGAGAGCTAAATTATTCCCTTTATATTGTTCAATTCTTAAAAAAATTCGTGGTAGAAAAATAAAGAACTTAGAATGTGTGCGAAGTTTTAGATGAGTATATTTAGAAGTAGAAAACGAAATCTATCTAGTTTATGTTGAAACTGTTCAGCTCAATGATGGATTCGTTCTGACATTTGAACCACAGTGCACCGAACTTTAAATTCTTATCATAGAGGTGTTTCTTTTTTTTGTTTTTGCAAGGAAAAAAAAGCTATATTAACAATGATCACTGCCTACAAATTAAACTTATAAAAACTCAATACCAAATACAAACACCTTTGCAGAATTATTGTCTTTTTAATTAGAACATTACAATAATCACATCCAAGCTTGTAGGAACCATATATAAAAAAGTCCTTTGTAGAATTCTTCATCGCAGCTGATCAAAATATGGTTTATACAATCATGCAACAACCATCTAAGATCAAATCAAAGCCATTCCAAATTCTTTGAAGGCAAGACTGAAAACATAATAGATCATACATAAATTTTTCATATCACAATAGCCCCCAACCAAAGTCCTACCATGTAACACTGCCTTCACCATACACACATCAATTTGAATATATTCCATTCTATCATTTATGCTACGAATCATTTCTTATTTATAGAGCCTGGAGCCTACTAAGTCTCTTGCCATCTTGTAGCAACTTGATGTCTCTAAATCAAGGTGTTTCTTTGTTGTCTTTATATATGTTAAATTTGAGTGCACTAAAACATTAATTTGTTATGAAAGGGCCATCTGTTTGGAATTGGAGTGCACTCAAAACTGCATGTTAGCGCAGATCTAGGTGGTTTTCTTTTTTGTCTTTATATATGTGTAATTTGAGTGGTTTTTTTTTATTGCCTTTAATTTGAGTGTGGCTGTTTTTTATTGTCTTTTCAGAAATAAGATATGTTAAATTGTGGACCTTATAAATTTTTTATGGATATCATCTTTCATAAATGTCAATTTAATTTCCCTCTCTTATTTTCCGCCACTCTTCCACCCTTGATTTCTCCTTCTTATAAAAATGAAGAAAAGCCTTTTTAAAAAAGCATCAGTGTTATATGTATTAAAAATTGTGGAACTTTTATATACTCTTTAAACGACTCTTTTCAAAAAAGAGTTCTCTTAGGTTTTATATAAAAAAATATTTGGCGAACCTTAAACGTTATTGAAAAAGTGTTGTCTAATGTTTTATTTAAAAAATTGGTTCTTCTTCTAGTCAAAACTTTTCATTTTCTTCTAGTCAAAACCTTTCATTTTCGTCGCTCAGAAACTCGAAAACTTAAAACCGCAAATCACCGGCCCAAAATCCTTCATCTTCCTCGCTCAGAAACCCAAACCACCACCAGAAACTCGAAAACGCAAACCACCAGCCCAAAACTCTTTGTCATCTTCACTCAAAAATGCAAACCACCACCAGAAACGCAAATCATGTTTTGCCAAATTTGAAGTAAGATCACAACTTTGTTTTTATCACTGTTCAGATACTAAACCTCTCATCTCAAGTTTGTAAGTCTACAAAAAATTTATGACAAAACATATTTGGATGGTTGTTTGTCAACTTTCATTATTGTTTTTATGTTGTTGTTTGTCATTGATTTGTTGCATATGTTGTTTGTCATTGTATTGTTGTTTATTGGTGTTTGTCATAAAGAGAACCATAAGAATACAGTAATAAAAATACTTTTGTTATTGTTTGTCATTAGATTGTTGTTTATTGCTGTTTGTCAACTCTGTTGATTTATTGTTAGTTTTTGTTTAAGTAATTCTAAAGAAGTGATGGATAAAAAATCGATGTCCATCAACCAATTGTCAAAGAAATATGAAAACAGAGTAAAAGAGTGTTAAATTTACCGTAAAACACACCAAAGACCCTAATCGAGATTAATTTTTAGTTAGAGTGAAAATATAAACTTATTATCCTCTATTAAATCACCAAACTATGTATCAAATCATGACATGATGGTGACAGCTCTCCCTTGACCTTCAAAGAATTCCTTAGTTTTAAGTACCTGATAGAGAAACCAAGAAGCAAAAGCATCTGTAGCAGCATACTCTAGTTGCTCCTTTGACAAAAAAAGGAGTCTCCCAATTCCCCATTCTAATTTTGCTGGGCTTTTTAAACTGCAAATATAAAAAATTGTATTAATATATTATTACTTATAAATTATGACAATTGACAACTGATTTGTTCCAACAGATAGAGGAAAAAATAACAAAAATATAATAGAGTTTAATGTAAATAAAAACCTTCAAAACTGTGGAATCTTCAAGTAAAAGCTGTAGATTTTGAGGAATTCCAGAATGAATTAGATGTAGAACAAGACAATTACTAGGGGGAGCACATATCTGCATCACTGGAACACCTATAGAAGTTTCATACAATACTGATTCAGTTATTTTAAATTATGGTAATCAATGCTATTAAAGGATTATGGTTTTACAGGAAAAGCTTTTCTTCTGCTGAAAATGTCAGAACATAGGAGGCATTGTAACAAAGCTATTAATTAAGGGTAGATAATCCATAACATAAGCTATGTGACCAAGTAATCAGCTATTAAAAAAAGAACAAGAACCTGAACCAACCTCTTTTGTAGGTGGTCTCCACTCAATGTCAAATCCAATTTGCAATTTGCATCATCTTTCTTTTCTTTTCTTCAATATTTTTTTAGAAATTTTGTTACAGGCTTCTCAACATCATCAAACGTCCTGCTATACATTATTTGCCCACTAAACTTCATCACCGGCAACCGCATCTTTGAATGGCCTAGCAAAAATAAATAGAAATATCACAAGTTTGATCAGAAAAATAAGAGGAAATACTGAGTAACAAATTTATTCAAAATTTTATTTTGCATGGAAAAAAGAAGATCCAACTCAGGGTTTCAACCAAATAGAACCATTAAGCCTAAACTAATCACCGATTCCCACAAAAGAGAGTGTCACTTCTAATCAAAACGGGATAGATGATCCCTTTTAATCAAAATGTGATTCCACATGCCATATGTTAATTTTATTTTACATAATTTATATTATTTTAATATTTAATATTTTCATCCCATTAATTTATAACTTAGTTGTATTATATATTTAAGTTGTAATACTTTGATGAATTCAATTGTCGGAATTACTCTAAAGATCAATTAAAATTCGTGTCAATAAGTGTTTGGATTAAGAATCATTAAAAGAATTGTTAAGTTAGTCTTGTTTCGATTGCTTTATCTTAGACAATAGAATTAATTGTTAATATTATCACATGTGGTTCCTTAACTTAATTTCAGTTAACGTTTTAGTCTTTTATTTTTTTTTTCCGATTTCGTCTTTTATTTTAATTTTAAGTAACAATTTAATCTTTTTATGTTTTAAAATGTCAACAACGCTATCTTTTTTTTTACAAAAATTCAAAAAATTCATCAAAATTTTCAATTAAAACCCATAAAATTAATTATATTCTTCAATATGTATACAAATTTTACAAATTCGAAATTCAAATTTTCAAATAAACTTATATTTTCATCTCTAACAATATCAAATAAAGAATAAAAATATGAGTTTATTTGAAGATTTGAGTTACGAATTGATGAAATTTGTATTATATTAAAGAATATAATTAATTTTATGGGTTTTGATTGAAAATTTTGATGAGTTTTTTAAATTTTTGTAAAAACAAAGAATAATATTGTTAACATTTTAAAACATAAAAGATCAAATTGTCACTTAAAATTAAAATAAAAGACCAAATCAGAAGAAAAAAAAAAGATAAATGACTAAAACATTAACTGAAATTAAGTTAAGAGATCACATATGTTATTTAGCCTTGACTACTATACGTTGTCCAACATAATGCGGAGAGTATTGTTCTGAATATAATGATATATATATGTAAATTATTACGAGAATTGAGAAACTATTAATAATATTCTTTTGATCTAATTAACACTTGTGATTAAAATATTTAATTAAAATGTCAAGTGTACTGCACATATCTAAAAATTCCCCGAGACCATGTCCTACAATTTCTCTCAATTTGCCGCTGCAATTAAGGAGTTTTCACAACACTACTCCATACATAGCCACACTTAAGCCATCAACTAAAAGAAATTACTAGTCCTTTAAAGATGTACATGCTCAATAAACAACTGATTTTACACTCAGTTTTGGCTTTGGAAGAATTGCTCTTTGTACGATAAGTTTGGAATTATTGATTTATCAGGGTCAATTTTAATTCAAGTTGATCAATTAATAAGAAAAAGGAAACCGGTTCGAGAGGAAAGGAGCCAAATGGCGAGCCCTTAATTATTAAGGTTAGCCGCCGCTTCACCTATCATCTCCACGCTCAATTTGTGAAGGTGTATATGTTCGCCAACTTGTTGCTTCTCTTCGCCTGCTTCAGAGGCGGTTCTTCAATGTGCAGAGCCCTGTCGGTTCACGGCGGTGCTGTGTTTGCGACGGTGTCTGTTGCCTTCACAAGAGTTGTTGATTACCCGGTTCAGAGTAACATGAAGGAGTTAATGTAAAATAAAAGGGAATGAGTTTTTAATATTATTAGTGACTATTAAATCTTATGGCCATAAATTTTGGGATATTGGAACACATAGCATATCATTATTATTAATAGTTTTTATTTCTCACAATAAATATTAATTTTTATTGTATATGTTCCCTATATAGAGTAGGAATCTTTGATTAAAATAATTCTTTAATAGATTAGTTAGACAATGCTTTTTAAAAAGTGTTGTTTAATATATTATTATAGGTTATATTAGAGAACACTTTTTTAAAAAAGTGTTGTCTAATATACTATATTATAAGTTACATTAGACAGCGATTATTAAAGAAAAGTGTTGTCTACTGTTATTGATTACATTAGACATCGTTTTTTAAGAAAAGAAAAGTGTTGTCTAATGTATTGTTATAGATTACAATAGACACCACTTGTTAAAGGAATTGTCTGTTGTACACTACAACACATTTTTTTTAAAAAATGTTGTATAAGTTACATTAGATAGCGCTTTTAATGTTTTTTTAAATGTTGTCTATACTTTTAATAACGCTGAAATACACAATGCTTGTAAGCGATGTCTAATGTCTAAAAAAGTGTTGTCTAAGGTTTTCTTTGGTGTAGTGCATCCAGAGAGTTTTGTTGGGTATATATAGTCTTTATCCTTGATGAGGGGTTGAAACCAGCCTTCGTAAAGGGTGTTCAAGAGTTCATAACAAAGACAATAAGTTGATATCAAATTGTAAAAGATGGTGGAGATAGATCTTCACCAAAGTTAGATCCTCACTTTATAGACCAGGTGTTACAAGTCTAGCTCCATATTTTTGTCCATCTAAAGGTTGCACCAACGTCATATCTTAGTACTCTTGTGATATGGCTGCACAAATAGCAATAGTTGAGGAGCAAGCAAAAGTAGTAGAGAATGAGGCATCAGAGGAGCTTAGGCAAGCATAACAACATTGACAAAAGGAAGTTCAGAATGAAGAGCAGTGCGCTACAAAGTTCCAGATGCAATTCGCAACATTGGAAAATAGTGTTACTTCCGTAGAGTCTAAGTCCTCCTGTCGTTGTCATCATCATCTAGATTATGGTGAGGACTATTCTAACAGTGATCAGAGCGAGGACTAATATTGATTTCTAGTCTCATTTTGATTTTGTAGTTGTGCATGCAACTTTTTCTTAAACTTGGAGCGAAATAGCTTTATATACTCTTATGGTAGTGTCATTGTGTATATTTTAAGACTTGTGTTGGTGCTCAATGTGTATTTTGACAACACTACACTTTATTTTGACATAGTGTGATCTTTCGTTATGCCTACACTTTATTTTTTTAATTTTAGTTTAAAAGAAAAAACTATTAAAAAAACCAGACCTATATTTATAAATATTTGTGAGTATTACTCTTTGAAAAGTCCTGAGTAAGGTTATCCACGAAAAAGTCATAATTATGTTACCCACATAAATTTAATGAGGAAAAGTATCTTAGGGTGTTTATGTGGATAAAAACTTACTACGAGCTAATTATATACAAACTCGTGTCTATGGATAATTTTATGTTTTATAGGGAATTTTTGTGGATAAAGTCAAAATATGTGGTAGATAATGAGATATTTTCTTATAGTGAATATTATAGTATCTTAAAATTTTGTTGTATATAGTACTCAATATTCAATCATTTGACGATACATTACCTTTTATATTTAATTATTTTTTAAATAAATTTGAACTATAGGTTGATTTAGTTTTTAAGTTTTAACTCAACTAATAAATATCGAAATTGTTATATTAGACATCATGTCCCGAGTTCGAACTCTAGACTTTACAATTATGTGTATGAGTTTCTAATGGTATTCACTATTTTATTTACTGATTGAAACAAATTATAGGTTAATTCTATTTTATGGGTATTGATACCCATTTATCAAAGAATTTATCATATTTTAAATTTAAATTTAAACTAATATGCATTTTTTTACTCAATTTTTTTTCAAACACTAAATAAAGAAAGCCCAAAGTTTTAATTTCATCTCAACATCAATATACAAAGGTTGATTAAAAAAATCAACATAGAAAGATTGATTAAAAAATAAATCAACATAGGAAAGTAACACAATATATCAAAATGACAATTTTATTGAGTTCTAATTTTAATAAACTTTAAAAATTTAAGACCTTTTTATTGAGTCCCTACAATCTTCCAATCTAGATCTGTTTTTGAAATAGAGTAATATTTATATAGCTATAATGGAGTGGTATTGAACTTGGGACAACTTTCTTCCACTCTGAATAGTGTAATCTAGTTTCATAATATGCCTACCATTATATAATTAAGGAAATTATGAAATGTTTTAAAAATATTTTTAAAGAATTATGGAAATATTAAATAATTATTTATCATGTCAAATATATGTCAATAAATAGATTTAATGAGTATTTCAAAATTCGACTGAAACAGTGATAAAATTTAATGACCGTGAATTTATAGAAATTAAAACCATATTTTTTTTTTCAATATTTATTTTTACAACTCACTCCACGATTGTTGGTGCCAATTTGGGCTGTTAGGTATTTGAGTTGGCTAAAAAAATTGACCTCCAAAGCCCAAATATTACTATATATAAACTTTTGAACAACCATTTGTAAGAAAAATACTGATAAGTATCTAAGAACATCTCTTGTAGTCATTTTTAAAGGAATCTATTTTGGATTTTATGTATTACTACCACACTTGGTCCCCACAATGTCACATATGATATTTACACAATTCCTACATATTTTGCTCAAATGGTAAAAAGTTATGTAATTGTTTTTTATTTTAATGGTTGAAGAAAATAAATAATTTTTCAATCTCATATTATCGTATTTTGAATAAGCAACTTAAATTATATTGATGAAATTCAATTTTCCCACCTCAAATTCCTCCAATAAAGAGAAAATAAGGAACAAATTCATGCTTTTATGGAACCATCTTAGATACTCTATTAAAGATGCTCTAAAGTATTCATTTCAATATCAAACATAAACAAAAGAATGGTCAAATAAAATTAAAGTATTTGGTTTAAAATTCAGATAAAAACAAATATATTTGACTTTAAGATTAGAGGGTACATATTAAGAAACCAAATATCAAAATATCTTCTTAGAATTAGTATATATTCATTTTCATAAAAATTTAAAATTACATTTTTTAATATAAAATTTCTATTTTTTAGTTCTTTAATACCTACCTATTGATTTTAAGTTTTAAGGCACTTGGACTCTATTTATAAGACATGATCCAATATGTCCGGCAAATATTCAGTGGCCTTTTAGTACATTTTTAATGGGGTCTGATGAATCATCATTTTTAACATGATCCAATATGCCAGGCAACGATACTATGTCCGGCCAGGTATGCTCCCTCCATTAACAATTCACGAATAAAACCTAATTCACCAATATTAATAAAACCAATCTATACTTTTTTTACTCAAAAAGTAATCTATAGTACTTCTGCATAAGAATATATGATTTTTATGTGACTCTTTTTCTTCTAGTTTTATCTTTTATTTAAACTTTTTTTATTACAATTTTATCTTTCTGTATTGAATCAAACAACTAAACTTTTAAAATAGATAGTTATACATAAAAATATACCATATTTTGACATAGTTGTTTTCTTCTAATTTTACTTTTCATTTAAAATATCTAACTTATAATTTTATCATTTTTTATATATTAAATAACTGAATTATTTATAACAACTTTACAAAATTTTATATCTTATGATATTTAAAAAAAAAAACACATAGGAATAACATTAAATGTCTATCTATATGCTTGTTACAATAATACATTTGTCTCTAAATATAAGAGACTTTCTTTAAAAAAATTATCTTTTTTTATAAGACACTTTTTGAATTTTCAACTGAATCAATTATTTATTTATTTATTTATTAA
>JBBPBO010000005.1:20192076-20237544 GCA_037974295.1 Cicer cuneatum | reverse complement strand
TTTGTTTAAAAATAGTATAAGTTGTTTTAGACTTATTGATTATCGATTAAAAATAATTGACAATTAATAACTTATATATTCATTATTTATTAGAGATTTTAACTTGATAAAAATCACATTTCGCTATTTAGAATCACATTTTAACATTTAATAATTCAAGATGTTTAAAAATCATGTTTAACTAATAATGAATCTAGAATTATTAAAAATAATTAAAATGTAATTTTTATGACTTAAATTTTGAATTATTTATATTGGTTATTAAAATATGAATTTATATTTTTGCTACGTCAATTAATTTTATTTAAAAATACCATATTTTTATTAGTAATATAACTTACGAATTGTAAATAATTCAATTAAAAAATAGTTTTTTGGATTTACGATTAGAATCTCAAGATTTAATAACCATTTTACTTACTTTTGAATGTGTATTACAGGCCAATCAATGTCCCATATAGATGTAACTCATCCACTATGATGCATGAGGAACAGCCAATTAAACAAAGGAAGCCAATCATTTGTTTCCAATGTCATGATAATGGGTACTCAAGAAGAGTCACATTCCCACAAACAATTAGTGTTGAATCCAATTCATATCAAAGTATCTACAGATGATTGGGAACTCAGTCCGATCGTGATTCCGAAACTAGTTATAGATCAGGATGAATATGATGAGGATGAGGATGAAGTTATGAGCTCCTATGTTATAGTAGTTAACTCCAACCTTAGAGAGGAAAATTGTGAAACCGTAGCCATCGATGAAGCGATTGCGTCGGACAAAGAAGTTTCAATCAAGAACTAATGAAGAAACAGGCTTGAGAAATGATGTATCTTTCAAAATCACATTTCGACATTTAATAATTCAAAGATTTATTATTCAACTCATGAAAGTATAACCGATTAAAAATCAATTTTTTTAATATATCTTTTAAAAATAATTTTTATGAAAAAAAATTTATTATTAAAAAAATTATAACAAATAGATAAAATACTTAAAATGATATTTTAAAATAAACTAATTTTTCAGTTGAATCTTTATTTTTAATTTTTTTAAAGAGTGTTTTATCAAAAAGATAAAATAACATAAAAATTACTTTTAAACTAACAGACTCAATAAAAGACTAAGCGTGTGCTTGCATTATCGTTTGTAAATATACTTTTAAAAAAATGTGATTTTATAAATGTATTTTTACTTAAAAATGAGTTTTATCTAATATAATTTATATTTAAATATTTTTTTACAAAATTTATTTGAATTATATAACTAAATTTACTTTTAAATGTATATTTATTAAAGATATATATATATATTTTTAAAGTTGTATTTATAATTGTAACGTGTTGTAGATAATAAATTAAAAATACAAAAAATAAAAAATACATAAATATCGTAAGTGATATTTTTGTTTAATACTTGTAAGATAAAATTAAATTTATGAACGTAATTTTGATTTTAATGTAACCCAAACTTACTCTAAGAGAGTATTGCCCAATAATTGTTATTATCATTTTGTTAAACTATAAATATTATAGCTAGTGTCTAGTTGTAATCATATTTAATATTTAATTTTACCACCAACTGCAAGTCTGCATATTACTCCAACAACAACACAGTTGCGGCCTCATAGCTCATACTTTCGTTCCAAGAAAGCCATAAAGCGATCAAGGAAAAGAGTACATGTCAGTGTGCACCTACTGCTCCTGAAGTGTAAAAAACACGGCAGTTGCTTGCTTTTCAAGCAATCCATGTGGAAGTAAATCTATAAAAAAATACATTCACAAAACTCGACTTCTTTGAAAATAATAAATTTGTATTGTCTTAAGAATATATTGAGTTTTTGAAATTCGATTGACATGTTCCTTTATATTTGAAAAGATAATAATATTTCCTACGATATATATTTCATGCATCTTGATCAAAATCAGATTATATCATAGTATAAAGATATGCTAAAAGTTGACTACAAATTCATGTTTTCGTTGTTTTATGGAATTCATTATAAAGATATGGCTGAAAAAATGTTTTTTAACTTTCATTTGATTGTTTTGTAATTATTTCTAACTAAGATTAAACAAGACAATTACTAAGAAAAGTAATTTAGTCTTTAATAAAAAAATTAATTTAACCACAATGATTAATATTAATTTATTGTGACTTTTATTTTCTTCTACCAATCAGCCAATGACTCTTATATATATGTGTCTCACATATATAGAGAAGAGTCTCACATATATAGAGAAGAGAGATTGAATTAAATAAAAAATATATATTTTTTAGAGAATTTTAAGTGAAATTTTCTCCTCTTTAAATTCTTAAATTGAAATTTAAATTTTATCAATAACTTTTTTACTATTGTAATGATTCAACTTATTAATCATGTACTTGTAACACATTTCTTTATCCAAGTATTTATTTTTATTTTTATTTCTTCTCTTATTTTATCACCATTTATTGTCATCATCAATCATTCCACTTTAATGACACCCTACATGAGGATTTGGGAAGAAAAAATAAACTTCAAAATATGCATTCAAGTCCTGTTTACAATAATAAGAGCAAAACAATCAATTTATGGTTCTACTATCTTAATCTCATATTAAATATATGTTTGTGGATTGGCATGACATTATGACATCGAGGTATCGTAGAAGCGACATAGTATAGTTTTTACTTTTTATTAAAACTGTGTGGTAAATTATCGTAATTTTACAACTTCATCTTCAATTTATATATGAATTAAGTAATTTGTATCATAATAATTAACTTATTAGACTATAAAAGGTGCATAAATAAAAGAGATAAAATTCAAACATGCATCAAGTTATTCCTTCGTCTTAAAATAATCAACCTATTTGATTATTTCACATGAGATTTGTTTATCTCTTAAAATAATCAACCTATTTGATTATTTCACATGAGATTTGTTTATCTCTTGTGGAATTTTGGATTATTAAGGTTCAATTTTCATGGAAAGCATAGGGTTAAAAAAAATTAGTGTATTTAGCCTTACTATATAAATGAAAAGTGAAATATATTAAATTGATAGTAACGTATTCTCCCAAAAATAAAATATAAGTAAAAATAATAGTTAAAAAGTTGATGTATCTCGTTAAAAATTAAGATAAGACGTATCAATTTTTCAACTACTTTTTTATTTATATTTTATTCCAGAGTAGTATATATATAATATATATTATATTGTACAAATTACTAGAGTTCAATTTTCATGGGAAGCGGAGAGTTAAAAAAATCGGTGTATTTAGCATTACAATAAATGGAAAGTGAAATATATTAAATTGATACTGATGTACATATATAATATTAATTATACAATTTAGAAATATGATTAATATAATTTAAGCTAAATAGCACTCGTGGTCTCTTAACTTAATTTCCGTTAACGTTTTAGTCCTTTATCTTTTTTTCTCGGTCTAGTCCTATATTTTAATTTTAAGTGACAATTTGATCTTTTATGTTTTAAAATGTCAACAATATAATCATTTTTTTTACAAAAATTCATCAAAATTTTCAACCAAAACCCATAAAATTAATTATATTCTTTCATATAATATAAATTTCATCAAATCCGTAACTCAAATCTACAAATAAACTCACATTTTCATTCTTTATTTCACTTAAAATTAAAATAAAGGACCAAATAGGGAAAAAAAAAGATAAAGGACTAAAACGTTAACTGAAATTAAGTTAATGGACCACCGGTGCTATTTAGCCTATAATTTAAAAGGATGTAGACGGTCATGTAAAACAATTTTACACTACTATAAAATAAAAATCCATTATTTTGCCACATACTCCATTTTCTAAAGGAAGTTTGAAATTAGTAGTACGACATCCGATATATCATGGTCTCTTCTTGAATATAAGTGTAATTAAATTTACATTTACAATACATATTCATTAAATTTTAATTAATATCAATCGAAAAATTTAAAATGTCAACGATTTTGGAACATTTTGTTTTTACAAATAGGTCACTTATCATAGGATGAAAGGGAGTATCTTTTAAGATTATGCATATTTCTTGACAAAATTATCAAGTGTATTAGTTTTATGATAAAATGAGTTTTATACATTCGTGAGTACCAATTTATTCAAAAGTCTCTAGACGGGCTCACAATATTTTCCAACATAACAAGAGATCTTATTCCAACTATAAAAAGGCATGTGGTGATAAAACTCTTGACTCAGAATTTTCTACTCAAGTCTTATACAGTCCAATGGTTGTGACGAAATTGAAGTAAGTCAAACTATTTGCCGATGAGATTATTAGTAGTTAGGTTCAATTATAAATTAATTTGTCTCCTTAAAATGTTATCGAATGCTACATTTTTAAATAGCTATTGTCGATTTTTATATTCTTTATTGCAGTTTTAATTTAAATTTTATATATGTAAATACAAATCTTGATGAATTTTTTTCTCACTAATTAAATTTAACATATTAATTTTAAAATATTTAATCACCTTATAAAACTTAGACTAACTTCACCGATAAAACAATCTTAGAGGAATGTACCTCCCAAATGCGACCTACACAAGAATTTGTATTCTTAATAGAAGCAATAAGATTCACCGTAAAATTAGTGCCAATTTGTCTCTTAGCTGGGCAGCAACAACTATAACTGATTTCCCAACTTCTCAAAGCTCTAAACCTTGTATGGAAATGTGAAGTTCCTACAAAAATTTGTGTATTTTTTGGGTTCGCAAACTCTTCCTTTTTTTAGAAATAAAATTTATGGATGGGAGTACGAGAGCTACTCTTCTTGATAGATTCTCTGCAAAAGAAACTCTAGATAAGAGTTATATTCTCTTCAATATTAAATATAAAATAAAGTAAATCAAAAAATAAATATATTTAATTTAAATTTTATATTAAATATATTACTTTTGATCAAATTTTATCTAATATTCAAAATAAGAGGGAATATTATTGTTGATAAGTTTACATTGTGTTGTGTTTTCTGTGTTTGGATGCTTGGAATCTACTGTCCACATCTTTTTTTTAATGTCCAAAATATAAAGAAATATAGAAATTGGTATTCGATTGGATGGAAATGGCAGCTCTATCAAATGTGGTTGGTGCTCAACGTTTTGGAGGCAGTTTAAAAGAAACAAAAAAAGGTAAAAAGAAAGGCACGACACTTGATATGGTTGGCGACTACACAGAGTACTTGGGTTATGAAAAATAAGATTTTTTTTTGTCTTAATAAGATTTTATTAAGAGGGAAGTATTTTTCTTTTTCTTTTTCTTTTTACCATAGAGAGTATTAAACATTCGATCATTGGAGAATGGAATAAAAAGATATATCAATTAGTTATATTTACTCAATAATTTTGTAACCCGATGGTTTGTTTATAAAGCTTGTAATATTATTTTTCATCACAATTATGTAGTTGTAATGGTTTGAAATGCTCTTTCGTAGTTCTCAATATTAATTTCATCTATTTATAAAAAGCTGTACATTAAACTTTTTAATTGATCCATAATTATATTTCAACTTTATAAAAGTAATCATAAATCTGTTTATAAGGGTTATGAAAAAAATTTGTCAAAAAATAAAAATGATAAAAAAAGACTAACATTCATCTCCCTTGTAAAAGATAAAAAAAACAAAAATAAGTAAAAAATCAAAATAGATATTAAGTCAGGTAGTAAAAGATAAAAAATATATTTAATCTTATAATTTATTAATTACGTAATTTCTCTCGCTAAAGAAAATATTTTATTTATTTATTTGGTGAAGAAAATATTTTCCATTCATATATATGATCTTGCAGGAAATATAGAATATTTAGGTTCATGAATGTTTGTTTTGTTGGGAATTTTTTGAATGCTGCGATATGATATACCATTAATAACGTGCTGTACAGTAAGAGCTGGACGTGCAGCACATTAGTACGGTTTTGAGCTGTACTACAACTACTATATAAATCGCAATTACAAGATGTCTAACAACAAATTTCCAAATAAAAATAGTTCACATTTGAATTAAGAAACTAAACTTGAATTATTGCCTTCCATGCTTTAATAGATGAATGGCTGGCAACAAACACTTGCCTCTATTTGGTAGCTGATTAATATACTTTGGTTTATTGAAAACATGTTCCTTTGTCGTCATCATTGCGTTTGCAGGCGCGTGAGTGACTGTGTGACCCCACAAGCACACTGGGATAACATTAACGATTTATTTATTAAAATAGAATATTATAAACGAATCCCAAGTTTAATTAATTCCCAAAGTTAAAAATATAAAAACCACCTTTACTTAACTTATGATGAATTATTCCATATACACAAAGAATAGAGTATACATAAATTATGCTGTGTATTTTTGGATCTGTTTAATAAATGAAACGGAGTAGTATATATAATAAGGAAAGAAGAAAGAAGAAAGAGAAAAACAAATCTGCCAAGAGAAGTAAAGTTAGCAACAATCCAAACAGTTAGGACCCAACCGGAATTAGCGCTCTTCTTCACCATTCACAATTGCTTTCTGAATCAATAATCTCACTCTTCTTCACCAAAAACCCTAATTCTTCAATTTTCATCTCACAATTCTCGCTTGTAACTTCGATCGGATTCGTCTTGCGTTTTCAAACTGGGAATTGAATTCTGCTGGAGATCCGATTGATCGGTTTGTAATTCTTCCGATCGGCATTGTTCTATCGTGTTCCGAAATCTGGTTGATTTTCAGTGGTCGAATCTGAACGCGGTTTTTCTTCTTTCGATCAGCTTATTATTTCAATGCTTGCAGATGTAGCTAGGATTCATGGTATTACGATAGGTTATGGTTGGAAAACCAGGGTTAACTGAGTTTTCGCTTACGATTTAGTTTGGTTTTGAAAATCTCTTTTTCTCTGTACGTAAAATTCAGTGGCAGTTTCACTGTTTTTGGACATGAGAAGCTCCTGGTTGAATAAATTGTGGATGATTTTCGGTCCTAAACCGCCAGTGAGCTGGTTAATATTAAGCGTGATCAGTGTTCTCGCACTGATTACAGTGTTTGGTTCTTCATCTTCAAATGCGATTGATTCATCGCCTCGGATACCTGCTTCTCTCATCTACACAAACTATAGGAGGATTAAAGAGCGTGTAGCGGTTGATTATTTGGAGTTAAAATCTGTTTCTAGCGGTGGTGCGAGGCAAAGGGAGTTAGGGCTTTGTGGAAAAGAAAGGGAAAATTTCGTGCCGTGTCACAATGTCACTGCCAATTTGTTGTCGGGATTCGAACAGGGGGAAGAGCTGGATCGGCACTGTCAAGTGTCGAAGGAAGACGAACGGTGTTTGGTTCGTCCTCCCAAGGAGTATAAAATTCCGTTGCGTTGGCCAAGTGGCAGGGATATTATATGGAGTGGGAATGTGAAGATAACCAAAGATCAATTTCTTTCGTCTGGAAGTATGACCAAAAGGTACTTACTTCCTTTGGATAAAAGAAAAAGAAATCATTTATGCTATAACTAGTTTTGAATTGCAGTCGTAGTTGCATTGTGATTACTAAAATTGTAACTACTGACTGCTTGAATGATTTTTAATTATGGATTATAGACTGGTTGAATGAAAGTAATGTAGCTTTTATTAGGGCTGTGATTTATAATGATATTTATTTTCTTCACTTTCTTAAATTGTCGTTATGATTTTTCTAGATTGATGCTACTAGAAGAGAATCAAATTGCCTTTCACTCAGAGGATGGTTTGATCTTTGACGGCGTGAAAGATTATTCTCGCCAACTTGCTGAGATGATAGGGCTAGGAAGTGATACGGAGCTTTCTCAAGCTGGTGTAAGTCTTTTATTCACCATAATCCACCAATTGTTGTTTTTTGGGGAACCATAATGTTTTACGGGAACAGTAAACCATAATTGTTGTTTTTTATTCATCATAATGCTATTCATCTGCCTATATTCTCTTCTCGTTCTCATTAAGGACTGGTCTTTTGTTACATAATATATGTGACTGATCTATTTTGATCATAATATTCAGGTTCGAACTATACTGGACGTTAATTGTGGATTTGGTAGCTTTGGAGCTCATTTGTTGTCACTTAAAATAATGGCGGTTTGTATTGCGGCGTATGAGGCAACTGGCAGCCAAGTTCAATTGTCTCTTGAGAGAGGCCTTCCTGCTATGATTGGCAACTTCATTGCAAGACAGCTTCCGTATCCATCATTATCGTATGACATGATTCACTGTGCTCAATGTGGCATCATTTGGGACGAAAAGGGTAATTTTATAGTTAGTGAGCATTACTATTTCATTATTAGCTGAATGGCTTTGCTTATAGCCTTCATATAGTTCAACCCTCGTTGTCATTATAGTTTCTTACATACCTACAAACAGATTCATGTCATATAATTTATATTTTATATTTTAAATTCAACTCATTACAGAAGCTGTATTTGATGACAAATGAGAGAGATAACTGATTAGGGTGTGTATAACATTTGGTGCTGTAGACTGTGAAACTAAAATTAGTATGACTAGGCTGCTTGTTAAATGCCAAATTAGTGATTGTGGTATCCCTAACCCTTGAAATGATACAGACGTGGTGAATGGTGAACCTGTGTGTTAGAGATCTAAACTCATTCTTGACCTTACCTAACAATTCAATTTTATGGGATAATTGATCGTTGACAAGTAATTATGTTTAAGAATCAATATATTCAAACATTCAGAAACACCATCTTGTCACCCCCATTATTTTTAGTTTTACTAGATTTCAGCATAAAATAGTGGGCCTACATATTATCTGTGCTTAAAGCTTAAAGAGCTTTTCCACGAAAAGCCATGCTAATAATAGTGAACTATTATTGGCTTCCTCCTAATTGCCAAGCATTGGGACAGTGGAACCATGATAGCAGATACACATGAACTGCATACTGTTTGGTTTTTTGTAGCGTCTCCATAGCCTCTTAGTATTTTATGTTTATTTATCTTTTATAAGCTGATTTAATATCTTGTATATGACCTAGCAGGGAATGTATATGATTAAGTCCAAATCTAAGTCACTTTCTGATTTGCTTTAGACAGTTTGTGGTCAGTAGTCTATGTATTTATTAATATCTTGCTTATAGCATATAAATATGTGGGGGTTTATTATATAACAGGTGCTCACTTTTAATTAGTTTGTATCAAATCAAATGGATGATTGAAACAAATGGATGTAATGTTTTTATAAAAATGTAACCCCATTTTCTCTCTATACCATTGCCATTTCCTTTTTGCTTTTTCCACCCTTCTGTGACTTTTCTATCACATATTGAATATTGTTTAGCTTCTGTGTGAACTGCTATCCTTGGATATCTGACATTGAATTCATCCTACAGATGGAAAGTTCCTCATAGAAGTCGACCGTGTTCTTAAACCTGGAGGATATTTCGTTTTAACATCGCCTACAAGCAAGCTACATGGTTCATTGAGAGAGAAAAAGAGAATCACATTGAACCCAATGGAAGAGCTGACCCAGCAACTTTGTTGGACTCTCCTAGCCCAGCAAGATGAGACTTTCATCTGGCAGAAGACTACTGACCTGGAGTGTTATGCATCTCGGTAAGGATATTTGGATTAGTGTTGGTATTATTAATGATTAATAATTATTGTCAATAGACTGTTTATTGGAGATGACTGATATCAACTACTGCTAGTTACGATATTGTCTTTCTCCGTTCAACACTTACTATGATAATATAATAATAGCTCTTCTGGGATATTTGGTTTTTTATCATAGCAAGCAGCATGCTATCCGACTATGTAAAGACGGGGATGACCCTCAATCATATTATCAACCTCTTGTACCGTGTATAAGTGGGACTTCTAGCAAGCGCTGGATTGCAATACAGAATAGATCCTTTGATTCGGAGTTGAGTTCAGCTGAGCTTGAAATTCATGGAAAGTATTATTTCTTAGAAGCTTTCTGCTTGCATCTTCTTCTCGAAATTTCTTTCCCATTTTGTTCTGATTTTCCTTTTCATGTATGTTTCTTTATTGTTGCAGGAGTTCAGCCTGAAGAGTTTTATGAAGACATGCATTTCTGGAGATCAGCCGTTGACAATTATTGGTCACTACTTACACCGCTAATTTTCTCTGACCATCCAAAGAGACCTGGAGATGAAGATCCACTACCTCCATATAACATGATCCGGAATGTTATGGACATGAGTTCTAATTATGGGGGTTTGAATGCTGCACTGCTGGAGGAGAAAAAATCAGTCTGGGTCATGAACGTTGTTCCTGCCAGGGCCTCTAATGCACTTCCTCTCATACTAGATAGAGGTTTTGCTGGTGTTATGCATGACTGGTAAGTTGCTATTTGTTCATGATTTAGGCAAGTTATCATGTATGATCTAGACAAAGTTTCTCTATAATTTAAAAACTAATTGGATGTAAGACTGTTTTGGTTGAGGGTGATAAACTGATAATACCACAAAAGCCTGATAAATTTATTTGTCTTACACTGTCACTGGCAGTGCTTATGACAGACAATAGAACACTGGTGTATACTAGTTGGAAAAGTAACAGCAACTTTAGATTATTTACTTCAAAAGATATGTATGTTCATGATTATTTTACTACTAAAAATGATTTAGTGGTGTTTGTAAAATATGTGCAAAATAATTCCCTAGCAACTTCTTATTTTGTAAATTATTTTGACATTTAATGTAAGATTGGACAGTTTCATAAATATGCCAATAATTTCCTTTAATAAAACCCACCACACATAGGTGCTGAAGTTTCAGTGATAAATACTGGTTTTTTTTTAATCCAAAACACCCTTAGTTTTCTTAATTTGTTTTCCTTTTGAGAATGAATTTGAAGGTAAAGGTAGCATGCACCTGATTTGTTGATTGAAACTTAACCTAGTTTATTGCAAAACCCAATTCTAAAGAACATCATCCGTCAATTTGTAGTCCCATCCCTAAATTCTCTTTTCTTTGGAATTTATTGACATAGCTTTTTGTAAAATACTGTTAATGCATATGATATGAGCTTCTAGATAAAAATTTTGTTTCTAACTATTGATGTTGATCTTCAGGTGTGAACCTTTTCCCACCTACCCGCGAACATATGATATGCTTCATGCAAATGGACTTCTGTCACAGTTCATTTCAGAACGGTGCAGCATGATAGACTTATTCTTGGAGATGGATAGGATACTGCGACCAGAGGTATGATCTTGGGGCTTGTATTCCTTTTCATGAGTTTGCTGGAAAGTATCATCATTAATACACTGATTTTTTTAAGATGTAGCAGAGAAGTAATCTGGTACTTTCCATCCTTTTCCTTCCTGACCTTTTTTTTGCACAACCTCCAGAAAGGATGATCTCATCTTGGCAGATGATAGTTTGATAAGCCAGTTGTTGACTCTAATGAAGCATGCTCATTTATTATTGTGATTCCCATTTGATATTCATTATTGGACTTGTGTGTGTTTTTTAATACAAGTAGTTGTCAGTCTTGGTGTATTGTAAAGGTTATGAAGCCTTATTTTTTATTGTGTCATTATTTTTTGTAGGGATGGGTCATTTTTTCTGATACAGCGACAACAATTGAGATGGCTCGCACGCTTGCAACTCAAGTACGTTGGGATGCAAGGATAATTGATCTTCAGAATGGCAGTGACCAGCGGTTACTTGTTTGCCAGAAACCATTTTTGAAAAAATGATTGAGCACTAGAATATCTTATCAATCACCATGACAGATGAACACAATTTTTTTGCTCTGGTAATTTCTCTAGACCTTTTTTTCTTCTAAACTGGGTAAATAGTCTTGTTTTGGTAAAAATGGGTAGCATTTAACTTAGTATTAAACATTATGGTTGCATTAAAATAATTGTGCCGGTCATGCCAGACGCAAGGTCTGCATTGTTCGTGATGTGGACTCCTTTGGATACCGGTCATGTTTTTTTGTGTGGGGGCTCTAACACGGTGATCCCATATGTGTCATCCTGTAATATTGTCTGAAATTCAGATAATGGTGTTTGTGTTGACAGCTATGTATTTGCCTAGCTATAGCATGCATCTGAAATAATTTGTCACTACTAATTTCAGGGAATGGATTGTTTATTTGGCACGTGTATATATAGAGAGCTCAGAGCCTTGACTTCATCAATCTTTACCACAACTGGATCAAGAGATTGAAGAAGCTGTAGATTGTGAAGGTTCATGTTGAATTTAGCTACAGTTCATTTTTTTTGGCAAGGCTGTTTGTAGTAATTCATTCATCCAATATCTTGTTAGCATTTTTTCGTCTTCCTTATTTCTTTATTGATCAATGGACTTCTAGCATTTATGTTGAACAATCACTAGTTTTTGAGAATGTGAATGGCCACGAAATTCAAGAATGAAATTGATATAGTAGCAGAACCTTCCCTTGCTCCAGGTGCTCTAATCAGGTTGAATCAGGTTGGCTAAGGATAATCTTCATCTTGCTGTAACGGTTGAGAACACAGGCATTGCATAACAATTTTTTGTTGATCTACTGGTTCTAATTTTCTACAGATATACTTTCAATTTTTAAGAGACTTTTCAATTTAAAGTTTCAAAGAAAAACATTCAAAATTGAGAACAGTAATGCCCTTACAGAACTCTTGCGAGTACATTTCTAGCATTTTCCGACGTGTCATTGTATTCATTTAAAACCTTAAGCATGTAATTATTTGTTTTTCTGGACAACATGAAGAGAGAGATCAAGGAAATTTGAGGTCCTACCATATCAAAATGCAAACATTATTTTCATAGTAAACCGCAAGTTTATATCATGTAGTTTATGGTATATGGTGGAATGTGGAGGAATGAAAAATAAACGGAAAAGTGGGTAAGGATATATTTTTGAAAAATAGACTGGAGGTATACATGAAAGGTATAGGAATAACAACCATGATTTTAATTGTTTTTGCATTGTGATTTCATCAATCTGAAGTTGGGCAAGTGATATTGCTCAATAACCAAAGTGTTAAACACCAATTCGTGGTCAACAAAATGCAGAACAGTTTTTTAAAAGTCTTTCTCCCCGTCTAGCATTGTAAACATGCAATCTTTCGTTTTTCTTTTAAATAAATTTACATATTGCCCTTACTCTGGACAATTAATTATTGTCCTTTCTACGTGGATTTGATTTGCGTATGCTTTAGAAGTCAAAAGCTAGATTCCTCCTTCCTAAAATAAAAGACATCAGTTTTCAGTTTAGTTTAGAAAGTAAATTTCATCAGTACATTGCGCAATGAAATTTGCAGTTGATCACGTGCCCTTGGATTGAATAAATCTTACTATTTCTTTCTAAATTAAGCGGTATTTAAAGGATATTCAATTAGGCTTATATGTCTATAAAAAAATACTGTTTTTTTTTACTCATATAAAAAATACTGTTCATTTAATCTTTATTGATTTTAATTGAACTTTTTAAATGTAGTTTAGGTTTTATGTACAATTGTGGTTTGAATTAGTGCATCTAAAACCAAACTTGCATACAACTTCAGATCAAATATGGATTTGTTATTCAAAACATATTTTTTTATTCTCGCATATTTAGCATTTTTTTTTCAACCATTTTTTTTCTTCTCAATAATATACATAAAGAATGGTTTTTAAATCATAGTTCAACTAACAAATATTGATATTGTTAAGTTCAACGTCATTTTCGAAATTCGAACTTGAGCATTTGTGTGAATTAATTATGGTAGTATTAATCATCTCTTCTAAAGCAAAAAAAAAAACATATACAATGAATTACATTTTATAATTTTAAGATTTATCAAAATAATAGCAAATTCCAAACTTAACAGAAAATTATATTATAATTTTTTTTGTCTTTTCTTTGAATAACAGTTAATTTAGGGTTGTTAAATGTGATGTACCCTGTACACAGATACATCAAGCGAGAGTGAGATATGTTGATCTTAATTCTGCAATCACTCAATCATATATTGTTTTTATTGTTAACCAAAATATTTTATTCAAACCTATAATCCCTTTTTTTTTAAATAATTAGAGAAGAGATTTGTGACCATTTTGCAATTGTCTTGAAGAATTTGAACTTGATCTATTAAAATTGAAATTACAAAAGTTATTTCTATTGAGCTGACACCTCGAAGGCACATAAAGAGGGTTGTAAAAATTATTATGACACTTGTAAAAAAAAATGAAATCATCACATCCTATAATTAATACTTACTCCGTCGTTATTTATAAGACCCGATGATACTTTTTACACATTAAAAAAATTGGTAGTGTAATTAATGTGGATAATTAAATTTAGACGTGCGCTGAATTTATAATTTTAAAATTTTCATAAAAAATTGTAATATTATGCATACAGTTAGACAATAATGCAGTCAGTTGTTTTATTCTGCTTTGAGTCTTGTCCTTAATGTATCGCGATTTTTTCTCCCGATGGATTGAAAAGTGCAAATATTTATAAATTACTTTTAACCTCAATTTTCAAACAATGTAATACTGCTTTGGGGTATCGAAACATAATAGAAAGCAAACATTGATTAGAAATATATGTTAAGGATAATTTTTTTGTGGTATCCAAGCAATTTAACATTTGAAAGAAGTTACAAATATATTTGTGTATATAATCATACAAAACAAATTCAATATTTCAAAAGAGCATACATATTTTCGTCTAAGTCTATATCACCAATAGTATTATAAGAAAGATTAGAAAAAGACATGATAAATAATATAAATTACATCTAAAGAACTTTATATTTTAATATCAAATTATTGACCTAATTCTAAATTATATTTCTCTATGTGGTTTATATATTAATTTTAGTTATCTAACAAATGACGTGGGACAATATTGTATATAAAAATTGGAATATAAATAATTACTTGTAAAGTATAACTATAAAATATATTTTATAAATTTTACTAAAAATGATTATTTTTTCATTAAAATGTGATTTTTTTTTCATAATGATATTGTGTAATATTTAGTTGGAGAAAATTAAACAATAACAAAAACAAAAATGTGTAATTATATCAAAGTCCAAAGGCCGAGAACAACTTCAACTCACAACAATTGATCACAAGCATATCAAAGCCCATAAATATAATTAAAATTCAAAACTATAAACTCGAAAAACATAAAAAATCTTACGCTTTTTGTTTTGCTGAAAGAGATAAAAGTCTAAAAGCATGTAAAACATGAGCATAGAAAGAAACACAAATCAGATGCAACAAAGTGCAAATTTATAGAAAATCCATCTAACATATATTTCAATAGCAAGAGTTGCATCGGGAACTAAGCATATTTGTCGCCGCTTTCCAATTTCCAAACAAACATAAGCAATATGGAATATAGAATAACTTCCACTAATTAGTGTCATGTACATATTTCTCGAGAAAACTTTAAAATGATCCAATATTAAGTGGAGAGTTAAAATTATATGGAGAATGATTACCAATGAAAGAACAATGAATGTCGAATAAGAAATATTGTTGATTGTATTGTAACTCATGGCACATGAGTAGTTCTAAAAAATATATTAGATGCTAATATTTGACTAAGAACCAAAATAGGCTAGAATACACTTAGTAAAGACAAAAATATGTGTTAAAGCAAATTGTCAAATTACAAGTATCATAAGGAGAATGGAAGAGTATCTCTTAAATGTGTCACATCATATTCTTTTTTATGTGTCAATATTTGAATGAAATGACACAATATTAAATGATGTATCTTAATAGTATTTGAGAGTTTATTTTAATATATTATAATAGATATGTGTATGACTATTACTAAATTATCCTTTTGTGTATAGATGCATTTAATATTAATTTTTTATATTTCAAGAAAATTTTATAGTATTAATAAGAGATATATTTGAAAAAAGAGTAATAAATGCATCTAGAGAGAGGTTATTTAGGCCAATTTTTGGTCTAAAATTACCTCTCTAAATAATTTTTTAATCTCTTTTGTTTAAATAAGTGATTTTTACATGTATTTAGTTTTTCCTTCGTTTTTTTGTTGTGATTTCATTGTCTTAGTGTGGTGTTGCATTTGTACGTCATGCGACATTTTGTTTTTCCGTCTTGTTGTGGTATTTTTTAGTTTAGATTTAGAGATCAACTTAAATCAAGTGTAAATTCAGTCAACGACTTTTACATTGTCAATGTTGCAACTCCGGAGATATGAATATTTAGAACATTTCAATTATATCATATTTGTAAGTTGTCACATTTGTAGACATTTTGTCATTTTATGCTATTAATCTGGGTGTCGTGAATTTATTCGCATGTTCATCATTTTCGGTCTTAGCGATTTTGATGTAATTTCTATCAACTTGAATAAATGAATATTTTATTTAGTCAAAAAAGAAATTAAGACAAACAAATATATAAAAATAGTTTTATAATTAGAGACGAATGAAATAGTTACCAAATAATAAAATATAATAATGTTAAAAGAGAAGTATTAATAACACCGTCTCTTTTAACGCTCGCTCTTTCAAGTGGATTTTGTACTTTGAAAATGAATGTCATGTCTTTAGTGGGTGGAATATTAATTTCACCGAAAATAGAGTAATGCTCTTGTAAAAAAATAAAATATAAAAATAGTTTACAATTTAATAGATAGAGTAAGATTTAGAGAGAAGGAGACAGTGATGGAGGGAGATTATTTACATTACAAACAATTTTTGGAAAAAACAACTAAGAAACAACCTTTAGGTTGGGTGATTGGCGAAGTTTAAGAAAGAGTACAGCGAAGCATAGTAATGACTCCTTCCTATTTGCGCGCCTTTTTCAAAATCTGACATCCAACGGTCCAGATCTAGTCTTCCACAAGTTCCTCCACCTATATAACCACCCCACCCTACATTCCCTTCTTCCTCGCATTCTTCTTCTTCTCAAACACATTACAATACAAACGTTATTTTCCCCTCTAATTACACAACAATGTCGACAGAGAAGGAGAGAGAGACTCAAGTTTACATGGCCAAGCTTGCTGAGCAAGCCGAGAGATATGATGGTTTCCATTTTCTTCATGTGCCTTTCATCTTAATTATAACTTTAATTGCTCGCATTATTATTTAATTGTGTCTTATTGGGATTTGCTCAATTAGAAATCATAATCACAAACGCGGTCATTTCTTTTTAAGTTTAGCTATACGTATATATGAAATCAAATTAAAATTTATCTAATTGATTTGATATATATATTATATAGGGCATAAGGGGAAATAATTAAGAATATATATTTGGTTGATATTTGGAGTTTATAAAATCAATTCTGCATTCGATACTAGTTTGATTCTACAGGCGTGGGATCATAAAACGTTTATTTAATCTCAAAATTGATTCTTTCTCATACTAGATTGATTCTTATGAACCTTTAAAATTAATTAATGTTATCAAAATTTAGTATAAACAAGTGTTGCAATGTATATCATCGTGCATGATTAGACTGATAATGAGTTGTTACGTAGGATTCAATATGTGGTGTTAATATGCTAATTGAAAACAAATGAATGATGTAAAATGTTGATATAATGATATCTCTCTGAATGAACCTTCTTACTTGTATATGATGCAGAAATGGTTGAGTGTATGAAGACAGTAGCAAAACTTGATGTTGAGCTAACTGTGGAAGAGAGGAACCTCCTCTCTGTGGGATATAAAAATGTCATTGGTGCAAGGAGAGCTTCTTGGCGCATTATGTCTTCAATTGAACAGAAAGAAGATTCTAAAGGAAATGAGAACAATGTGAAAGTCATCAAGAGTTATTGCCAAAAGGTTGAGGAGGAACTATCCAAAATTTGTAGGGACATTCTTACAATTATTGACCAACATCTCATTCCTTCTTCCACCGCAGGAGAAGCTACCGTTTTCTACTATAAGATGTGAGTCATGTTTTGTTTGTGACATTTTCTTGGTTAATTTAATGATTATCTGCTTTTGAAAATCTGTTTCCCCTAATGGATTCAAACTGCTTGTTCCATATTTTGTAAATGGATTTTAATGCAGTAAAAAGTTCTTAGTTAATTTAATAATGTGGTCACTATATTTTGATCATTGGATGACAGATCATACAACTCATATGTTTAATTTAGTTTGTAATTTAAATCCAAATTGTTAGTCATAATGCGAACCGCTTGATATGAATTCATAATTGAATCATATATTAGTAGTAGAGATAAAAGGGAACGTTTGTATCTTGGGTTTATGTTTTGTATTTCAATATGTTACATCCTGAGAAATAAAAGGTAACAGAACATTCTACTTATGGGTACTGTTATTGCAAAAGTTATTGTGTTATATAGCAAGATATCTCTTTGTTGTTGCTAGCTTTTTCATGCTTTGGTTCTCTATTTGATTTCTATAAGCTTGTTGGATTCAGGAAAGGTGACTATTGTCGATATCTTGCTGAGTTCAAGATCGATCAGGATAGGAAAGAGGCAGCTGAGCAGTCACTGAAGGCATATGAGGTTGGTATCTGATATTTTCCTCATTTATTTCACAACTGAATTTCTTGTGTTTATCTCTCTATATGTGGTGATTTGTTTTAACGTACACAATACTCCGGTGATCGTTAGGCTGCATCAGCCACTGCAAGCAAAGATCTTCCATCAACACATCCAATTCGTCTTGGACTTGCACTCAACTTCTCAGTCTTCCACTATGAGATAATGAACTCTCCTGAAAGGCAAGTTACTTATACACTGTATTTCATTTGGGCTCAAATGTACTGGGTTTGGAAGAGTGTCTGGCTTGGTAAAAACTTTCCCCACCTCCAACTTGAGTTCTGATGTACACATTAAAAAAAAAAACCCATTAATTTTCTGCTATTGGAATTCAGAAGTGCATTTCGCGACAATTTAAGTTGTCCGGAAATACACTTCTAGAATACGGACGGTGTTTTAGTAGCGAGGGTGGGATGAAAAGTAGTGCCCATTCGGCTTAGCGTGATCAAAAGTGTGAATTTTATATCTTTAATAATCAGCCCATTTGACCCAAATGGCCGTTTAGAGTTTACAGAACATTATTACTCATTAGGTATTGACCCATCCATCCAAGTTAATAAACCATCATTTGTTATGAAATATAGGAGTATAACTTTCTCACTTCCCATCACACAAATAATCCAATGGGATTGGCCTATTTGTAGTATGCTAGCTCTTCAAGAGGTGAGAATGTGTCCAAGAATACTCCTTATTGAGAGATCCTTGTTTTGCATCTTTTGTGAAAAACAACTTTCTTAGAAGACATCATACTTTTGTTACTCTACTGGCCACGAATAGAATTATCTAAATACATCTAGATTTAATTCAAAAACATCACACTCATATGTCCTTCCAATACTATTATCATCTGCATAGGTTCAATGAAATGATTTTGTTGCTAACTCTCGTTTAAATGTTGCTACTGAAACATACAGGGCCTGTCATTTGGCTAAACAAGCTTTCGATGAGGCAATTGCGGATTTAGATACCTTGAGTGAAGAGTCATACAAGGACAGTACTTTGATCATGCAATTGTTGAGAGACAACCTTACTCTTTGGACCTCCGATTTACCTGAGGATGGAGGTAAGATAATTTTTTAGACTTAATATGTATTTGGGCTGTGCCCTGCTAATATGTTTTGGGCTAAGTAACAATGTTCAATTCCAAGACCGATACAAGGTGTTGCAGCCTTTACCTTTCCTCTTACTCAACCCCTTTTGGAACCTTGAAAAAAATCAAATTAGGACAAACAAAAATGAAAAGCTGTGACATCCTTTAAAATAAAATTCTAGGTATATTAGTCCATGTTATATTATATACTTATACAAAACAGAACAGTTTATAATTCAAACAACAACTATTCCCACCCAATTTCACACCTCCCAAGGGGATTTGAACTTCATCATTGAGGTTATAATGTTAAAAAATACTCTTACTGCCGGGCTAACTATGTAATGTAGTATACCATTATATGTTATCCACTTTTAAGTTATCAAATCATGATAGCACAAAATTATATGCAATTATCTTATGCCTCTATTTTTTCTGGATCTTCTCTTCATTTTTTTTTTCAATTTTTTGCTTTTCTTTGTATTTTTAGTTCTTTTATTTGCAGAAATTTTTGCCCTCTAACACCAACTTTTTCTTTTATTTTCGGTGATTACTTTCTTTGACTAATAGTGAGATTTAAATTATTTTTTCTTCATATTTAGGTATAATAATTAGTATACAACAAAAGATATAAAATATGGAACCTATTTCTAAAAATTTCATAACCAACTTTCTTGTTCTTTAGAGCATCTCCAACTGGAAATGACTTCTTGAGTTCTTAAAGAGTTAAAGCTAAGAACTTCTCTTTAATACTTTATTTTGCCATTGAAGTTGGTAAATTTGACCGCCATATGCAAGAATGTCCAACATAAAGAATGATTCTTATTGTTGATTAACTTAAAACAAAATATAAAAATAATTAGTCTAAGGACGTTGAGTAGCATGTGACTCATTCGATTCCTTTAATGGTTGTACCATTAGATTAAAAATATGCTAAAGTGCTCAAAGTTGATGTAGCATGATAGAACCCACCAAAATTGAGTTACGCAACTCTATAGTGGTACTCAAATAATGAATGTCCTCATGCAGGTGAAGAATTCAAAACTGAAGAAGCCAAATCTGTTGAACCTGAGGTATGTGTATGATTCGTAATTTTTGCCTATTGATTTTCATGATTTTTCTCGGTGGATGTTTATGTGTATAAAGAAGAAATGTGACTTATATGATGTTCTAAGAATTGAACTGGATCAATTGGTTTGATGGATTGAATCAAGAAACTGTCAAATGTCCTGGTATATTAAACTCACAAAATCGCTCATCTTAGAATCACTAAGAATTGGCTGAGTGCATGTTTAGATTTGTAGTGAGAATGATAGAATCACAATAAATCGCACGATTTTGGCATAAATTATACTTTGAAGTTTCAACAAAAGCACGGTGTCATCGTGATTTTGCCAAACTCAACGTTCATCCAAACATAATTAGATAATTAATGGTAATACAGTTTTGAGCTGATCAATTTTGCATTTTCATCTTGTAATAGATTTTTATTGAATTTTTTTATAACCAAATCAAGGTTGTTTTACAAGTCTTATTTTACTAAAGCAACGCTAATTCATTTCACTAATAATATACTACTACTGAATACAACATGATGACACGTCAATGTAAATATGAGAGCTAGCTAACATTTATACATGGTCACCTTTGCCACAACATGAACAACCTCGTTAGTTTATCTTTAAATAAACTCAACATTAGAGTTCGGAGAAAAAATATACATAAGATTAGTGGTGGACAAGATAATTTGACCCGACATAACCTGCCTAATCCATGTTGAATTTGGGTGACGCGGTCAGGTTGAGGCGGGTAGTCGGGTTGGTGCGGAGAAGAAAATGAGTTTATAAGAATTAAGTCGGTCGGGTTTGGGTAAATGATTTGGACCTATCGGTGACCGAACCCGACCGCCCATATTATTGTTGTTGTTATTATTATTATTATTATTATTATTATTATTATTACTACATTTAATACTTGTTATGTGAAAAGAAAAAAAAAATACAGTTTGGGCTGATGTTTACTGACCCAATCATCGCTAGCCCAAACATTAAACTCAATTACCCAAAATATGAATGAAAAATTGAATATATAAGGTTAGAAGTTCTGCTAGGATTGCTCACTCTCCCCTTCACACTCATCATCGCTGCCTCACCCGCACTCTTGTCTCTCAGCCTCACCCTCACCCTCACTCTCGTCCTTTTCAAGACTCGTCTCTCAGCCTCACTCTCGTCCATTCTCAATGTAACTGTAATCCGTTTTTACCCATCCACCGAAAACCGTCACCCAATGACCTGAATCCAACTGATTCGAAATAAAAAACAGACGAAGTTGGGTTTATAGTTATCACCCATGGATTGAATCAGGTTTGGTTTTTTGGCCTGAATCCTACCAATGTCCACCCCTACATAGGATCACAAGCTTTTCTTGAAGGAGCATAGGATCACAAATAATAAATTTATATATGTTTTTTCTATTATTAATTATTAATTTCTTATCTAACAAAACACATAATACAATCATTAATGTTAATTTAAATTTCATATTTTTTATATTTAATGTTAATTTAATACTTATTATATCATAGAAGATTAAAAAATATATTTAATTATCATTAATTTACTGTCAAAAAAATTATCACTAATTCAACTATGATCCAATCACTACCACTACTAAAGGAGTGAATCAGTACCTCAGTTGATTCAATAACTTATCCTATTTCTAAAACATTACTTAGTAGAGATAGATTCTATCATGTGATAATTACATGTCAAGTTCATGAGTAGTTTCTGTATCAATTTATATTTTTTAATCATTAACTAAACAATATATTTTCTTATAAACAAATATCTGTGGTTAGAATGATCAATATAAAATTTTCACATAAATTAGCTTCAATACTAATTTTGCTAAAATTCAAGCAAATGCAGTCGCTACTCCTCACACAGATTAGCTAGAGTGACAACAAATTAAGCTAGCCCCATAATTTTATTTGTAATTGTTTACTGAAAAAAATGTATGCGTGTTGGGGTAATTCGTCTGTCAATGTTTCCATCAATACCTTGAACTTATTTTTTGGTAAAAAAGGCATCATAATTGTATAGCTCAACCATTTATTCAATTGTAAGAGACTTAGGTTGGTTGGATGTTCAACCGGTCAATGTTTCAATTAATACCTTTTGATTTTATTATTTTTGTCAAAACGCATCATGATTTTCTATCTCAACAAATTTGACACTAACATATTGTATACAATTACACTTTATCTAGAGACAAATTCATTTATCTCCAAAACTACCATCAGTTCTCTATATTCATCCAATGTTTCACGTCTTTTTTTGGGAAAATAAAAACTATGTGCATATATTTCTGTTCATGATATTTATTTTCATTTTCATTTTTACTTACAGCAATGATATAGCACATTGGCACTGGACGCTGTAGGGAGACATCTAAAGGCCCTGATGCAAAAATTGCACTTTTCAGCTTATCTTGCAGTCCATTTCGAACGGGCTTCGTAATTATTGTGTTCACCTCACATCCAACAAACGTTATAAAGTTCGACATGTGACTTTTTTTTCTCTCTTATAACTACCGAAGCTTTTATTTCTACTATTTTTATATATATTTCAAGTAAAGTAGTCATTTGAAGTAATGGTTGATTTTTTTTTTTGACTAATGAAGTAATGGATGATGATTTTTACATATTCCTAAATGCATCTCTTTTCTTTGTTGATTATTTTGAAAAGACTCTCCAAATTATTTTGGACATGTTTTACCTAAAAAAATTTGACACAACCTTTCAAATATAAACATCATTTCAATTTACTAGGTACTTTATTAAAAAAATTCAATGTATGCATGCATGATATGTATAATATATATATATATATGTGTGTGTTTTTTTTATATGCTTTAAAATGCGAGTATATACATGCATGTTAAGAGATGTTTGTACGAAATGCAAAAACTAGTAACATCGCTTAATAAAAATACATCAAATTAAATATTAAGTTTAAATGTCTTTCAATGTGTGTGCACTCGTCAATGTCAGTATTATAAAGTGTGAGTCATGTTAAATATGGGCCCTAAAGTCCAAAGTCTCCTTTAAAATTCTCTATTGAGCATTTCGAAATTTATTTTTCTCAGAAAAATATCGAAAAAAATCCTAAAATTAGTTTTTCTCAAAAAAATTTGTGAGAAATATCAAAAAAAATATGTTTCTCGAAAAAAATAAAAAAAAAATTCTCTCGAATAAAAAAATGTTGAGAAAAAAATAAAAAATTTGTAAATCATTTCTAATCGAAAAAAATTCGAAACTTTTTATTCGAAAATTTTGAGGAAAAAATTGATTTCTCAAAATCAAAAATCAAAAATTTTTTATCAGATTATTTTAAAAAAAAATCAAAAGATAACTTTGAAAAAGTGGGCCCAACTTAGCCCACAGTTTTAGTGGGTTTTTAGATTTGGGGCTTTCTTTTTTGGGGCCTTTTTAATTATAAATGTTTTTGTCCCTCCAGTATGTAGGATGGGGCCAATAATTAGTGAACTTGCAAAATTGACACATCAGTGAAGCGCAACAAGATAAGATCTGATTGTCAATCAATGAGTTTAACTTAACTAAGTTGAATTAAATATGATTGAAATGGACTAAGAGACAAAGGGATTGTGATTTAATTTATAAGATTGATTAGAACAAGTGTTGTTCACCCAACCATTCAAAGAGTTACATGTGATGTAATTAGAAATCAGTTTCCTACCTAAATATTCATGTTTTGGGTGAATCAACTTAGCTCTTTCAAAACAATGTGAAATATGAATGGTCTCGCTAGATAATCTTCCGATAGGATTTTCCGAGTCAATGGTGAGTGTCATTGATTTGAGTAAAACAGTGTGAACATATTTAATAAAGACATGTTAAATATGTTTATTAAACGATACTTATATATCTATTTTTCTGTTTTAGACTAACCATGTCTGCAAACACAGCCAACACAACAATTTCACTACGAAGCATCTTGAGAAGAAAAAGTTATCGGAAACTAACTTCCTCAATTGGCACCGAAACATTAGGAATATCCTGAAACAAGATAGGAAGATGTTTGTGCTTGAAAGGCCTATGCCTTTAGCAACTCGCTGCAAATGCTCCTAATGCTAAACAAGATACTTATAAGAAGCATCAAGATGATGCCTTGGATGCTTTGTGCCTTATGCTTGCAGCTATGAACTCTGGCTTGCAAAAGCAACATGAGAACATGGAGGCGTTTGATATGATTGAATACCTTAAAAACTCCTTCAAGCGCAGGCTAAGCAAGAAATATTTGAAGCATCGAGAGCTCTTTTCCATTGTGGACTGGCAGAAGAAAGTCCAGATTGGCCTCGTGTACTCAAGATGATTAGGTACATTGAGAACCTAGAGAGACTGATATTTTCTAAAGGCCTAGAACATGCAACAAATGTGATTCGGCAATATAGTTTTAGCCAATTCATCATGCATTAATGTATGAATGATGTGGCTAAAACATTGTCAGAGCTTGCTGAAATGTTGAGAACTGTTGAGCAGAACATCAATAAAGGAATAGGTAAGACCATAATGATGGTACAAACTGGTAAGGGCAAAGGTAAAGGAGAAGTTTTTAGGCCCATGTTTAGGCAACAGAAGGACAAGGGGAAGGCGAAAGCCAAGCCGAGTACTTTTAGCCTAAAACCAGTATGTGGGATTGCAAAGGAAGGTACTTGTTTCCATGGTGGTCAAAATGGTCCAAAATACCTAGAAGAATTAAAGAAAAGAGGAAGTTAGACTTCCACCTCAAGTGTTTACGTTATAGAAGTTAATTTGTCTACTTCTATATTTTGGGTATTGGATACTAGATGTGATTCTTACCTTTGAACCAATGTGCAAGAACTAAGAAGGAGTAGGACATTCTCTAAAGGTGAAGTCGACCTATGAGTTGGGAATTGAGCAAATGTTGTTGCATTATTTGTAGGAACTTATGTTTTGACTTAACCTTCAGGACTTATTTTAGAACTTAATAATTGTTATTGTGTTCCAGCATTTGCATAAACATCATTTTTATTTTTTGTTTGGGCAATGAAGGTTTTAATATTATTGTTAAGAATAAAAGTTGTTTGACTTATTTAGAAGATGTGTTTTATACAAGTGCGCCTATATGTAATGGAGTTTATGTCATAGATTTAGATATGAAAAGGGTAAAAAGGGTAAATGAAATGATTTGAACCCTACGTACATTTGACATTGTCGTTTAGGACATATAGATGAGAGACGCATATCTAAGGTCCATAAAGAAAAATACTTGGATTCTTTTGATTATGAATCATTTGAAGTGTGTGAATGTTGTTTACTTGAAAAGATGACTAAAGCCCTATTTATTGTTCACGGTGAAAGGGCTAGTGATCTTTTGATATTAGTGCATAGTGATATATGCGACCCACTAAACATAGTGATCCTTCGGTTTCCCTTACTTTGTCACATTCAGTGAAGACTTAGTCGATATGGTTTTGTGCATCAAATAAGATACAAATTAGAAACTTTTGAAAAGTTTAAAGAATTTAAGAATGAAGTGGAAAACCAACTTGGCAAGAATATTAAAGCCCTCTGATCAGATTATTGTGGTGAGTACTTAAGCCAACAATTTGACGAATATTTGAAGGAGTGTGGGATTATATCCCAACTCACTTCTCTTGTAACTCCTCAATTGAATGGTATTTCAGAAAGAAGAAACTACACCTTGTTAGACAGGGTAGGGTTGAGGATGAATAAGTCAGATTTACACGACTCTTTCTAGGGATACCCTTCTTACTGCTGCTTTCACCCTTAAATGTGTTCCATATAAAGTGGTAGAAAAGACACCATATGAGATATGGATTGGTTGAAGATCAAATGTGTCTTTTATGAAGATTTGGGATGTGAGGCTTATGTGAAGCGTTTGATTTTTGATAAATTTGGTCCTAAATATGATAAATGTGTATTTGTGGGGTATCATAAGAAAACTAAAGGATATTATTTTTATATTTCCTCTAATAACAAATGGTTTGTTGGGAGAATTATTCCTAGAAAGAGAGTTAATCTTTAATATAAAACTTAGAGAAGTCCAAAATCTACAAACCATTACATCGTTTGTGATAGAACAAGAACATGAACCACAAGGAGTTGTGGGTGATCCTCATGTTCAAGTAGCACAATAACCTTGTTGGTCTAGGAGACCACGCCATCAACTTGAGAGATATGGACTTATCTTGATTGAGGTAGGTGACATGTTACCCATGGATCAAGATGAGCTCACAACCTACTAGGAAGCCATGATTGGCCTAGAATTTGAAAAATGACTTGAAGCCATGGGGTCTATAATGGAATCCATGTACACTAACCAGGTATGGACCTTAGTTGATGCATCTAAAGTGATAAAAACCGATAGGGTGCTATTGGGTCTTCAACAAGAAGAAGCATATGGATGGGAAGATAAATACCTTTAAGGCAAGCCTAGTGGGTAAATGTTTTAAACAAATTCATGGTATAGGCTATGATGAAACCTACTCTCCAGTAGCAATGCTAAAACATGTTCGGATTCTGCGTGCTTTTGTTGCATACCATGATTATCAAATTTGGAAAATGGATGTTAAGATTGAATTCCTTAATGGGAATCTTCTCGAGGATGTGTATACCACACAACCTGAGGATTTTGAAAATCCAAAGAATGTTGGAAAGGTATGTAAGCTCAAAGATTCATTTATAGATTGAAGCAAGCTTCTAGAAGCTGAAATCTTTGTTTTGATGAAATTGTAAGAAAATTTGGACTCATTAAGAATGAAGATGAACCTTTGTCTGCAAGAAGGTTAGTGGGAGCAAAATAGTGTATTTGGTCTTGTATGTGGATGACATACTACTCATTGGAAATAATGTCGCTACAATACAAAACGTGAAAATATGGTTAGGAAATTGCTTCTCGATGAATGACTTAGGTGAAGCCTCATATGTGTTAGGAATCACAATCTCTAAAGATATATCATTGAACTTGCTTGGCCTGAGTCAAAGTACATATGTTGACAAATTGCTTGGGCACTTGAATATGCACGACTCAAAAAAGGACTATTGCCTATGTCACATGGTGTATACATGTCCAAAGAATAATCCCCTACTTCAGCATATAAGAGGGAATGCTTGAGTAAAATGACATATACCTCGGCAATAGAATCTATCAAGTACGATATGATATGTACTAGACCAGATCTCTCATATACATTGAGCATAATGATCAAGTACCAATCAGATCCCGATGAAGGTCACTAGACCGCAGTTAAAAACACCTTAAAATATCTTAGGAGGACTAAGGATTTGTTCTCAGTTTATGGTGGTGAGAAAGAGCTTGTTGTAAAGGGTTACACTAATGTTAGCTTCCAAACTGATAAAGATGCTTCAAGATCGCAGTTTGACTATGTGCTTTGCCTGAATGACGATGTTGTGAGTTGGAAGAGTTCAAAGCAGGAGACAGTTGTTGCCTCTAATGCAACATAGGAGGTTGTTTGGATCAGAAAGTTTATTATTGAACAAGATATATTTCATAGCATTGAGAATACAACTGACCTGTATTGTGATAATAATGGTGCAATAGCGCAAGCTAGTAAACCTAGATCTCACTAGAGATCCAAACATAAACTTTTGCGCTTCTATCTTATTCGATAGATCATGGATAGAGGAGATGCGAAAATTTGCAGAGCTCCTACCTTGGATAACATTGCTGACCCACTTACAAAATCACTTGCTCAGTAGAAGCATGATGGTCACACTAGATCAATGGGTATTAGGAGTATGCATGGTTGGCTCTAGTGCTAGTAGGAGATTGTTAGAGTTAGCCCTAGAGGCTAACAATTTTTTCTTGGTTATTATTTGTATTACGACACTTACTATTATTTATATAGTAATATGAGTCATTTTAATTTATTATGTGGATTTATTTAAAGCATAATAAAGTCCTTATAATATTTAGTTTGTTTAATGGAACATTAAGTGTGACTTAATCATGAAATCTCATTGAACATAATGATGATATTCTTAAATTGTATGTAGTCAAGTTTTACTATTAAATGGGGCAGCAGTAATGAATATAGATTATTATTTTAGTAAACTGATTATCACATCTCACGGGTCAAGGATATAAGATATCAAATATTCACATAGGTATAAATATTATGAGTAATATTTGTACTAGATTGATCCACTATGAGAATGTTACGTAATAGTTATGCAAGTTTCGTTAACGATTGTCATGTGACCATAGTGAGTAGTCATTCGATTTGAAGTCATTACGATCCCTACTTGAAGATTTGTATACTTTGAGGTCATCAAACATTATTTATAACAAGACAATCATAACGGTGGTTATTAGATCTATGATAAACCATGTAGAAAGATGTGAGTGATGTAGATAGCGTTCATCCCTCCTACATAATAAGAGTTGTGTCTTGGGTCTTTCGATATAGTGATATGTAAAATGTGTATGGCCACGCCAAAATAGACCAATGTAAGATATTGGGTACATTAGTGATTGCACATATATTTAGGAATAAAGAAACAAATTATTGGACCTAACAGAGATGACACTTTTTATGTGTTGTGTTCAATTAAGACATTTAGATAAAGAGACAATTATTGTACATTAAATAGTGGTTACGATAAGGTTAAAATCGTAACATCAATTTTCTCATTAATTGGGTAGCAACGATGTATTGCTAAATGTTAGTAATTGTTTATAATATTTAGGCTAAATAGCACTTGTGGTCCCTTAACTTAATTTCAGTTAACGTTTTATTCCTTTATCTTTTTTTTTTCCCGATTTGGTCCTTTATTTTAATTTTAAGTGACAATTTGATCTTTTATGTTTTAAAATGTCAACAATATTATCCTTTTTTTTTACAATAAATTAAAAAATTCTTCAAAATTTTCAACAAAAACCCATAAAATTAATTATATTCTTTAATATAATACAAATTTTATCAAATTCGTAATTCAAATCTTCAAATAAACTCATTTTTTCATTTTTTATTTGATGTTGTTAGAGATGAAATTTTAAAAATCAAATAAAGAATAAAAATATGAGTTTATTTGAATATTTGAGTTACGAATGTGATGAAATTTGTATTATATTAAAAAATATAATTAATTTTATGAGTTTTGGTTGAAAATTTTGATAAATTTTTTGAATTTTTGTAGAAAAAAAAAGGATAATATTGTTAACATTTTAAAACATAAAAAATTAAATTGTCACTTAAAATTAAAATAAAGGACCAAATCGGGAAAAAAAATATAAAAGACTAAAACGTTAACTGAAATTAAGTTAACGGACAACGAGTGCTATTTAGCCTAATATTTAATATGATTTTTTATGTTTGATAAGAGACTCATCGTATCGCCTAAAATATGTTTTTGTTTTTTACTTTGATAAGAGAATTTTGAAGTGAATTATTATTTTATGAAGAGAAAATAACATACTAGTTGACAAAGATGCATTTTTAGAATAAATGAAAATAATTTTTTGACATTCATATTTTTAGAAACATAGACAATTGTTCATTTCAAAAGTTGTTTACTTTTTTATTGAGGAATAAAATTAATACAAATTTTAAAAAAATAGAAAATATTTTCACAAAGCAATTTTTATTTTTTGATAAAAAAATATTTAGGTGACATAAGTAGGGGTGTCAAGGTGGGGCGAACCCGCTGAACTAACTCGTTTAGTCCACAATTTTAAGCAAGTTGAGCTCCAAGTATGGACTTGACTACTTAAATTGACATGCTCTAACTAATTCGCTGAAAAACTAAGGTGAGCATCGAATTAGGGTGGACTGGTCCATCGGACCACGATAAAAAATAAAATAAAATAAAAACTGTCTTTTTTTTTAACTTTTGTATTTTTTCCTTACAATTTTTTAACTATAACCCAACAAAAGTAAAGGAATGAATTGAGCTCATGAATTAAAAACTTGTTGGTATACTATATGTATCAGGAATTCAGGGGCGGCTTTGTTTTGCCCTTGGAAATTATTAATGTCGTTGAACTTGTTTTAAGACTTGTGTTTATGCTATTGTGGGGACTTTATTTTGTTGATGGATTATATATGTCTGAGTATATTTTAAGGTTGAATATTAACTTTTCTTTTTTTTTTAGAAGTTTATGATTGATGATGTATATTACTTATTTTTGTGAATTATAAAAAAAAATTATGAATCAATCCATTGTGACACAGAACGAGTGATATTTTTAACTCGACTATTTAAATTAAACTGCTTTTATTCTACCATATTTTTTAGCAGATTAATCAAAGGTGAACCGGCTCACTTTGTTATATTTATGATCTCTTTGATAAAATTAGTTGATAGTTAATAGTTGTTAATTAATTAAAATGTGATAAAATTAACGGTTTAATTAGCTTAAAATGTAAAATGATGTAAAAAAATATTCTTAATTAAAAGTAAATTTTATCAATTAATATTTAAAATATTTTAAAAGTAGTAATTTAATATTTATTTTTTATTAATTTAAAATTCATTAATCTAATATATTTTTAATTTTTATCTATTTTATTTATTTTAAATAACAAATAAATAAATAAATTATTTACTTTAAACTATTAATTATTTTAATATTTAACTTATTTATAAAGAATTTAAAATTACAATAAATAAATTATTTTAATTTATTTACTTTAAATTATTATTTATTAAAATTAATATAAATTATTTATAAATAAATTGTTATTTTAAATTTCAAAAATTATTTATTTAAAATTATAATAAATAAATTATAAATAGTTAAAAAGAATTTGAGTTATAATTATAAAATAAAGTTGAAAGAAAACATAATAAATTATAATCTCTAAATTACTTAAATTAATTTATTAAAAAGTATGTTCAATAATAAAATTTATGTAAAAGAGAACTTATAAACTCTTTTTATAACATTGCAAGAGCCCTAGTCACAGGCCATGGCGCAAGTTAAAGGATGAATATATATATGGCTTACAGCATGGAAGTATGGAACCTCGCCCTAGCGTCACGCCAAAGTCCTACACGACACACACATTAGTCATTACCATTAGTATTACCCCACGCTACCAACCTAAAAAACATCGAGATTACGTTTCATCACACGTGTACACAACCATTCGAATGGAGTAGTGTATGACAAAGACCTGGAAAAAGTAGCATTACAATTCCCCAGAAAACACACACCCCATGTTTATGCTCTACATATTCTTTTTTAATGTTATTTTAGTTTTTAATATATAAGATAAATCCAAACAAATATTTTTGGTATTTGCTCATGTATAAATATAAAAAACAATTATATTAAAAATTGTATATTTAATTTTTTTTAAATTTAAATTTTCATTTCTTAATATTAAATTATTATTTTTAATTTTTTAACATTAAATTATTATTTTTAATTTTTTAACAAGTATTGTTAAAGACATTTACCTTTACTACAATCTTATGTCACACATAATTATAGTACTATTCATTCCATCCGAATATAAATAAGGAATTAAAATGTATTTAGCTTCTACAAAATAAAATTTTTAATTTAAATTTCTGTAAAATGAAAACGTTTTTGTTTTATAATTTTTAACGGTTGAATAATCAATAATTTTAAATTTAATCTCTACAAAATTTTAAAAATTTAGTTTTAGTCTTGCAAAATAAAAATAATTATTTTAATTATTAAAAAATACAATAAATTTGATTTTAGTCTTTACATAATAAAAAAATTTGTGTGTTACTCCCGTATACGGTTTTTATAATAAACTATAATTAGTATATTATAATTATTATACTTTTATATAAATGATATAAAAAAATATTAATTTTAATTAATTAAATAATGACAAATATTTATCTCGTATATGATTATATGTTTCACCAGCTTCTTTCTCGACTCATTTTCAAACAAGCAACATAAAAAAAATTATAATCAGTGTATTATAATTGTTCTTATTTTTTTTTTATGTTGACGATATTAAAAAAACATTAATTCTAACTAATTTTTTATTGACAAATATTTATCTGAACATGGTTTTTATAATACATTTGTAAATAGTATATCAAAACTATTATCATTTTTATATAGAAGACATAAAAAAATTTTAACTAATTAATTAAAGACAAACACTCTGTGTATCAATTGTACATTCCAACAACTTATTTTACGACTCTATTTTTAGAATAAGAAGAAAAAAAACGTGAAAACCAAATTATGAAAAAATTATAATTATTGTGTGTATCAATTGTACATTCCAACAACTTATTTTACGACTCTATTTTTAGAATAAGAAGAAAAAAACGTGAAAACCAAATTATGAAAAAATTATAATTATTGTGTTATAAGTGTTCACATTTTTATGTTGAGATTATTAATAAAATATTAATTTTAACTAATTATTTTATGACAAAAATTTGTCAAAGTATACAATTTTTATAATATAAAAAATTCAAGTTTTTGTTCTTATTTTTACATAGAGACTAAACTCAAATTTCTTATATTTCGCAGAATAAAATAAAAAATTTTATGTTACAAAAATTAAAACTAAATTTTTTAAATTTTACAGATATTAAATTTAAATTTATTAATTACTCAATCGTTAAAAGCTAACACTATTAAGCAGACTAAAACAAAAACATTTACGTTTTACAAAGGACTTAAATTAAAAAAATTATTGTACAATAATTAAAATCAAATTTCTAACATTTATAAACACTAAATACATATTTAAAATTATTTATTTTACCATATCACCTGCTTTTGCATATACACAGTTTTATACAATGTACAGTCACTAAACTCTATAAATAAATATATGCTAGTTAAAATTTACATAATTTTATTAACAAAAACAAAATATTATCTTTCATAAAAACTTCGTCTTTAAATGAAAAAACTAAAAAAAAATATTAATTAAAGAAAAAAATATATCATTAACCAAATAAAATCTATATTATAGTAAAAGACAAAATGTCAAGAATAACTCGAATTCAAATTTAAATTAGAATAATTTTAACTAAATTTTACTTTAAGACAAAAATAAATAAATATGGCAATTAAGATTTATTTATATGTTAAGCATAAATTTATTATAATTCTTTATTAAAATTAAAGATTGTTTTGACCTTGTATAATATCCCTCCTATAATTTAATCTTCTATAGTAAAAAATAAATTAATTTAGATTTTACACCACTCTTATACTCAATCAAGAAGATAAAAGAAAACAGAAATTATTAATTTAGATTTTACGTTCGGTATATCAATCAAGACGGTAAAATGAAAATTTTGACTATTATACTGCACTTATAATCAAATAGGACTAACTAGTGAGAAGAATGTGAAAAGCCATATAAGCGTGTTTAAACAAAAACGCTTATAACAGAGAGAGGCACAAAAACAACCGCGTCTTCTTCTCTTCATCATTTCATTCATCTCTCTTTCTTTCTCAACTCATTCACATCAAAATAATCACTTTCTCTTTTTATGGCTTTTCCTGTCTTTTTTCTGATTTTCCTGTCCCTCACTGGTCATTCAAGTAAGCACAAAAAGACTATTTTTTTTTGTTTGTGTTTCAAGTTTCAATTTTTTTTTTTTAACTCTGATAACTCATCCTTATAGTTATATATTTTCCCTGATGTTGGTTCATATGATCAGTTGAAATATTTGTTGTTGTTTTAATTCTGGGTTTTTTATATCAAAGATTTTGTTGTTTTAATTCTGGTTTTTTTGTTCTTTTCTGCATAAACCAAAAAACAAAATTAGGCCCACTTTTTTTTTTTCTTTCAGAAAACACAAAAATAGTGAAGATTACATTTGCATGCTTCCGATCAATATTATTCTAAGAAAAAGGTGAGATTTTTTTGTTAACTGTGTTACTATTTTTGACAAAAAAAAAATTGTTTCTGAAATAGGTGGTCTTTACTGTGTATGCAAAGATGGTGTGAGTGATCAAATCCTTCAGAAGGCAATAGATTATGCTTGTGGAACTGGAGCTGATTGTACACCTATTCTTCAAAATGGACCTTGTTTTCAACCAAACACTGTGAAAGATCACTGTAACTATGCTGTTAATAGCTATTACCAAAGAAAGGGTAATGTTCAAGGAAGTTGTGATTTTGCTGGAGCTGCAGCACCTTCTCAAACACCACCTAGTAACTATTCTCTTCCCCATATGCTATAGCCACCACCCATTTTTGTAGGATCTTTTTCACTCTTATTGATACACTTTTATTTTTTTAATTTTTTTTTTCTACAGCTACATCATCTGGATGTGTTTACCCTTCAAGTCCCAGGTATGTTTCTCAATAATGAATTTTTTCTGGAATTTTATGTTAATGTTGTTTTATTTTTTATGCATCCAATGAATTGAGTGAGTTATTTTGCAATTCAATGAATTTTGTGTCTGTTGAGTGTGAAATGGGAATGTTGTAGAAAATTACTATTTCTCATAAGCATTTTTTAGATAGATGTAAAGGGGATTTCACCCAGTTTTTCTATTCTTGAAGTTTTTGTTAGGGTGATTGGAGGCATTGATTAGTTTTACCATGATGGTCTATTTATTTGCTTCATCTCACTTTTCAACTAGTATACTCTAAAAATGCATTGCTATAAACTTGGTTTTCTTAAATATATTTTAATACTATTGTCAAATGTAGCTCTGGAACTAGTTTACTTTGCACATTAGCCAAAAGCCCTTTTTTGGGTTCATGCATTCACCTTCATAAATCAGATTCCTGAACTACATTCTTGCAAATAAGTTATCTTTACCATCCATGTCATCCTTTTTTGTTGAAATAAGAAATAGTATGCTTTCAATGTTAGACAATTATTTCTAAGGTTTATAACCAAGTGAAATTTATAACAATGAAGTGCATAATCACTTGATTGGCCTCAAGTGGTTAATAAAGTCTAGTTAAAGGTAAATCATTTGGAAAAACCCAAAATTGAATTTTAGCTGGAACAATCTCTAGGAACCGGAAAACAATGAAATATGCAGATTATTATGCATCTTATATCACTTTAAGATCTATGCTGATATATTTATCTTGGCTTTCTTGCAGCAATGCTGGAACAACACCAACCACCGGTTCACCAGGTTCAACTCCAGGCACTGGAACTGGCACTGGCACAGGCACAGGAACAACTGCAGGTAGTCCTAATGTATTTGGAATGAGTCCAACATCTACAATTGGTGGCAATGGTGATCCTTCTTCAGCTAATATGAAAAGCACCAACACTATATTGCTATTGTCACTTGTTCTTACCATGTGTTTAGCCTTCATGGTCTAAACTATAAGGTACAATGCTACTACTTGGAGGGTTTCATTTGTGGATGAGATTTTATCATAATGTTAATTACACTTTATGAGAATCATCTACAACCAAACCCAAATTTTGTTTTCTTCCTCCCAAGTGGAAAATTAAAAGTAGGGAATTTGGTTCTTTGTTTACATGGGGTAGAAGTATAACTTCATCGTTTTTCTTTTAGCTTTTTTGTTATTTGTATATTTAAGAGTATGACTGGTACTATTTTTTTTTTTTAATTAACTTAATGGAATCTTGCTACCCCATTAATTTATCTTCTATTTTATTATTATAATTCAATTTCATGCTAGCTGGCTGCTCTGTCTTTCTTGAACCGTTTTATTCTTCGGTTTGTCTTTGACATTCCTTGGAAATTCAAAGGTGAATTATGCAATCTCAAAATAATTACTTAAAAATTGGTTAACTAAATTAAATCTTAATGGATCAATTAAATCTATCAAGATATTATTCATTTTATAATGAGTTTTTCTTGGATTAAATCAATTTTTATAAAATTTCATTATTGTTTTTAGTTTCAATAAAAAAATGTCGTCAATTTTTAGTTTTGTAATTATTGTTTTCATTTTTTGTCCCTGATTTTGAATAACTCTGTTGTATTGTACTAATTTTTGAATGATTTTTTTTGCTTTAGGACATTATTAGAAATTTCTCCAAAAAAATTAGAATTTTTTAACAAATAATAAATTAAATATTAATTTTTAATGTGTTAAAAATTCATATTTAAATGACACACAATAATTGATTTAAAAGCAGAGACTAAAAAATAAAAAATTAGAGATTAAAAATTGATAAATTTTTTTATAATAATTAAAAACAAAATAGGGAGATTTTATAGAAACTAAAATCTTATCTTATTTAATTCTATTTTTATTTAAAAATTGTGTGATTTTTTTTTCTATTCAATTTTTCTTGAAAATTATTATTAAACTGTGTAATAATCTAGAAAAAGTAGGAGAAGTGAATTATGATGCTCTTTTTAAAATTGGTTGAAAATACAGCACTAGAGGCCGAGCATGGTCTTAATGAATAGTAAATGAAAAGTATAAGTTGTTGAAAGGTCTGTTGGACCCAATACAAGAGGAGAGCATTTGTGATTTTTCTCTCTTTCTGTTTTGGGTGTTACTTTCATGCCGTGGAACAATTTTTCTCTTGGACGTAATTGCTCTTAGGTGTTAATAACGACCCAGAATAACTTTGTTTGACATCATTTTGTGAAATAAATAATTGTTTGAGATCATGACAGCATAGCCAAACAAATCTTAAATAAATAGTAATAGTAGATGACACCAGCACTTTCGTAATTGAAAACAATCAAAATTGAGTTTTGTGAGATGCAAAATTATTTTCTCAATTTATTCTCTAAATTAATATCCTCTCACCATTTTAGTTTATGAACTATTAAAATCAACTAAAATGATTTAAGTTATTTCTCAACCAGTCAAATTAGTTCATCTGTTAATTGTAATAATTAAGTTGATAAATTGAATCTTAAGAGAATTAAATTGTTTTTTATAATAATTTAGAGACTATTTTAAAATATTTTTATAGTTTAGGGACTTCTAGTAGTCACCTAACGAAAGGATTAACTTGAGAAATAGTTTTAGGAATCTTTTTATTAGTTTTAAATGTTTAAGGACTAAATAGGTAAGAGAGTGTTAATTTAAAGATTAAATTCCCTATTTATTCAAATTATTTTAAAAAAGACAATTTAAGTTTTTTTTTACAAGAAGACAATTTGAGTTTTGTGCGTACTAGTTTTCTTTAAAAATATGTTTCAAAAAATTAAAAATGTGTTTCGAAATTTTTAGAAAATTCTTTATATAAGTTTTTTGGGCGAAATGTGTTTTGGAAAGTTCAAATTTTGATTTTTACCAAAATAGTATTTAAATTCTAGAAAATTAAAAATTCTGGAGTATTTAGATTTGGTGAAATGAATTTAACTCAAATCTTGGTTTAAATTTCAGCTAAAAGAGTTACTTACCTTTAATATTCGATCTACTTCAAATAAAATTAAATATAAAAAATCAAAAATATTTTTTTTTCTCTCAAAATGATTTTTGCACGACGCCTTCGAATTTCCAACATGTTTGATGCTGTATTTATTTATTCATCAATTTATAAGAAAAGATACACAAAATTTAATTTAATTAGCAAATATCAAAATTATTAAATTGAACATGTTCACGGCTGTACTTATGTGTTTTCAATGCTTGTCACTTTGTTTACGCACATAAAACACAAAAAATGTGAATTTTCAACGGTACATGTCACTACGGCTAAGGAAGAACAAGAAGAAAATAAACGCATGACATCAAGCCTGTCTTGCATTGCATTGCAGGCTTGCAGCGATTATTATTTTTTAAAACCATCACTTATCAATACTCCTAATTGATAGCATCACAAACATTGTCAATGATGCATTGCTTTCAACATTCCTGTTCTTCATGGATTAATTACATAAAACGTGGAAGTTTCGTCCACAACATCTTAATGACGATACTAACAAAATCAGTAAACAATACTTTTATCTATGAACTGAAAATTGATGCTCAATACGACAAACTTTAAGATTTTCGGCGACGAGTAGAACTCGTGAGATTCAAAGGAAACGACTAATGGATAAACGACAGAGAATTGGGCATTCAACTAACTTTATTAGGCTATCATCATCTTCTATAACTCCACTTACAAAGCTGTTAATAATTGTCAGCATAATTGGGTTTAGTGATTCCTTGTTCTCATAAACCGATAAATAATTATAAATGATGTTCTATATTAAAATCAATTAAAAAGTAAGCTAGGGAATGTCAATTAAAGAATATGAATTTATGATATATGATGTGAATTTTTTGTGTTTAAAAATGAATTTTACAAATTTATGTTTTTATCAAAAAAATTGTACTATATATTATATACTCAATGATTCCACTAGTGAACAGCAGCTCCAATAAATTGATAACCATTAAGAAACCAGAACTTTATCACTACTAGCTCCTTTTTTTTATAAACAAAAAAATGGTATTCAACCTTCATAATGATGGAACACATTGATTTACTGTCTTGGAATCCTTTTGAACAAATTCTTCAATCAATTTGACAACGGAATCCGGTCTCTCAACATGAGGAAGATGACCACAATCGGGTATTTGACGTATAATTGCATCAGGTAATTCACAGTGCAGTCGCTGAAGAGTAAAAATCAAAAGTTAATTACAGCAATAGTATTAGCAGGGAATATCATCTCCTAGCAGTGAAACTAACTGAAACAAAATTTAAAGGTGTTAATATATAGAGGTGTCTATATTATATATCAAGATCGTGATTTTCCAGCTTGTCATATAATATAGAGGTGTACTAACTGACCACTGCAAGCTTATTGCTGATTATTTGGTCATTCTCCCCCCAAATTATGAGTGTTTTCTGCTTTACCTGTTAAACAAATTTGAATGCCAAATCTTCTTAGTGAGTATGAAGTCAAGCTTCTGGAAATCAGATAATTGCTTCATTCAAGAATAAGAAACTATGAACAATTTTGTAATAATTTGAGGATTTTTTTCGAGTATTCAACCATTACTTCAAACAAAAATAGAGTATCAAGTGACAATGAAAAACTTGTAATGCTGGGAAATACCATTTTTATCTGGGAAGCAACATTGTAGCCACCGCTAATCATAAAATTAACCGCAGCATCCTCCCACCAAGGCAATAAACAATGCAAGCGGCCAATCTATATAAGATTATATACAAATACCATGTTATATAACTTTGTTTTGTAAAACATAAAGATGACAAAGTATAAAATTATAAAAGTGTGAAATGTCAATTAGTATCATGTTGCTTAGGTGAATCCTTTGTCAGAAATTAGATGGATGCTTAAGAAGGATGTTTGGATTCTTGGCTATCATAAATAAGCATACAATGCTTCAACCTGTGGTGTTGAGGTCTCAAAGTGTGCGTGTTTCAAACTTCAAAGTATGGATGTGCCAAATGGTTCACTATGAACTAGAAAATATATACAATATATGTACATCATATCATCTTAACAACGTGATAGTTTTAGGATCATGCAACTTACATTAGTCCAATCAAGGCTGGTGCTGAAAGATATGTTAGTGAATGACAAATAGTTTGCATATATGCGTAACGGGATGCTCTTTAATAAACATACCTGATTCAAAACAGAGCCAGTGGTGAGTGTAACTTGCATCATTCAAAACATTAACATACTCATCATCTCAATCTCATCTCTCCCTATGAATGTAAAAATTCTAGTGAAGAGATTAATCATGCATTACTGAATAACATTATTGCAGTTATAGGGTTTAGGTAGGAAAAGGAGTGGCATACACAAGATAAGCACTAGCTGCACTATTGTAAAATAAAAATTCAACAAAACTGCTGAAAATACTCAGACAGAAGAGCTGGTTGGAACGATGCATAGCCAAGGAGGATAGACATCACCAGAAAGGTACATGGCGGTATTCCTGGTATGAAATAATGCACAGAAGGACTCAATCTACCAAAATCATATAAAAACAACTAACTTTGAAGCTTTATATAGTGAAAGTTCAAAGAACAACTTCACAGTTGAATCTAGGAGACCTAAAAACCTTGCAAATTACTGCTTGAATATGGCCCACATGCAAATGATTATGAGCTAGGAATCAGTAAGTAATTGCTCACTCCAAGAGGCCATGGGCCATCCTAGATCAATTCATTATATATCATGTAAGATTTCCTGGAAAAGACTAACTGGTGTCAAAGAAACAGATGTGCTTTCCAAAAATATGGCATATTGAGAATGTAGTTTCTTAAAGGTATCATGAAGAGGGCAGACCCAAAACAATGAACAAAAGAAAAATCATTTTAGTAGAGGAATCAATCCAGCTCCACCTAGGGAACATTGCCATAGATATAGACAGGATATGATATAACTTTCTAGTTAATTGCCAGTGATGTGTGGCCGAGGGATCAAGACTTTTTTAATTTGGAGATATACTCACCCCAGCATAGGCTACCCCTCTTGGTAAGGTTGCTAGGTTTCCTGTTCCTTCAGCATATACACTACCATCAATTAAAACAAGCTTTTCCACCTGAAAAAGGACCAGATAATGCCAGAGTCACTTGATAAAACTTTCTTTTAATAAAGAATTTCCTCAAAAATTTGGTCATTGTAAATATTTAAAAGTTTAATTATTTGATACACATACAGCTTCTGGATAATTGACTGCAAAGTCGATGGCAACAGCAGAACCAAGGCTTGGACCAACCAATATCATCGCCCTTTTGATGTAGGACTTCCAAAACTAGCAAAGAAACCAATTCACCCTCAACACAGAGTGAAACAAATTGAAGTAAAATAAATAGGAGCTGAAAGAAATTGGTCAATCTGTGAAGAAAAGCAGAAAACCACTTCTTCAGAAGGCTGATGAACAACTCAAGGCTTGATGGTCAATAATATACATGATTTCTTACTCCATTTCGCATAACTTGATGAAAAGGGATAAGAAATTCATACGTATACTTTTCAGAATTATAATTTGTATACAACTTAATAATGGACACTCCAATGACAAAACTGTCAAATCAGCATAAAACTATTATCAATAATATTCAAACTCTTATTATTTTCTCTCATTTTCTCTAAAATCCCACAACTTCAACATGGTATCTAGAGCCTATTCCGATCCTGCTTGAACGATCCTGCCTCTATTATGCTGCCGAGTTCCCAAAAGTTTGGGAATATAATAGTTTCTTGAGTCGTATTCTATATAAAAAAGAAAAAAGATGTCTGCCTGTACGGCTTTAAATTAAAATTTTATTTGTTTTTTCTTTTTTATATCCCTTACCTACCCAATGTTTTTGATATGATCTCCTTTGTTTCGACATTTTCCATTCAGTTCGCTTCTGCTGCCACCACTGTTTCCGTCGAACGACCACTCCATCAACTTTGCATCTTTTAGATCGGCGCGTGCTCTTCCTCTGAGCGTCTGATCCATGCGCAACTGCCTTCCACCGCGCAAGACGGCGCGTCTGGCAGCCGTTTACGACGTGGCTTTTCTTGTTGCTCTTGCCTCGGCCTTCTGATCCCAGCCTTTATTTTTCAGTTTCGAGTTACGGTTGCAGGCAGTTTCTTAGAAAAACTGTGCTTCTTTCTCGATTTGTCTTGCCTTGGTCTCACAGTTCCAGATCTGCCCTTTTCAATTTTGATCAACGGAAATATGCGTTATTGATCAAACAGCCGTTATCTATCTTGTTTTGAATGCATTTTCTCACTCTGTTGATCGATCATGGCTTCGTTTCGTTAGATTTTTCCTGCTTCTTCGATGTTTGTCATGCAATTCAGTTCTTACTAATAGATTATAACAATGGCTTCTCTTCCCACCGACGATCATTCCGGTGGTATCCCTTTTCTCACATATGAATCATATTAGTGATGACTTCTTCTTCCGTTGATGGTTATTCTGATGATGTCTTTTATTTCCATGACCCATTTTAGCTTGACAATTTATCCCAGATGCACTTGCCTCATCATTGTCCCAAATGTACCAGTCTCGCTTCTCTTTCCTTGAAGCACGCCTCTCTCTCTCTGAAGCAGATTCAAGTTTGGGTCTCCGGTATCATTAGTTTGAAGCTTTCAAATGCAGTTTTTAGAAGAACGAACATTGCTTTGTTCAATTGTTTGCCATGAATTTCTCTCATGCTGATGATCATTTCGGCTATTTGGATAAGTTATATTTATAGCAATTCTCTCCGACTTCACCTGCTTCCCTTGCCTTTCCATCCTTTTTTATTATTTTGCAAAGCAAAACATTGTTTTCATGTAACAAGCTAAAGCTTAGCTTGAGGGGAGTGTTAGAACATTAGAAAATATCTTATAATATCTATTATATTAGAGTATCTTGAGTTATTTCCTAGATCAATTTATAATCATAGAGATATTTAGAATATCTCTCATTATTGTTATGATTTGTTCATGATTTAAGATTGAATCTATGTTTTTCTATAAATAGAGATTAGTATTGAGTCTTTTGTAATCAAGTCAGCATAAAACTATTATCAATAATATTCAAACTCCTATTATTTTCTCTCCTTTCTCTAAAATCCCACAACTTCAACAGTTTCATTACAAAATTCATGATCCAAGAGATGCATTAATTAACACACAAGTACCTGATAAAAGTGTTCACGCTTTGATACCACATCACATGAAGGAAGTTTCTCTGATGATATAAAAAAGATAGAAGAAAGCATGACTAAAATGAAGAGAGAAAGGAATGCAAATAACACAGGAAATTTACTGATACAAACCTAGATCAGAGAAACCCCAACCAAGAATGTCGATGGCCCATGTCTCAAGACCAGCTTCCTCAAGCAATGGATACGTGTATCTCCATTCTAAGCATGAGCTGAACAATAAGGAGGAATGAATCCAGGGGTTACTTGAGAAAGAAAATGCACAAACGAATACTGTCTCCTGCATATTTTGTGCACCTGTCAAAACCATGTAAAAGGACAACTGGATTTGTCTTGTTCTGCATCAGTGGCTTCACACAACTACTCATGATGGGATTTTCAGAGAACTTAACCTGATTGAATTGAATCATATGAAAATATGGAATTGATCAATACTTCATGAGCAATTAAACAAGAGTTACAGATTGAGTATTTATGAGGTACTGCTGAGCGACCTTAATCAAAGCCTATAGGATCAACATTGTATTTCTCAAATACAACAACAATATGATAGAACAACAAATCCGGTTCTAAAGTAAGAAGATAAACGCACCAGAACCCATCAATTGATTACAAAGTTCAACCAATTGCACCTAAGTCTCCCACATCAGAGTGACTTTCAGCTCCACTCATTTCGCTACAATACTCTCTGGCGTCTAATCACTTACCAGCAAATATGGTTAGATATTGAACAATTTTCTCAAGTTAACCAGCTCAAATGACACAAAAACCTTACAGTTCGGTCAAGAATTTGAGAGAATAATATGTTTAAAAATCCACAACAACAAAAAAATAAAAATTAGATAACCATTTCTATAAACATTAGTAAATAATATGTGAGTTGTATCTCATAAACTACAAATTAGGAAGAAGTAAATTAGAAACACTAGATGAAATGAAAAGAAATAGACACCACAGTTTCCATCGTATCAAATTATAATTATAAAATAAATAAATACAAGTAAGTAATATCATTTGATTAATTCGTAACTGGTCCCTTTCCACCTAATTAAAGGTACCTTACACAATGCATTGTATATAAGAAAGGGACAAGATATTTACGACTGAAAAAGGGTTGAGAAGAAAATGCAGAAATTACTTACGGATACGGGAAGTCTCTGAATCCGCGTAGCGAGACTTCGAGCAAATGGATCTTTGATTCTGTTGACGTCTTTGGGAAGAAAGGAAGGGAATGCGTCAGCTTCAGCGACGACCTTGAATTTGGGCAAAGCGTAGGAAAACAAAGCAACCATTTTTTTGTATGAAGAGGAAACTAAGGTGGTAATAGCAACGGAAAGAACTGGAACTCAAACGACACAAATAACTGCCACTCAATCTTCATCCTCACTTTCACCAGCTCACCTCACGCGATTTTCGTCGCGTGATCTTCACACGCTTCATTTGCAAAATTAAGTCATGTTATATATATATATATATATATTAAAATTGATTAAATTAAAAAATTTGATATATTTATTTATTTAAGTTTGACATTAGTATTTAAATAAATTATTTTTATAATTAAAATTTTAATTAAAATCATAACAAAAAATGTCATTTTAAAATAGACTCAAAAGATATAACATCAAAAATTAATAGTGTTAAATCTAAAATATGGTCAAACTTATTTATAAATGATATAACATTCAACTATAGTATCAAAACATATTAATTTTTTAATGTTACTTTAGTATCAAAACATATTAACTTATATTTGTTTCATTTTTTTTTTATATTTATCAACGATAAATATGTATCTCGTGTTTTTATATATATATATATTTGTCAATAACAAATTTCTATCTCGTATTTTTAATATATCGATGACTAATATTTATCCTATGTTTTTTAATATTTACTGATGATAAATATTATCCTATGTTTTTTTATATCTATTAGTGATAAATATGTGTTTCGTATTTTTGTATGTAACGATGACTAATATATGTCTAATATTTTTAAATTAATCAATGATAAATATTTATCCAGTATTTTTTATATTTATCAATAACAAATAATTTGTATATATTTATCATTAACAAATTGACAAACATTTATCTATGTAAAAATTGTATGCTATAAGGGCTTCATTAGAGACTCGTTTTTAGAAATATATGTAACATGAAAATATTGAAGTGTTAAAAATTATTGTTAATATATTATAATTGTTCTTATTTTTTTATTGACTATATTAAAAAATATCAATTTTAACTAATTATGTAATTATACAAACATCTCTACATTGTATAAATTATAAGTACTAATAGCTTTTT
>JBBPBO010000005.1:20138523-20191707 GCA_037974295.1 Cicer cuneatum | reverse complement strand
ATACTTTTAATGACTCGTTAACAGAAAAATAAATGATAAATTAATGTGTTAAAAATTTATTATTAGTATATTATAATTATTATTTTATTTTGACAATATTAAAAAAATATTATATTTAATTAATTAGATAGATATACAAACATTTGTCTGGTATATATTTTTATGATAAATTATAATTAGTATATTATTGATATTCTCATATTTTAGAAGATATACCAAAATTAATAACTTTAATAATATGATTAATAATAAAATTTGTTCAGTATATGAATTATACATTACAACGATTTTTTTAACGATTAATTTTTAAAAAACAGCATAAAAATTATAGTTATGTATTATAGTTATATTAATTTTTACGTTGGTAACATTAAAAAACATTAATTTTTTAACTATTTTTATAGATAAATATTTATCTCGTGTATGATTTTTATAGTAATGAATTATATCATATAATTAATCAACATAGCGGCAACTTCATATTTTTATACATTGTAGTTTCAATCTTTATTAATATCATTGGAGAAAGACAAATATAAATTTATTTATAAGTGTTTAATGAACTCTAAGATATTTTTTGTCTTGAACTGAACCGTTATTTATTCAATAAAAAAGGTTTTATTTTTTTATTATGTCAATGTTGACATTTAAAAGTTTCTATTTAATGGATATGTGATTTTATTGAAGTGGGTAACTTTGTAGAATATGTGCAAAAAGTAAAGATTTAATGGATAATAGAATATTGTTGTGACAATTTTTAAATATATCCTTAATAAATATGTTGTCACAAATTGTTGACGTAGGTTAGTTGTAGACATATTTGAAATTGAAATTTCTAGGCAATCACAATTCATGTATAATGGTCTGATGTAGGAAAAAAAACGCTGAGAACTAATAAAGAGATAATTTATTTATGCAATGAAAGATTAATAGAATAATCTGTGCAAATATTTTCAATCTTTGATTAACTTTCCTGACAATTGTGTTTCTGTTACCATACATTTTCTATCGGTACTACTTATTGGAGTTCTTTTCCTCTATTTTCTCTCAAAATGGGGAGAAAAGTTCTATCGTAGAATTCCCCGTGAGATTAAGTTCTTTTCACAAAACAGGGAATTAATGATTTTTTTATGTATCTTTCCATCCCTGCAATTTCGGGTATAACAACTCAATATTTAAATGAGTTTGACTGGCTCTTGGAATTATTTTGGATTAGATCAAATAAATCTAAAAATATATAAATTGAATTTAATATATTTGACTATATCTTCTATTCTTTTGATAAATGCAATAGTTTTTAAATATACTCTTTACTATTTCACTACTTCAGTATTATTGTTTTATTGCACAACTCAAACATTAACAGCACGATAGTTTCTTTTTCTTTTATTTATTTATTTTTTATTTTCTCGTTGTTCTTAGAAGTAGAAAATAATTGTAATTGTTTAAAAATTTCAACTTATTCAATTTTTATAATTTATGTTTATTTATTTAAAATCAAAATATAAATTATATAAAATTATTATTCATACTTAATATACATTAATACAATAAAAAAATTGACAGACAAACTCGCTAATTTAATATAATTGATTTTAATTTTTGAATCTTATTATAATTTTAACCTAAAATTTAAAATATTTACTTTAAAAATTAATTTTTAACTTTAAATTTGTTACTTTTTTAAAACATTGTTTAAATTAAAAATATAATTAAATATAAATTACTTTATATTCAATTAATTAAAAATCAATATTATGTAGTACTGCATGATGAAACAAATAAATAAGGAAACAAGGTGAAGTTGTTTTGTACCAAATCCAAACTCAAAGAATCCCCACACACAATAAAGTTCTGTTTCACCGCCATGGATTCGCAGCAACAAACTAGAGCATCGCAACAACCCCGTGATTCCAATTATCCAACTTCCATTGCAATTCCCTTCCTCTCTTTCATCGCCATTGCCGCTTTGGTAACTCTCTCTTTCTCTTTCCACAAATGCATTAATGAACCTTTCCAATCCTGTTTTTGTTTTTCTGTTGTCTATAATCGCCATTAAAATATCCATGTTTTGCAGTTGCACAACGAAAAACTATATTAACTACATTGGAAGAAAAACAATCAAGCATCGGAAAGTAATGATATAGTACTAATCATGAAATTTGGATATGCAATACACTCCTTAGGGCACTCGTGTGTGTAACACCTGCATGGACAATATAAACTTTGTTTTGAACCAAATATGATATGAGAATCGATTAATACTTGGATTGGAATATCAACATTCAACTTAATCTTTTTCTATGAAGCATTTACCCAAACATGTACACCAGACACACATTGACATGTCGAAACCCATAATCATTTGAGAAAATTAATTAATTGAATATCATATGTCAGTGTTGTGTTGGTGTCAAACACTAGAGTGATTGGACACATATTCGATCGGATGTGTCTTTGCTATAGATTTGTTACCTACATATGCACTTTTTAGATAGAGGAAATGAAAATAATTTAAAATTACTAACATTAGATGATGGTAATGAATAGGCAATGGAATATTGTCTTAATTTGTTTTTGTTTTGACATTAATTAGACCTCGCTTGCTTTGATTTTGATAATAATGCATAATGGTTTATTTGATGGGTGTATGTAGTTGAATCACTGACCTAGGGATAAGATTTGATTGTTGTTGTACTACTACCAAGTATTTACATCAATTGGATATTAATGCTACTCAACATCTAATGCTTAAATATGTCTTACTATCTACAGGTTTTGGTTCCTTCAGCATCACTGTCCTTCAAAAATACGCTGTCAATTATTCACCAAGTCCCCGAAGGCCATGTGGGGGTATATTGGATAGGAGGTGCGCTTCTGAAAACAATTACGGAGCCAGGTGCTAAACGCTTCTTCGTTTTTTCAATGCTTTTCTTCAGTGGTTGCTTGCACAAAATTTTGGTTCGTGTTCTTAATATTAATTATTCCAGGTTTCCATATGAAGATGCCATTCTTAACTCAATTTGAGCCTGTTCAAGTGACACTTCAAACAGATGAGGTAAATTCCTTAGAACAGTGTTGCGAATTAGGATTTCTGTTGGCTCTATAATTTGAATTTTGAATCATGGTGACAATTACAGGTGACAGATATACCGTGTGGTACTAAAGGAGGTGTTATGATCAGTTTTGGGAAGATTGAGGTAATAGCAAATATATTTCTTACGTAATAACCCGTTTATAAGTTTCTACTCTTTTACACCTTTAATTGTATATGCAGTAATGTTCTTCTTTTAGGTTGTTAACAGACTGCGTAAGGAATCTGTCTATGAGACATTGCTCAACTATGGTGTACATTATGACAAGACATGGATATATGACAAGATTCATCATGAAATTAATCAGTTTTGCAGCTCTCATAGTCTTCAACAAGTATACATCGATGTGTTTGATCAGGTAATGTGATGTTTTAGAAGTATAATTTTACATCCATGGTTTATTTTATGCAGGCAACTTCCATTTATATTGTATAGTTAATCAAACTAGTAGAATATGAAGGGTTGACATAAAAGAAAACAGTTTGATCTTTGATGTATTTTGTAAGTTGTAGCTTTTGTTGTCATCCACTGAAAAATAGTTGATGCAAGTCTTATGTTGTTAGGATATAGATATAGGAGACTCAGTTAGTTAATTTGTTGAGGTTGTTATAAGGATAACTAGTTATTAGTTAGGCTGTTACGTTTTGTTAGTTAGTAATTCTGTTTTCCTTTTTTAATTGGTTAGTTGCCTTTGATCCTTTGCTCGTCTTATCCTAAGTGTGCATGGAACCTATAAATAAAGGTTTCATTCCCTTTGAAAGGATCTTTTGGCAAATTAGAGTTTTCGTAACTGGTATTCTAGTTGAAGGGTGCATTTGTTCTTGAGGAGCGTATTTGCTCTTGTGTATCTTGTTTTTAGAGAGATTCTCTCCTATTATTATTTTTTTCTTTCTAAATATTAGTGTTCTTCCTCTAAATTCGTGGAATCTAATTCTTGGGTTCCTAAAATATGTTTTTCCCGCCAAAAACATGTGATTCTTTTGCTCCATTGTATCAGATGAGTTAACCCAGAATGTATTTGTTTTCTTCTGGCTTTTCTCCTTTCTTGTTATCTCATCTAAATATGTTAACAAGGCAATTCATTGGGGCACTTTTAGATTGACGAAAAAATGAAGGATGCCCTTCAAGTTGACTGTACTCGCTATGCTCCGGGCATTGAGATCATCGGTGTCCGTGTCACAAAGCCAAATATTCCAGAAAGCATACGACGCAACTTTGAACAAATGGAAGAAGAGCGTACTAAGGTATATTTTACTAAAAAGAGACTGTCATTTTCCTTTTAAGTATGCCTGAAGTTAGACAGATGCAATTCTGAGTTGACAATCTCATTAAAAGAAAACAGGGTTAAACATGTGCAAAGCTCGTGTTATTTAACCTTTTATCATTAATTCATACTGTCATTATCTGAGATACATGTCTTGTAAATGCTTCTAGCAGGTTTTTATAAACTGGACTCTCCACCATTCTATTTCAGTTTGAATTTTCTCTCTTCTGAATATTGATAAATACTGTGCTTTCGATGCTATTGGATAGGTCTTAATTGCCATTGAGAAACAGAAAGTAGCTGAAAAGGAGGCAGAGACTATGAAGAAGATGGCTATTAGTGAGGCTGAGAAGAACGCCAATGTTAGCAAGATCGTTATGGAACAAAAGTTGTTGGAAAAGGATAGTGCTAGAAGACAGGAAGAAATTGAAAATGAAATGTATCTTGCACGTGAAAAGAGCCTGGCAGATGCAGATTTCTACCAGTGAGATTTCCCTATTATTAATTCCTTCGATGAATGTTAAGAATATGATATTTCAATTAGGGGTATTTGAAAAAAGAAATGATCAATTTTATTGTTTCTACAATTTTCAGTGTAATAAGGGAAGCTGAAGCAAACAAGTTGAAGCTTACCCCTGAGTTTCTTGAGCTAAAATTTATCGAATCCATTGCTAATAATACAAAGATTTTCTTTGGAGACAAGGTATTCCTCTCATCCCAGTTATTTTCGATTTTCGCATATCCTTGTGCATAAGTTTGATCTTCTGGGTCTGTTTTGCAGGTTCCAAATATGATTTTGGACCAAAGGCTGCTGAAGTATCAAGAGGGGCAGGTACAAAGATGAAAGCAGATATATAAACTCTATCAGTGGGATCCCTCATAGTTTTCTTCTGCAGCATACAATGAAAAGAAGGATACCATTGGTTTTAGAAACATTGTTTTTTAATGTGGAGGCAAGTAGATAATAGGTGGGCCTTTTTGATAAAGTGGAAACTAAAAAATTGGGCATATGGGACAATTGTATGTTCTCATTCTCAAGTCGTTGTTACACTTTGTCATCTATATGTGCTGATGTGTATTTTATTGTCCATACTCCTACCACCCTTGTCAAGTTGTACTAAGTATGTGTTTTTAGGTATGAAATACAGAAGTTGTGTTCAGATTGAGGAATTTGAGGTCATGCATTTAACAGAAGTTGTGTGTTTTATTTATATATTGTCAAGGCCTCCCTATAAATAAAGTTCATTCGGTAGTTGTGTTTTTATTTTGCAAAAAACAAAAATCAAAATAAAACAAACTCCTATTAAAATGCAATACTACCTACGGTAATATTCCTTCTTTTTTGTGCAATTATCTTTTCGTACCAAATAGTGTCAAATAGTGTTTTCCTTATCACTCTCTTCATTCTAAAGTATTAACTGTTTAAAATAAATGGAATACTTAATTGATGTTTAAGTACCAAAATTCCTTAATATAAACCTTAAATATTTTAGGGTTAAATATGTTTTTAATCCCTCGATACTCATTTTAATTCTTCTAAAAAATTTATTTGAACTTTGGTCATTTTAAATTTTCTATTACCAATTTTAATTCTTATATTTTTAAAAAAAGTCAAGTTGTATGTTCCAAGTGACTTTTTATAATGAAATATTGTTGATAAGAGTTTAAAATATTATTAGTTTAATAATTTAACTATTTAATCTTGAATCTTTATTAATTTATCTACAACTTCAAATTAAAAATTAAATTGTTAAATTAAATATTAAATAGTTAAGTTATTAAGTTAACGATGATTTAAAGTCTTAATATCGATATATCATAAATAAAAAATCAATAAGAACATGCAACGTGTAACTTTTTTAAGAAGGTAGAGACTAAAAGACTTTTTTAGAGAATTTAAAGACTTTTTTATTAAAAAAAAATCTTTTTGGTATTTGATTAAGATTTTAAAATATTATAAATAATTCTTGAGGTATTCAATTGAGATTTCCAATATTTTTTAAAGAGTACAACAAAATTCGATGGTATTCGATTGAGATTTTTCACAACTTAAAAATTAATTGTCTATTGTTATTCAAAAATATATAGATTCCAAAGAACTCTTTACTAGATTGGATTTTGTGAGACTTTTTAGTTCAAAATATATATACAACCCCCATTTAATATTTTCACCAAAATCTTTGAGACTCTTTCAACAATCATGCTCTTTCTTTACTCCGTTTTTGAATCACTTGTTGCACATGTCAGGTTTTTATTTTTCTTTCTCATCCTTTACGTTGTTTTTGCATCTTATTAGTTGCTTTTACATTTTGATTCTTCAGGTTTTGTTGTTCTTTATGTATTCTTTTACGTTGCTTTTGTTGGTTTTTATTTTTATTTTTTTGTTGGTTCTTCGTGTATTTATTATATTGACATGTTTTTGTTAATTCTTCATGATATCATTGATTTTTGCTGATTTCTTGTTAGTATGTTTTTTGTTGAATAAAAAAATGGATTTGAGTTCTTTATATTTTGTCACATTAGTATTCCTTCTAATTAACATATTTTTTATGCTTTGTCTAGTTTAATAAAAAAATATTGTTTTGTCTTGTTAAGTATGCCATTCACATGTGTTATAATTTAATTAAAAAAATTATTGTGTTTCGTGTTAGGATTTAAGGTTTAGGGTTTAAGACTTAGGGTTTAGAGTTTGAGGTTATTATTATTAGTAGAGTTTAGGGTTATTATTTTTATTTAATAGGAACTAAAAGTATTAATTTTTTACGATTTGTATTTTAAAATAGACACTAAAGCTGAAGAAAAAAAAATTATTTAGGGACTAAAATGTTGAGAATTTTCTTAAAAGAGTTAAAAAATAATACTTTAAAATTTTATAGAGACTAAAATTTTATTTAACTTTTAATAAAAAAACTTATTATTATTATTATTATTAGTAGAGTTTAGGGTTATTATTTTTATTTAATAGGAACTAAAAGTATTAATTTTTTACGATTTGTATTTTAAAATAGACACTAAAGCTGAAGAAAAAAAAATTATTTAGGGACTAAAATGTTGAGAATTTTCTTAAAAGAGTTAAAAAATAATACTTTAAAATTTTATAGAGACTAAAATTTTATTTAACTTTTAATAAAAAAACTTATTATTATTATTATTTATTAGTAGTAGCAGTAGGCTGTTGATATTTTTATTATTAAATGGTTATCATTATTATTATTATTATTATTATTGGTGTATTAGTGATCAAATGGGGGATTTACAACAAGAAAATACAAAAACTATTTTGTTGTTGAAAGATTTTAAAAATTTAATTAGTTTTGTTTTTATTTATTCAAATATATTTATTATATTTTGTCATTTAATATTATAAATTCATAAAATATTTTGAAATCGTGTTACAAATTCATTAAAGAGTCTTTTAAAATCTACACATTCCTACTAAATCTTTTAAAATTTTCAATATTTTTCTCTCAAAACAATCTTTTAAAATTTTAATCTAATATACCCCCTAAAATTGGTAATCAAAAAATTTAAAAGGACAAAAGTTTGAAGGAATTTTTTAGAATGATTAAAAATAAAAATTGATATATTTAAAATGACTAAAAATGCATTTAATTAAATCTTTTATTTTGTAAAAATGATGTGTGTCGTTGGCAGAACTACTAGTACTTAATAAAATGAGCATAATTGTTTTTTAGACAAATGTCAATAAATTACTGGACACGTTATTTCTTAAATTTGAATTAGAGATCTCTTTAAAACTTATTTGGTGTCCTTCCTCACCAATCAATAGGGGTGGGAATAGGTCAGACCAGACCAAACTTTGAAAGGTCTGAGTCTGGCATACGATTAATTTTTAGGCCTAATCTGATCTACGGCCTATCATAGGCTTTTTTTCCGGCCTGATCTGGCCTAAAAGCCTATTTAAAAGTCTTATTTACATTAAAACATTTAAATGTTATATTTTATATTTTTTTAAATAGGCTAAATTAGACAGTTTTATATAAGGAAAACTAATAAAATTATAATCAAATATAATATAATAAAATAATATTAAAATAGCCTAATTGATAAGCTTTAAAATAGGAAACAATAATATTAATAAATAACATTAATAAATAATAAAATATATATACTTTAAAATAGGAAACAATAATATTAATAAATAATATATATATATATATATATATATATATATATATATATATATATATATATATATATATATATATATATATATATATATAGGTCGGTCTATCAGGCCTAATAGACTTTTATATAAGCTTGAACCTGACCTATTTAAATAAATAGGCTTTAAAAATAGTCTGAACCTAGTCTTCTTATTAAACAGGTCAGGCCAAACCAGATCATAAGTAGATCAGACCATAGGCCCTTGAGGGACAGCCTAGCCTATTACTATCCCTACCAACCAAACTAAAATACTACAAATAATACACACAAGACTAATTATTTGTGATTTTCTACAAATTAGGCTACAATTCTATTTTATTATTTTTATAAGCAAATGTTAGTTGATAGAGCATCCACAATGGTGAATTTTCCATTTAACTATTTGAATGAATTCCATCATTGCACGTCACTTATTTATAACTTTTTAATATTAGTATTTAATAAACACTTAATTTCTCGAATTAGTATCTCAATAATTTACTAAATAATCCCACCAAAAACTACATCATTACATTTTAATAACACTTATTTATTTATTTTAATACAATTTATTAATATATAATGCTAACAGAAACTCCTCCTAATATCTACCCATTTTTTAAAGACTCCAATAAAATACCTAATAGGTGGTACAACTCGTTAGAGATGCTCTTATATGTATATTAATAGTTAGGGTTTGAACCTCAAACTCCTATAAGTGTCTCGTCACAACCATTTAAGATTTTGTCTATATTAAGTGTTGCCTTAATATGAAAAACATGACAAGAGTCATAGAGTCCAATAAAAAAAAGAGAGAATAATTGAATTAATTAGAGTTAATTCAATAGAATTTTATTAGAATGAATATATAATACATTTTATAAAGTGATCATAATCAAACTAATAAATCTTAACTAACTTGTAGTTAATACTGATGAACTCTTAACAATATCTAATCAAAAAGAGTAATGAAAATATTTTCTGTTTCTTATTTAAAAAAAAGTAATAAAAAAATCATAATGGAGTACAATGGATGTGGATTTAGAAGTGATGGGCATGTTTGAATGTAGAATTAGAATAAAATAGCTAACGTTATATTAAAAACATATAGCGATACTTGTTTTAAAGCATTTGTCTTTATTTCATTAGAAGAAGAAAAGCGTTTTTCTATTGATGATATATAATACTACTTAATATAAGACGTACATAGTATTTCATTATTATCAAGTAGTTTCAAGTCTTCAACACTAGCATGTTAACTCACAGAAAAACACATTGGCATTTTCTTACCTTTTTTTCCTTAAACATAGGGATAACGTAACAATTATTTTCATCATTATGCTCATATAAAACGTGCCGTGAGATGGCTAACATGATTTTGAAGACAATCTAGCCTCAATTTGTTAGCCGTCAACATCAGGCGTTGCCTTCCAAACATTGATTTCGGCATCAAATGAAGGTCTAATGGTCCAGATCAGTTCGCATAGGACCTCTACCCACTTTATCATTTCAATTTATGTTTTTGGGTTAATTTTTATGTTGTTAATTATACTCCCATTTGAATTATTGTTACAAAATTCTATTTTGCTCTTACGAACCGGTTGCTTGTAGAACCGGCTGCTTACATGTGACAAAATTATCAACATTCTCCAAGCAATGAAACTGTCTGAGAATGGATTCTTAAACTTCAAAACTTCACAAGCAACTCCAATTTGCTGCAAGTAGCTTACTATTTTCCTAGAATAAATTTGCTTGTAATAATAAACAAACGACCAGAAACATAATAATTTTAACAAAAATGGTATATAACTGGCCAATTCCAAAATAATCATACCAGAAAGTTAGATACAGTAAGTAACAAAATTGGAAGAGATTAAAGAAAAAAGAGGATTTAAGTAAGAAGAAACACTTTTAACCAAAGAACTCTGACGCAAAAAGATTACAGAAACTACAAAGAAAAAAAGGACTCTAATCCAATTGCAAACCAAAACCGCTAGATGCCGCTATCTATTAAATAACTCCTGTTGCCACTCAATTACCAACAAATAGGAGCACTTTATTCAACTTTCACCGGTTGACGAGTGACTTTTCCACCATTCTGATAACTCTTAGGCGCAGCATCCCCATTGCTTCGCCCATTGTTATTGCCACCTCGGGGCCTGCCAGAGAACTCACCTCGCTTCTCAAAATCGTTCCTACCGTTAAAGCCACCGCCGCGGCCACCACCAAAGTTGCCACGACCCCTGAAATTGTCACTTCGGAATCCTCCCCGTCCTGATGAATATCGCACCCTATCATTATTAGCTGCAGTGAACAATATACAAGTAATAGAGTGGCAGTAATATCAGCACAAACTTCTACATAATGCAATGTTTAAGAGCATCATGAGAAAGTATTATCCTTAATATCACACAGGAACTGTGCACACAATTATACTGCATATATTGATTTATTTTGGCTTAATTGCAATTTTAATCCCAATTTTCACCAATTCACAAAATTAATTCATCTATTTTAAAATCCAACAATTCAGGTTCCTCAGTCAGATTTTTTTAACTAGAAAAATGATGATGTGACATTTTAAACAATGTGGCATATGGTACCATGTTGTTGAATGAAAAACACATGAAATTGTAATAAAACAGTCTTAAAACTTCAGTTTCAACTTCTATAATTATTAGTTTTGTTATTTAATTAATAACATAAAATAATTAATGCATTTAAATAGTTCTACATCATTATATCAAATGTCAAGTCATCTAAAATATGTCAAATCACATTTTTTTTGTTAAAAAATTTGAAGGAGTGACCAAAAATGAAGTATTTAGAAATAGGAGGGCTTAATTCTGCAAATTGGTGAAAATAGATGGACTAAAAGTAAAGCTGCAGCTAAACCTTTTTTGTTTCGAAAATTATGCATAAATTAGTGAAGGACACGGCAGTCATAGGAGAAGATCAACAAAATCTGCCAGAAGAAAGTTAAAATATTCAAATTTTGACAAGAGGAATATGGCAAACTTGCCTCGCCTTTCTTCAATTGAAAGTCTACGGTTATCCAACATAACAGGTGGAGAGGCCTGCAATAATACATAAATTTTTTCAGATGTTGCTAGCAAAAGGCATCATACAGTTATCACACTATAGAAAATATATAGTTAGACACTTTAAATTTTAATAAAGAAATGCGAGAAATGTCCCCTTGAAAAATTTGAAAAAAATTCAATTCCGGACCTTGCTGATAATGACTACTAATGAAAATATTATATACCTCTAGGGCACCTTGCATTGAAGCAGCAGATTCAAATTCCACAAAACCAAAACATGATCCCTGTTGCTAAAGGAACAGGTATTGTATCAGTATATGTTGTCATTGTGGGTTCAGTAAACTAGGTGTTGTAAATGTTTAAAACAAACCTTGTTGCTTCTAACTTGAATACCGTTGGGTTTAATGGGGCCAAATTTCTTGAAAACCCGATCCAATTGCTCTACTGTTGCATTCATAGGCAAATTCGCAACAAAAATTGCATGAGCCTTACCTGGAGAAGGCAAATTACAGAAGTTATGACAGAACATCCCATTTGAATGAGACTATTTATACTGAATTATTTAAATAATTAACCATACGAGTCATAGAAAGGATAAAATAAAATCACCTGCATTCTCATTATTCTTTTCCAATGGACTGTCCGTGTTAGGGGCTGGTGCTTCAGGAGCAGGCGTGCTAAATACACGGGGTTGTTGCACAGCAGGTTTGGCAGGAGAAGTTCTCAAATGGAAGGGTTTAGAATTATCTTTCAATGCATTCACCTGGAACAAATGTTTGCCGAAATGTTATTGTCAGATACTAAAAAATAAAGACATGGAGAGATAAATAAATAGATAAATAAATAAAACTCACAATGGATGCAAAAGACTTTTTTGGAGTATCCTCCTGTGTATGAGGAGCAACTTTCTCGGTGCTTGAGGGTTGTTCCTGATGAATTGTCTCTTTAACGTGATTAACAGAAATCACATTTTCAGTAACTGATAATTTTCCATTCTCCAGTGGTAGGCTCACTTCTTTGCTGATGTTAGTGTCAGTATCAGCAACAACAGTTTCTCTGGGTGGAATGTCTTCAGGAACATGATTAGACTCTATAGTCACAATCAAAAGCAAAATTGTAAAGCCCAAACTTCCAAACAATAAAAAAATACTCCTATTAGAGGAAGAAAAAAATTCAATTAAACTACTTGGAAGAATATATTTAGCAGTAAATAGCATAAGAAATCAATATTCAAATGCATGTATCTGTAGGTTCAAGCATACGGGTTGAAGAATCCTTAAACATCATTCGGTAAATATAAGCTGTATTTATTAATCTTGTGTCTGGTTAATAAAAATATTAAGCTTATTAACGCAATTGACTCAAGCAATTCTAAACTTTCTGCTCTAAAAAACCTCAATCTTTCTGTAATTACTTATAACCATAAGATGTGGATAGGAAATTTACCAGGCTCTGGAGTAAAAGCCTCCGATGGAGCACTTTCATCAGCATCATTTGCTGGTACAGACTCAATATCAACCGACTTATACTCCTCAACGTATCTAAAAACATCATTCAAAACATAGAAGCCCCCATTGTCCTGTGGAGCTAGGAAAAATGACTGAGCAAACTTGCGTTTAACATTGTCAGTTCCAGTCAAGCAGCCAGTCACTACAACCATTACCCCATTATTATAGGAAGGCTGAGCATCAGCACTCAGAACCTCAACTCTAAAGCTTGTGTAGTCGTGAGATTTTATCTTTTTATCAATTTCCTGCATCAAAATCAAGATCATTGAAGTCAGATAATGCTAAATAATGTGTCGCAATGCACCATAATCATACTCAAAAGCAATGAAAATAGAACACCCAAACCCAAATTAGTGCACATAAATAAACACAATTAAACACGGGATTGAACAGTAAAAAGGGAATAGTGCATTCATTATGAAATTCACAAATGCCAGTCACCAACTCAGGGTATAAATTATGATAACTCTAAATACTTTTTTGCTTCACAGAGAACAAAAATTACTCGACAGCCAACCAAGATGATAATAAGTGATTTATTCAGATCACAAGAAATGGCATAAATAAAATGATTATTAAGGATCAACACTGCTAATCGTGAGGTAAATGTGCACTAATATATTTCCTTGTTAAAACTGATTTAAGCCGATAGTTTGAACTTACTGCAGTGGTAGTGACAGATATCATGGTACCATCTTCCTCAGGTCGACTCATGACACTTGAATCGTGGTAAAACCTATGAACCTGATCGGGGTTTTGGTGCAGAATAGAATAATACTGCTCCACAAAAGCATTGCCAACCATCTGAGGGGTTGGGGTTTGGGGTGCTTCAGATACAGCCATCTCTACGAAACGACAACAAACGTATGTTATTTACAAATAACTACCTTAATTTCAAAACCCAAATCAATTAAATTCAACAATACACGACAAAAATTCAATCATCAACCTACTGATAAAAACAAATGTATCCAATTGAAACAATAAATCCATTCAATTACAAAATCCGTAACTTTTACAATTAAAAATAAATGAAAAAGCTATGACTTTAAAAAAAAAATTAAAACCCTAATCAAGCATGAGAAATCAATAATAAAACAAAAAAAAAACAGATAGATAAACGAATTAAGTGAATTGAATGGTTGATTGATAAAAAGAGAAACGTGGAATCATAGAGAAGAGAGTACCTCCTATCGTGTGATGGAGAGATCAAAGAGAAGAAGGAGAAATGGGTTGAGTGCGGCTGATAGAGTAAATAGAGAGTGCGATCTGTCTGCGTGCAAGGGCAACAAATATTAAATATTTATACCCCTAATTCTTTATTTTTTAATAATAATAATGATGGGTTTTTTTGTATTTTGAACCAACATAACAACCCGGTTTATTTTGTTGACACTTGGGACTGGGACTGGGACCGGGCCCAATGTTTTGGTTTTTTCTCGTCTTGCTTGGTTCGGTTCCTTCCTTCCTCTTCCTGTTATATCACCGTCCGTTATATCACCGTGCATTTTTTGGATTTAAAACGCACATTTATTCGGCTTTGTGACGTGATTTGATTAGATATGATTTACTTAATTTTTTTAATGAAGATTTGATGTTTTAATTTGTTGATGATCAGGTGATTTGAGCTCTACATGACGTCAGTCCTTCCGACTCTCTAGGCATGGTTTTTTTTTTAACCTTCAAATTTGGAAAGAACACAATAATGTATTAGTAGAACTATTAAAATGATTAGGTTCTTAAGTTGTGTGTAAATATGAGAGTGAATAATTGTGTATTAATTATAATGAAATTTATTATCTATTTTTAGATAAAAATAAAATAAAATTCAAAATGAGTTGGTACAATTTAGTATAGTTTGGATTTGGAAAAATAAAGTCTAAAAATATAAAGTTTTACCCCATATTTCTACAATTATACCTATACCCTACAAAATTTTTAAAATGCCAAAATTACCCTTCATACCCCAAAATTACCTTTTACCGGAAAACTTGAAAAAAGTTTGCCGAAAAAGATGCTTATATTTAATACTACCGGAAAACTTGTCATGAAGTTTCCGGTAGTTACCGAAAAACTTTTTGACAAGTTTTCCGGTAGTTTTTTTTTTAAACTTTTTTAAAAAAAAATTGAAAAAAAAAAAACTACCAGAGAACTTTCTCACAAGTTTTCCGGTAGTGTTAAATGTATGCATCTTTTTTGAAAAACTTCTTCCCAAGTTTTCCGGTAACTACTGGAAAACTTCTTTGCAAGTTTTCTGGTAACTATCGAAAAACTTTTCGGCAAGTTTTCTAGTAGAAGATAAAAAAAAAATTAATTTGATAAAATAGTTAAAAAAAATGAAAAGTAATTTTGGCATTTTGAAAAATTTGTGGGGGTATAGGTATAATTGTAGGGGTATGGGGTAAAACTTTCCTAAAAATAAATGAGTTTTTTTTTATTTGATCCATTTGGCTGATTTAAAAGGGGTTAGTCCAGTCCAATAGAAAGTGGTTTGGCCCCCTGCATATGAGAAAATGAGACTTGTTATTGTTATAATTTTATTTTATTTTTATTGTAGTCAGCGGTGGCCGAAAATGTTTGTGTTATAGTTTTGTTTTAATCTTTATTGTAAAATAGAAAAACATAGGAAGAATAACAAGCCCAAACTGGACCATTAGCCCACATACCCCATATCGGGTGTGCCAGTCTTGATAAATTGCAGTTCATTCATGTAATTGGGTCGTTTAGGCCAAAGCAAGTCGGGGTAGTCCAAGCCATTTGACACCTCTAGCTATTAATAAAATGAAATTTAGTGAGAAAGGTAAAAAAAAGTCTAATCAATAATTATTTCAATCATGATTTAAAATTTAATTCTTCTAAATAATTTGCCATTAATTGAAACTCATTAATTATTTGAACCCAATAAGTTGGTGTCTATGCATGTTTTTATGCATGCTCAAGTGGTATTTGTTTGTCAACAGAAAAATGAAGTTTATGGATTAGAAACTTAAAACTTTAAAATATGCACTTCGGTAAGTTGTATTGTAGGGTAAGGACTGAAAGAGAGCATTGTGGTTTAAAATATATGCCAATAAATGTAGATTGGTGTTCTGTGCAACACCCCGAGTTTAAAACACAGCGCAAGTGTATTTTTTTTTAAATAAATAATTAAAATGATTTTCCAAATTATTACTTCAAAGGAATTGAAATAATATTTTCTTTAATTCATTTCATAAAATGGTACGTCGTAATTTAATCGACGAATGTAAATAAATAATTTCATCGTAACATCACTAAGTACTTAACTCTGGAAATTAATAATAAACATTAACACATTTCAAAAGGTAACAGTGTCATAATCTCAAAATGAAATATCAGAGTGCGGAATGTGTTAGCGGAAAAGTGGTACAATAGTTTCCAAATTAAAACAAATTCCATTTTCCAGCTCAAAATCCTATACATCAACTCTAACTGATCATGCACTAAAGCTACAGTAGCACGGATTTCCTCCACATCCCATACAAGTCTCATCTGATTCCGTCGCTCGCCTCGACGTGACGTCCTCCTCCTCATCATACAGAGATGGATCAGTTTCCTCCGAAGTCAGATCAATGCACAATCTCGGTCGCTTCGGCGGTGCCGGAATCTCATAGCAGTCATCGGATATCCTAGATGGACCCGGAATATCAGCTGCTACTGGCTTCGGCCCTTTGTTATTCTCTTTCGCCTCGGGTTCACTTACAACCCCTCCAACTCGCTCCTCCGCGTCATCAAAAATTCCATACGCCTCCAATACTAATTTGGAAGGCACAGGAAATTCAATACTAGTATAAGTGTGCTCCACGTAATCTCGGTCGCTTCGGCGGTGCCGGAACCTCATAGCAGTCATCGGATATCCTAGATGGACCCAGAATATCAGCTGCTACTGGCTTCGGCCCTTTGTTCTTCTCTTTCCCCTCGGGTTCACTTACAACCCCTCCAACTCGCTCATCCGCGTCATCAAAAATTCCATACGCTCCAATACTAATTTGGAAGGCACACGAAATTCAATACTAGTATAAGTGTGCTCCACGTAATCCTTGACTCTGCCGGTCCTGCACGTCCTTGCCAACCTCCCCGTATAAGTCGCCCTACTTAAGAGGGGGTCATATGCCTAAGCATTACGCGAATCTCGATCAAGGAAATCTAGCGACGTTTCCGTCATCTGGGTACTCACCAGGGGTGTGGGTTTGGGGGGCATATGAGGGTAAAGCCCAATTTCCACAATAATAGTAAAGGGTCACCGACCGAAATTAACATTTAACACATAGCATTTATATCATAGTAACAAACATCTTCATGGCATATCATAAAATCAATGATGATAAATAAAGATGCTCATTTTGAAATTTCATGACATGTATGCCTTTTCAAAACAGCAACCAATTAATATGGAAAACATGTTGTAAGTACAGGCAACACTTTAGCAATCACAATCATTTATCAGAAATTCAGATTTTATAAAGTACTTACACACAACAATTTCCAATCATCAACATATACCCAAAATCGTGACCCACCGGTCAATCACCCCGATGCAATATGTATATGCTCATGTATTCAACTTCTTGGAATTACCAAGGTGCAGTCGCTCACAGACCAGCACAATTTAAATATGTTTGACTTTAACGGCCCTCAAGACCAAGGTGCAATCGCTCAACAGATCAGCATCAGTGCAGTCGCTCAACAGACCAACACTCGTGCAGTCGCTCAACAGACCAACACGTTTAATATATACCAAGGTACAATCGCTTAACATATCAGTACCAGTGCAGTCGCTCAACAGACCAGCACTCGTGCAATTGCTCAACAGATCAACACGTTTTTGCGCATTTCAGGGTACAGTCGCTCAACAGACCAGTACCAGTGCAGTCGCTCAACAGACCAGCACTCGTGCAATCGCTCAACAGATCAGCACGTTTACGCATTACTCTGTGGCCCATCGCGGGTACCACCTGACTATGCAGTGCATGAATATGCAATGTTTTCTCTTCACTGAAAACAATATGCATTATCTGAAAAATTCAGTCTTTCCATCATCTCCCCAAAACATCTCAACACAATTAATTTCATCATCATCACATCAATAATTAAACATTCAAGCAATCCCATCATTATCACTTTACATTGTCTCAAAATTCCATTCTTAATTATCATAAGTCTTTCCAATGTTTCCCAACTCTTAAAATTCATAAAACAGTGTTTAAAACTAGGATTTCTAGAAAACACGTATCTGTATTCGAATACAGCTTCATTGTATTCGAATATAGAAGCCAAAAACAGGGCAGAATCAACACTCTGTATTCGAATACAACCTCCTTGTATCCGAATACAGAGGCTGTCACAGTGCAAAAATCAGTATTTTCACAACATCAGTAGAAGTCTCAAAAGCTTCATCATTACCACTTCAAATTATCACAAAACTCCATTTTAATTTGTCACAAACCTTCCCAAATGCTCCCCAACACTTAAAGTTTATAAAACAATGTTTAAAACTCTGTATTTCTGAAAAACACGAATATGTATTCGAATACAGCTCCCTTGTATTCGAATACAGAAACTGAAAAAAAGTATAAATTCAACACTCTGTATTCGAATACATAATACAAGGATGTATTCGAATACAGAAGACCAAAACAGTATAAATTCAGCATTTTTTCCAACATCATTAAAGGTTTCCAGAGCATCATCATCTCCTTTTTAAAACTATTTCAAAGAATTCATTTTAAATCATTTCAAATCGTCTCAATGTTCCCCAACACTTTAAAGTTCACATGACAGCGTTTAAAACTTGATTTTCTGGAAACCACGAATCTGTATTCGAATACAGAAGCTAAAACTTGAATTTCTGGAAAAACACGAATCTGTATTCGAATACAGTTCCCTTGTATTCGAATACAGTTCCCTTGTATTCGAATACATAAGCTAAAATAGTGAAAATTAGCATTCTGTATTCGAATACGAGGCTGTCGTAGTCGAATACAGATGCGAATACAATGGCAAAATTGTAGTCCTGTATTCGAATACGATAGGGTAGTAGCCGAATACAGAGGCTAAGTCAGAAGCAAAAATGTTTCATCTGTATTCGAATACAGAGGCCCGTATTCGAATACAAGTTCGAAAACTTGAGTAAAACAGAAGCTTAGCAGGCTGTATTCGAATACACTCATGTTGTATTCGAATACACCATCGAATTCAGTTGAATTTTTCCTGAGACTTCAACACATTTTCAAACTGTTTCTTTTGAAAAACCAACAACCCCAAAACAGTTTTACCCCCTCTTTTGGAAACCACAAAACCCAGACATTTTTCATTAATAACAGATTTTCCATAAAAGCACATTCATCATTTTAAATCCTTTTCTCTTAAAAACATCATCAACACCAGATTTTCATCAACACCAGATTTTCATCAACATGACAGAAAACAGGATCATCAACACCAGACTATTTCACCATAACAGAAACAGAATCACCAACACCAAAACAACATCACAGTTTTGCTTAAATCACCCAAACAGAATATCAAACTCAAAACAGAACATGCATTTCCAAACGTTTACATTTTGAGCATTCTCAAAATAACATGCAGAGAATTTCCAGTTTTCTCACACAACAAAACAACACTGATGTATTCAGCCAGAACATCAAGCATCACATCTCTTCAAACATCAACATATTGCATTTCTTGCATTTTATAGCAACATACAGAACAATTTTATGAACATGCATTTTGATCATCTTTAAAATAACATGAAAAATATTTTTCAGCTTTCCCATACAAACAAAACAACATTGAAGTAACAACCAGAACAGCAAACATCACAGATTATTAAAACACCAACATAATGCATTTTTCGCATTTTATGACAACATGCATAACAGTTTCGTTTTTCAAAACAGAAACTCAAATATGATCACACATCAAAGATGCATTTACAGCCCTAAAATGCATACTAGAAAGTGTAAGGTGCCCTTACCCTGTTGCGTTCCTACTCCCGTTCACGTTTATGCGTAAAAAATCAGCGAAGTTCCCATTTTGCGTTCGCCGCCACGAAAGTGGGTTCTCTAACTCCGTACTGATGAGGAGAACAACTTTTGTACTGGATGTTTTCTGGTTTGGTGTTTGGATTTCCAAGTAATCTCACTTTTGAGGAACTCTTTTTTTTTTTTTAACGTGAACAAAATTCATAATGGGAAAGGATGGAATACTGTTACATGCAGTATGGAGGAGGTATGGTTTATGACTTTGCCCTTTCTCCTCATTCACATTTATAGGCATTTGTAGGTGCCACCTCACCCGACACTTGTGTGATCTTCCTTCACTTAACCAGTCTCGTCGCAATTAGCCGATAATCCCTTAATTAACTGCCCGATAATCTAATTACTCGTAATTAAATTAATTTACTCTTCATCCAATAATCTTAATTTATCTTCTAAAATAAATATTTATATATATATATATATTCACTCAAAACATACATATATTAAATATTTTACAAATATCCCCAAAATACACTTAATATTAATTCCATAATTAAATTTTAAATTTAAGGGTCTTACATTCTGTGTCTCCCATGGATATGGTAGAAATTTGGTTTGATAGAAAGATTTATGTTCTATTTAAGAATAGGTGTAGAGTGAGGTTGATAATTGGTTTGAAAGAAAATTTCATAGGGTACTTAGAAATGGATCTCTCTTTCTATACTAAGCCTTGGTTAGAGGGAGGTGCTCTTAGTGAGCGTTTTAGTTAGGGGTGTATATGAGTGTGGGTCGACCCGACAACCAGATCGCCCAATCCAACCCACCCGGTCACTTTTGGGTCCGACCCAACCCAACCCGTTGAAAACCTTTTATATTTTGTTCGGGTAATGGGTTCACCAATTTGAACTAGTACATCCGACCCGATAACTAGTTATATTTAAAAAAAAAAAATTGTTTGGAAACCCAACAACCCAACAGTCCAATAGGATTTCATTACTCTTCTTTGTATTTTCACAGCCATAATCCACCTTTTTCTTCTATTCCAGACACCTTCTTATTTTGTTCTGCATGTGCTCATAATTGATTTTTATATGAATTAGTTATAATAACTGATTTTTATATGAATGTTTGGTGTAAGGTGTTCATGCGTCTGGGTTAAATACTGATTTTTTTTATTTTTTTGAGAATAAGCTTCAGTAATTCCTCTTATTGTCTCACACTTCAGCGTTTAATTTGTTTTGTCCTTGTAATCTCATATATGCCTACTCATAAAATTTGTATCTAATTTTTGTTATAGTTTTGCATAATGAAGGTATGAACTGAAAGTTGTGCTTGTGTTATGAATTTAGTTTAAATTTTTTACATTTGTTAAATACAAATTTTTGAGTTAAATACTATTCATTTGAGTTAAATACTATTTATGAGCAAAAATGATGCTTATGATGAATTTAGTTTAAATTTTTTACATTTAAATCTATTAAACATTTTGTTTAGTATTTTATTTGAAAATAGTAAGTGCTCTAAAAATAAACAACTGAAGTACTTGAAGTAGATATGTCGTTTTACAAGGAATGAGGTTTGAATTGTAAAGTTGTCTTTTAAAATTTCTCTGTTAAAACTTAAAAATAACTCAAGATTGACATTGGTTAAGAAAATAGAAAACGGAGAATGTTCTTGGTTCTGGAAACAAAAAACGAATAACGTTCTTGGTTAGTTTTAAAAGGCAGAATGATCTTGATAGTAAAAGCAGAAAAACGGAGAACGTTCTTGGTTTGGTTTAAAAACATAAATTGATTTTTAACTTAAGTAAATGGAAGACTGAAAGTAAACAGAGATAAGAAAGATAAATCACACAATGATTTTATCCTGGTTCACCCAACTCGAGCTATGTCCAGTCATCACAACCGTGGGATTTTCCACTAAGTGTTAAAAACAAAGAACCTTCTTGGTTTTACAGCACCTAGCTCATATCAGTCTTCGTCTGTCACAATCGTCAATCCTTTCCACCCAGAAAGATATTCAATCAGGTCACCTATCAACCCTTGATAGGATTTTTACAACTCATCTTTTAACCTTAAAAGGATTTTTCTAAACAACTCACTCAAGCTATAAACAACCCTTATAGTCTTGAGCTTTACACGATAATGATTATAATATGTTGTATCTCAACTTTTATTTAAGGTTAGATTCTTTGCAAGATATTTTAGTAAACTAATGATAATAAATTCGAAACTGAATATTACTAATATCTTGTGAGACTTTCAAGTATGAATGTGAGTGATTAATGATCTTTCTTTTTCACTTGAATGTCATGATTTCCATTGAGCTTTGAGATTCCTTTTATAGACATTTGAGGAGGTCCATGTCAGCTTAATGTTACTGTTTGGAGGAGTTCCCTTGGTCAAGCTTAAGATTAAAATAATCAATCTTCACAGTAAGACTATTGACTGAACTTTTTCCCTTTTTGACTTTAAGACTCTCTGGCTTTTGTGCATTCTCTTTCTTCTGATCTGTACAGTGTTTGAAGATTACTTGATCACGAGAATATGTGTCATAATGTAATGTTGGAGTCTCAAGAACGTTCTCGATATATGCTTTAGAAGCTGGAGAACGTTCTAGTGTTGTATGACAGAAACTGGAGAATGTTCTGGAGCCTAGAGAATGATTGACTCAAACTGATTTTATCACTTTGCTTTGATTTTTAAATATTTTCTTCTTAGATCTTTTGGAGTGTTTCCTTTGCTATTATTAAAGTTGTATACTCCTTGTATATGAACTGGTAATCCATTCGAAATAAGCATGATCTTCTCTTGCATAAAAAGTTGGCTTGAACAGTCTTGATGAAGTGAAAAAGATGTGGAGAACGTTATTGGTTTTTCCAGAAAATGTCCATAACGTTCTTGGCAGTTTGTTTTTAGCTTATTCTTTAAATTGATTTTGTTTGTTTTTGCTTAGTATACGTCTTGGATTATCACACTCAAATACACATGTTAAATAACACATAATTTAGAATCACAATTAGAGTCTTTAATTAATATTTTTTTGTTTTCATCTAAATAATTAATTGAGATTTTGTCTTAACAACACTACTATTAAAAAATTATGGTAGCTTAGTAAACTAAAATGGTTGGTGGGTTATGTGTAATGATGAAAGTAATGTGGTGAACCAAGTAGTAGTGCTAGTTGTTTTATCTTACTTTTCCTTTTACCTTTTAATTTTTCTAACTATATTATTGCACATATTTGAGACAAATGGAACGTGTACAAGAAGATCCTAATCAATTTGCTCCACAAGCACGACAAGCTTCATCACAACAAGCATAAGATTTAGGTAGCTCATCATTGCTGTCAACTCAAGGAAACAAGGTAACTGAAAGAAAACCTAGTAAAGCCTCTTCTAGTGCTTGGTTACATTTTAATAAGGGAAATGATACAGGTATATATAAGTATTGTGGGAAAATGTACGCAACAAATAGTTCTAGTCATGAAACCACTAACTTGCTTAGACGTATAAATAAGTGCTTTAAAAATCCAAATAGGCAAGTTGATAAGAAATAAAAGAGAATTGTTCTTGGAAAGGAAAATGATGATGACCCTAATAGTGTTAGTTTTAAACTTGGTGAATTCAATCAAGAGAGAACTAGAATAACACTAGCAAATATGGTCATTATTGATGAACTCCCTTTTAAATATGTTGAAAATGAAGGGTTCAAACAATTCATGAGTGAGGCTCAACCTAGATTTAAAATTCCTTCTCGTGTTACTGTTGCTAGAGATTGCTTGTAATTGTATTTTGATGAAAAGGAAAAGTTGAAAAGTATGTTGTCTGCAAATAAACAAATTGTGTATTTGACCACTTATACTTGGATATTGATCCAAAATATGAATTATATGTGTGTAACAGCTCGTTATATTGGTGACGAGTGGGATTTGAAGAAGAAGATATTAAGTTTTGGTTTGATTTTCGAACACAAAGGTGAAACCATATGGATAACTTTAGAAAATTGCATGAAAAAGTAGGGGATTAGGTATATTTGTTGTGTTATTGTTGTTAATACAAGTGCTAACAATGTGGCTATTGCATATTTAAATAAAGGCATGACTTTTTGGAAAAGTTGTACTTTATTTAATGGGGAGTACTTACATATGAGATATGCACATGTATTGAACTTGATTGTCACTGATGGCTTGAAGGAAATTGACTCATCAATTGCTAAAATAAAGGTTGCATGTAAGTTTGTCAAGTCTTCTCCTAGTAGGTTGGCTACTTTTAAGAAGTGTGCGAAAGGTGTGAATGTACGTTCTAAATCAATGGTAACACTTGATGTACAAACTAGGTGGAACTCCACCTTTTTATGTTGGATCTTGTTGGGCAATATGAGCATGCATTTTATCGTTTAGAACATGTTGATGTGACATTTGTGGCTAATGGTAGTGAGATAGGATGATGTCCTAATGAAACCGACTGGGAATGTTCCCGTGTTTTTGTGAAGCTTTTGAATACTTTATATGAAGCGACTCTTTCTTTTTCTAGGTCATTACATGTTACAACCAACTCTTTTTTTAAACAGCAGATTGAAATTCATAAAATATTGACTAAATGGAAAAACAGTCGGTTATGCGTAGGGAAGGTATTAACACCCTACGACATCCGTTAAAATACGATTACCTATAATTAATTATGCAAAATTAGTATTAACTTAAATATATTTATTTCTCTTTATTATTAAATATGAATATCAATTGTTTATTTTTAATGTGATGTTGAAATAAATACGTGTTTAAAGAAAAGAGGAACAAAAAAAGAATTTTTTTGTTAATGTGCTTGACAAGAGTGTGATCTTGCTCCTACGTATCTTCCGGTGCGATGGAGAAATCAAAGCTACATAGTTCTTGGGTAGAAAATGAGGATGTTTTGATTATTTTTAAATAAATCGTGTTTAGTTATTAAAAAGGTTAATTTTGACAAAAATAAAAACGAGTTTGCTTGATTTGAATAATTATTTTAAAATGTGAATTTTAAGACAATCAAGTTGTACAACTCGTGTCTCAAAACTCAAGGAGTAAAAGAATGTTTCATCGAGTTAATCCGTTTAAAAATATTTTTATTACTTTCGATTTTAAAATTGAGTCTTAAAGCCACGAAGTAGTACAACTTGTGTCTTAACAACTCAAAAATTAAAAAGATGTCACATCTAATTAATCTAATATTTAAAAAAAGTTAATTTTAGATTCATTTATTTTCTTTTTAAAAATAATTTTTTTTAAAACTATCGGGTTGTATAATTCGTATTCTACTACTCATGGATTAAAGGATGTCATGTCTAGTTAATATTTAATAATGATTTTTATTTATTAATTCGTTTATAAATTTTAGTTTATTAGTTTATGTGTGAAGATGAGATTTAAAAAATAAAAATAAAAATATTCCGATTAACTAATTTTTAATGCAATACTTATTTGTTTTTTTTTATAAAATTCAATATTGAACTAATAAATAAATTAAATTTAAATTTTTAGAAATAGTATAACTGTAGTTTTTTAAAAAACAAAAAAAAAGTTAAATTGTTAAAGTTAAATTACAAAAAAACTAGAGGATATTATCAAAAGGTACTAGTAGTGGTTATATCAATAGGATGAATAGACATAGCATGCAGAAAATAGAGGAAGCATGGCTGGAACACAGGTACAGTAGGAGAATAGCAAACAGAATAGGAGCAAGGCCCAACACATTTCATTTCATGGCAAGCATAATAGAAAGAACATAAAAGATAACCGTAAAAGAAAAAAAACAAAAACAAAAAGGCAAGAGAAGAGATTTAAATAGAGAAATAGGAGGATGGAAATGGAGAAAGAGATTGAGAGGAAGAAAACAAAACATAGAGAGAAAGAAAAATAGATCAAGAGGGTGAGCAAGGCGGCAAAAAATACGGGTTTTTTTTTGCGACACCATCGTTAGAGGTTTGAGTTTTTAGTCTTATATTTTCTACTATTTTCTTCATAACTTATTTTTGTTTATACTCCCGAAATCAAAACATAATTTTTGTATAACAACAACAAGTTTCATTTTTCATTCATAATTCACTTTATATATTACATTTGAATAACAAATATATTGATTGTAGAGTAAAGATGAAAGAAATACCTTAATCTCTTTTTTTTGCTTGCTTTTCCTTCCTAATGATTTATTTGTTTTGGTATCAGATTTTTTCTCTTTGATTTATTGTTTCTCTTCTACTCCTTACTCTCTCTATTTTTTTTATTTTTTTAGTGATTAGAAAATCTCATTCCCTTTATTGATTTTTTGTTCTCAATTTATAGCACTAAGTGATTAGTCCACGTATTTATGATGTAAAACCGGGTCTTGGACTTTTCATTGTTTTAGCTCAAAAATTAAGCAACTTCAAACATTTAAGGAAATAGGTGGCTAGCTTTTTTGATTAAGTGTTTAAATGATGAAAATAATACATTTATTGAGATAAAAACAAAAAATAAAATAAAAAATAAAGAGGAAGCAACTTCAAACATTTAAGGAAATAGGTGGCTAACCTTTTTGATTAAGTGTTTAAATGGTGAAAATAATACCTTTATTAAGATAAAAACAAAAATAAAATAAAAAATAAAGAGGAAACATGGTTGTAAAGAGAGTGCATCATTGTGGCGATAGGAAAGAAGAAAAAAATGGAGAAAGAAAGTGCAGCAAGTAAACCTTTCTATTTTTTTAATAATTATTTTAATTAATTATTTTATTTTATGTGTTAATTGTATTGTAACGGAAACACATATAAATTCAAAATTAGACCAAATTTAAAATTTTTTTTTACTTAATAATAATAATAATAAGTGCAAAATATTTTTATTTTTTTTTTTTAAAAAATATTTTTAATTAATCGGACAAAATATCGAGATACTACAGCTGCCCCTATTTAATCGTAGTTACTAGAGAATATGAATATTATCATATGAATATTATTGTTGTAAAAGATAATTAAATATAAGAACCTAAATTTTGTCTAAATAAGTTGTAAATAAGTTGTGAGAACAAATTAAATCCGAATGGTCTTCTTCGGATTGGTTACTGATGCGTAGATCAACAAAAATTAAAAAATGATCGTCTTCGGATTGGTTACCGATGCGTAGATCGACGAGAATTAAAGAATGACCATCTTCGGATTGGTTACCAATGCGTAGATCGACAAGAATTAAAGAATGACCGTCTTCAGATTGGTTACCGATGCGTATATCGACAAGAATTAAATGATAGTAGATTATCCAAAATAAAAATGATCGGCCAAAATATAAATGATCGTTACCTAATAGGTAATGAGATTTGGATGTCAATAGATGTTGGAATCTTTGGTTTATTGAATCATGGACTTTTGTAATGATGATGGATAGTGAAAATTGAAATGTGGTGCCAATAAAAATTGGGCTTTGGAGTGCCAATGGTTATTGGGCATTTGAATGCTACAGATATTGGGTTTATAGGGTGCTTTGTAGATCCTTGGTGTTGGGTGTAAGATCATTAAAATTTAAGAATTAATTTATAGAATTAATATTAAGTGTATTTTGGGGATATTTGTAAAATATTTAATATATGTATGTTTGAGTGAGTATATATATATATATAAATATTTATTTTGGAAGATGAATTAAAATTATTGGATGAAGGATAAATTAATTTAATTACGACTAATTAAATTATCGGACAGTTAACTAAGGGATTATCTGCTAATTGCGACAAGACTGGTTAAGTGCTGAGGATCAGACAAGTGTCGGGTGAGGTGACAACCACACAAGCCTATATATAGGAGTGAGAAGGAAGGGCAAAGTCAGAAACCCATTCCTCCTCCCTTACTGCATGTAAGAGTGCTCACCTTCCCCTCCTCCCATTCAGATTTCTGTTTTACGAACAAAAAAAAAAGGTATTTAATGAAAAATTGGAAAAAAAAATGAAAGCACAAGAATTTATTGAAAAATCCCAATTCCCAATAATAAATATGAGTATTATATACGAATAAGATATCCAATTATATAATAATTGTGTAACAATAAAAATTTATGTTATGGGGTTGACATATATTAAAAGTTACTCTTATAATTGAAATAGAGAAGGATTCAAAAAAAAAGATTGATTGGTTATGTATCTCCTCAAAAGTGATATTACTTGGAACTCAAGGCACCAAACCAGAAAACCCCCAGAACAAAAGTTGTTCTCCTCATCATTACGGAGCTAGAGAACCCATTTTCGTAGCAGCAAACGCAAGCGGGAGTTTCGCCGATTTTTGACGCAGAAACGTGAACAGTAGCAGAAAGGCAACAAGGGTAAGGACACCTTCCACTTTCTAGCTGCATTAGGGCTGTAAATGCATAACTGTCATGACATTACTGATGTTTCATCATTGTTTGAAGTAAAAACTGTTTTGCAATGACATTTTGAAAAAAATGAAGAAAATGCATTCTGTTGATGTGTACTGATTCTGTGATGGTTTCTGCTTGGTTGAATGCATTAATGTGGTTTTGTTTGTGTGTGGGAAAGCTGAAAAATGTCTTGCATGTTGTTCTGAAGATGATCAAAATGCATATTTATAAAACTGTTGTGCTGGTTGTTAAAAAATGCGAAAATGCACTCTGTTGGTGTTTTGGTGTATGTGATGCTTGCTGTTTGGCTGAATGTATTAATGTTGTTCTGTTGGTGTGAGAAAGCTGAAAATGCTTTACATGTTGTGATTGGTCATGTAAGAATGCTGAAAATACTCTGCATGTTGTTTGAGAATGGTCAAAATGTAAACGTTTGAAAATGCATGTTCTGTTTTGAGTTTGATATTCTGTTTGGGGGATTTAAGCAAAACTGTGATGTTGCTTTTGGTGTTGGTGATTCTGTTTCTGTCCTATTGATGAAAATCTGGTGTTGCTGATGTTTTCAAAAGAGAAGGATTTAAAATGATGAAAGTGCTTTCTGGAATATCTATATTGATGAAAAATGTCTGAGTTTTGTGGTTTGCAAAAGAGTGGTAAAACTGTTTTGGGGTTGTTGGTTTTACAAAGAGAAAAGTTTGAAAATGTGTTGAAGTCTCAAGAAAATTTCACTGAACTCGAAGGTGTATTCGAATATAGCTTGCCAAGCTTCTGTTTTACCCAAGTTTTCAAACTTGTATTCGAATACGGGCATCTGTATTCGAATACATATGAAGGATTTTTGCTTCTGACTTAGCATCTGTATTCAACAACAACTCTGTTGTGTTCAAATACAGAAGTGAAATTTTAACACTATTTGCATTTGTATTCGACTACGACAGTCTCGTATTCGAATACAGGATGCTAACTTTCACAATTTTTGCTTCTGTATTCGAATACAAGGGAGCTGTATTCGAATATAGATTCATGTTTTTCCAGAAATTCAAGTTTTGGCTTCTGTATTCGAATACAAGGGAGCTGTATTCGAATACAGATTCGTGTTTTTCAGAAGATCAAGTTTTAAACACTGTCATATGAATCTGAAAGTGTTAAGAAACTTTGGAAAGGTTTGAAATGATTAAAATGGAGCTTTTGAAATAGTTTTGAAGAGGAGATGATGAGGTTCTGGAAACATTTAATGATGTTGGAGAAAATGCTGAGTTTACACTGTTTTTGTCCTCTGTATTCGAATACAAGTATGCTGTATTCGAATACAGAGTGTTGAAATTTGCAGTTTTCAGCTTCTGTATTCGAATACAAGGGATCTGTATTCCGATACAAATTCGTGTTTTTCCAGAAAATCAAAGTTTTAAACGTTGTTTTATAGACCCTAAGTGTTGGGAAACATTGGGAAGGTTTGTGACAAATTAAAACTGGAATTTTGTGATAGTTTGAAATGGTGGTGAAGAGACTTTTGAGATTTTACTGATGTAGTGAAAAATGTTGGTTTGTGCACTGGGACTGCCTCTGTATTCGAATACCAGAGAGCTGTATTCGAATACAGAGTGTTAATTCTGCACTGTTTTGGCTTATGTATTCGAATACAAAGAAGCTGTATTCGAATACAGAATTGTGTTTTCTAGAAATCTCAGTTTTAAACACTGTTTTATGAATTTTAAGAGCTGAGGAAAACAGAGGGAAGATTAATGATGAATAAGAATGGAATTTTAAGATGATGTGAAGATGAAATGATGAGATGTTTGAATGTTTGATTTATGATGTGATGAAAATGAAATTTGTTGTGTTGAGATGTTTTGAGAAATGATGGAAAGACATGAATTTTACTAATGTTGCATACTGTTTTTAGTGGAGAGAAAACACTGCATATTCATGCATTGCATAGTCAGGTGGTACCCGCGATGGGCCACAGAGTAATACATAAACGTGCTGATCTGTTGAGCGATTGCACGACTGTTGGTCTGTTGAGCGATTGCACGATTGTTGGTCTGTTGAGCGACTGCACTGGTACTGGTCTGTTGAGCGACTGTACCCTAAAATGCGCAAAAACGTGCTGATCTGTTGAGCGATTGCACGAGTGCTGGACTGTTGAGCGACTGCACTAGTACTGATCTGTTGAGCGATTGTACCTTGGTATATGTTAAACGTGTTGGTATGTTGAGCGACTACACGAGTGCTGGTCTGTTGAGCGACTGCACTGGTAACACAATAACTGCACTTTTTGATTTGGGGGCAACCCATTCTTTCATTGCTATGGACTGTGTGAATCGTTTGAAGTTATCTGTGTCTGCTTTACCTTTTGATTTGGTTGTTTCCACACCTGCTAAGACTTTGACCGTAAACTCTGCATGTTTACACTGTACTGTAACGATTCAGAATAGAGATTTTTAGGTTAATTTAATTTGTCTACCCCTACAATCACTCGAGATCATTCTCGACATGGATTGGATGACATATAATTACGTAGTCTTGGATTGCGCTCGAAAATTAGTTCTTTTCCCCGAAATTGGAGTCGTTCAGTACTTGGCTGCTAACCAACTCGGAGTATCACTAAGAGAAGGAACTCAAGAATTTTTATCATTGGCTAACGTGGAGACCAAGATGGATGTGAACCTAGAAGATGTGGTGTTAGTCAAAGAATATCCGGACGTATTTCCAACAGAAATTCCAGGATTACCCCCGGTGAGAGAGGTGGAGTTCTTCATTGATTTGCACCCAGGAACTTGACCTATTTCAATTGCGTCGTACCGGATGTCGCCATTGGAATTAAGCGAGCTTAAGGGTCAAATTGAAGGTTTATTGGAGAAAGGATTTATCAGACCAAGTATGTCGCCATGGGGAGCTCCGATGTTGTTGGTTAAGAAGAAGGATGGAAGTTCACACTTATGTGTGGATTATCGGCAACTTAACAAGGTAACTATCAAGAATCGTTATCCTTTACCACACATCGATGATTTGATGGATCAACTGAGGGGAGCCGCGGTGTTTTCAAAGATAGATTTAAAGTCGGGATACCATCAGATTCAGGTAAGAGAAGGAGATATTCAAAAGACTGTTTTCAGGACCCGTTATGGACATTATGAATATCTCGTTATGTCGTTTGGAGTTACGAATGCACCAACGATTTTCATGGACTATATGAATAGAATCTTCAGCCCATTCCTGGATAAATTCGTGGTGGTGTTCATCGATGATATTTTAATTTATTCAAAGGGTGAAGAAGAACATGAAGAGCACCTCCGCCAAGTTCTTGAAGTCTTACGCGAGAAGCAACTGTATGCCAATTTGTCGAAGTGCGAGTTTTGGCTAAAGAAAGTGAACTTCTTGGGACATGTGATAACAAAAGAAGGAATCGTTGTCGATCCGACAAAGATTGAGACAATTCTTGCTTGGAAACAGCCCCAGACTATCACAGACATACGGAGTTTTGTCGGACTAGCAGGATACTACAGGAGATTTATTGAAGGATTTGCTAAGATTGCAGCTCCTTTGAGACAACTCACCAGAAAAAATCAGCCGTTTGCATGGACGGAAAAGTGTGAGGAAAGTTTTCAGTTGCTTAAGGAAAAGTTGACAACCTCACCAGTATTGGTTTTGCCACAGCCAGAGGAACCATGTGAAGTATATTGTGATGCATTTCACCAAGGTTTGGGATGTGTTTTGATGCAACACAAGAAAGTTGTAGCCTACGCCTCAAGGCAGTTGAAAACTCACGAACGAAACTATCCTACTCATGATTTAGAGCTTGTTGCAGTAGTGTTTGCTTTAAAGGTCTGGAGGCACTACTTATATGGATGCACGTTCACGGTGTTCAGTGACCATAAAAGTTTGAAGTATATGTTCGATCAGAAAGAATTGAACATGCGTCAGAGAAGATGGATGAAGACTCTCAAGGATTTTGATTTTTCATTGCAGTACCACCCTGGAAAAGCCAATGTGGTGGCTGATGCATTAAGTAGGAAAAACGTATCAGTGTCTTCAATGATAATGGCCAGACAACAAGAGTTGTGGGAAGCATTTAGAGATCTACACTTGGACGTAAAGTTTGCACCAGGAATTTTAAAGTGTGGAATGATAACAATTTCGAGTGGTCTACTTGAGGAGATTGCGAACTTGCAAGATGATGCGTTAATCCAAGAAAAGAGGAATCTGATAGCGCAAGGACAGACAAATGAGTTGAGGGTCGGACCAGATAATATTCTGAGATGTAATGGAAGAGTTTGTGTACCGGAAGTTGCTGATATGAGGAGAACGATTTTGGAAGAGGCTCATAAGAGTAAGTTGAGTATTCATCCTGGAGCAACCAAGATGTACCAGGACTTAAGACAGAATTACTGGTGGCCAGGAATGAAGAGGGACGTAGCAGAATATGTATCGGCTTGTTTAACTTGGCAGAAAGCGAAAGTGGAACATCAGCGACCTGCTAGAATGCTGCAACCTTTGGATATATCGGAATGGAAGTGGGATAGCATTTCCATGGATTTCATAACTGGATTGCCCAAGACAAGGAAGAAGAATGATTTGATTTGGGTAATAGTGGATCGATTGACAAAGTCTGCACATTTCTTACCAGTAAGGACCACTTATAAAGTAGATAAGCTAACGGAAATCTACATTGCTGAGATTGTGATATTACACGGTGTTCCATCGAGTATAGTATCAGACCGTGACCCAAAGTTCACATCTCACTTTTGGGGAGCGCTGCATGAAGCTTTGGGAACGAAACTGAAATTGAGTTCTGCTTATCATCCATAAACAGATGGACAGATTGAGAGAACAAACCAGTCCTTGGAAGATCTATTGAGAGCATGTGTGTTGGATGATAGAGGAAACTGGGATGAGGTATTGCCATTGATTGAGTTTACTTACAACAACAGTTTTCACGCAAGTATTGGAATGGCGCCCTATGAGGCTTTGTACGGACGCAAGTGTCAGACGCCTTTATGCTGGTATAAGGACGGAGAGAGTATGATTGTTGGACCTGAGATGGTGGAACAGACTACAGAGAAAATCAAGAGGATACAAGAGAAAATGAAGATTTCACAGGATCGTCAGAAGAGTTATGCCGACAAGCGTCGCAGGCCTTTGGAATTCGAGCAGGGTGATAATGTATTTCTAAGGGTCACGCCTACAACTGGTGTTGGCAGAGCTATTAAGTCAAGAAAGTTGACTCCGAAGTTTAGTGGACCATACCAGATTACTGCACGAATTGAACCATTGGCTTATCGGATTGCTTTACCTCCTATACTGTCCAATATCCATGACGTATGTCATGTGTCGCAGTTAAGAAAATACATTTCGGATCCGTCACACGTGATTAAACCAGACACAATTCAGCTGAAGGATAACCTGTCATTTGAAGTATTTCCCGTAAGGATTGAAGACAGGAAGATTGAACAGTTGAGGAACAAGGAAGTCCCACTAGTCAAAGTGATTTGGAATCCGACTACGGGAGACGCGACTTGGGAACTGGAGAGTAAGATGAGGGAACAATATCTTCAGTTGTTTATTAACATGTACTTTCGAGGACAAAACTAATTTAAGGGGGTAGTAATGTAAGACCCTTAAAATTTAAGAATTAATTTATGGAATTAATATTAAGTGTATTTTGGGGATATTTGTAAAATATTTAATATATGTATGTTTGAGTGAGTATATATATATAAATATTTATTTTGGAAGATGAATTAAAATTATTGGATGAAGGATAAATTAATTTAATTACGAGTAATTAAATTATCGGACAGTTAATTAAGGGATTATCTGCTAATTGCGACAAGACTGGTTAAGTACTGAGGATCAGACAAGTGTCGGGTGAGGTGGCACCCACACAAGCCTATATATAGGAGTGAGAAGGAAGGGCAAAGTCAGAAACTCATTCCCCCTCCCTTACTGCATGTAACAGTGCTCACCTTCCCCCTCCTCCCATTCTGATTTCTGTTTTACGAACAAAAAAAAAAGGGAGTTCCTCAAAAGTGATATTACTTGGAAATCCAAGCACCAAACCAGAAAACCCCCAAGAACAAAAGTTGTTCTCCTCATCATTACGGAGATAGAGAACCCATTTTCGTAGTAGCAAACGCAAGCGGGAGTTTCGCCGATTTTTGACGCAGAAACGTGAACAGTAGCAGAAAGGCAACAAGGGTAAGGGCACCTTCCACTTTCTAGTTGCATTAGGGCTGTAAATGCATAACTGTCATGACATTACTGATGTTTCATCATTGTTTGAAGTAAAAACTGTTTTGCAATGACATTTTGAAAAAAATGAAGAAAATGCATTCTGTTGATGTGTACTGATTCTGTGATGGTTTCTGTTTGGTTGAATGCATTAATGTGGTTTTGTTTGTGTGTGGAAAAGCTGAAAAATGTCTTGCATGTTGTTCTGAAGATGATCAAAATGCATATTTATAAAATTGTTGTGCTGGTTGTTAAAAAATGCGAAAATGCACTCTGTTGGTGTTTTGGTGTATGTGATGCTTGCTGTTTGGCTGAATGTATTAATGTTGTTCTGATGGTGTGAGAAAGCTGAAAATGCTTTACATGTTGTGATTGGTCATGTAAGAATGCTGGAAATACTCTGCATGTTGTTTGAGAATGGTCAAAATGTAAACGTTTGAAAATGCATGTTATGTTTTGAGTTTGATATTCTGTTTGGGGGATTTAAGCAAAACTGTGATGTTGCTTTTGGTGTTGGTGATTCTGTTTTTGTCCTGTTGATGAAAATCTGGTGTTGCTGATGTTTTCAAAAGAGAAGGATTTAAAATGATGAAAGTGCTTTTTGGAAAATCTATACTGATGAAAAATGTCTGAGTTTTGTGGTTTGCAAAAGCGTGGTAAAACTGTTTTGGGGTTGTTGGTTTTTCAAAGAGAAAAGTTTGAAAATGTGTTGAAGTCTCAAGAAAATTTCACTGAACTCGAAGGTGTATTCGAATACAACATGAGTGTATTCGAATACAGCCTGCCAATCTTCTGTTTTACCCAAGTTTTCGAACTTGTATTCGAATACGGGCCTCTGTATTCGAATACAGATGAAGGATTTTTGCTTCTGACTTAGCATCTGTATTCGACTACAACTTTGTTGTGTTCGAATACATAAGTGAAATTTTAACACTGTATTCGCATCTGTATTTGACTATGACAGTCTCATATTCGAATATAGTATGCTAACTTTCACAATTTTTGCTTCTGTATTCGAATACAAGGGAGCTGTATTCGAATACAGATTTGTGTTTTTTCAGAAAATTAAGTTTTAAACAGTGTCATATGAATCTTAAAGTGTTGAGAAACTTTGGAAAGGTTTGAAATGATTAAAATGGAGTTTTTGAAATACTTTTGAAGAGGAGATGATGAGGTTCTGGAAACCTTTAATGATGTAAGAGAAAATGCTGAGTTTACACTGTTTTTGTCCTATGTATTCGAATACAAGTATGCTGTATTCGAATACAGAGTGTTGAAATTTGTAGTTTTCAGCTTCTGTATTCGAATACAAGGGATCTGTATTCGAATACAGATTCATGTTTTTCCAGAAAATCAAAGTTTTAAACGTTGTTTTATAGACCCTAAGTGTTGGGAAACATTGGGAAGGTTTGTGACAAATTAAAACTGGAATTTTGTGATAGTTTGAAATGGTGGTGAAGAAACTTTTGAGATTTTACTGATGTAGTGAAAAATGCTGGTTTGTGCACTGGGACTGCCTCTGTATTCGAATACCAGAGAGCTGTATTCGAATACAGAGTGTTAATTCTGCACTGTTTTGACTTATGTATTCGAATACAAAGAAGCTGTATTCGAATACAGAATTGTATTTTCCAAAAATCTCAATTTTAAACACTGTTTTATGAATTTTAAGAGCTGGGGAAAATAGAGGGAAGATTTTTGATGAATAAGAATGGAGTTTTAAGATGATGTGAAGTGGAAATGATGAGATGTTTGAATGTTTGATTTATGATGTGATGAAAATGAAATTTGTTGTGTTGAGATGTTTTGAGAAATGATGGAAAGGCATGAATTTTACTGATGTTGCATACTGTTTTCAGTGGAGAGAAAACACTGCATATTCATGCATTGCATAGTCAGGTGGTACCTGCGATGGGCCACAGAGTAATGCGTAAACGTGTTGATCTGTTAAGCGATTGCACGAGTGCTGGTCTATTGAGCGACTGCACTGGTATTGGTCTGTTGAGCGAATGTACCCTGAAATGCGCAAAAACGTGCTGATCTGTTGAGCGATTGCACGAGTGCTGGTTTGTTGAGCGACTGCGCTGGCACTGATCTGTTGAGCGATTGTACCTTGGTATATGTTAAACGTGCTGGTCTGTTGAGCGACTGCACGAGTGCTGGTCTGTTGAGCGATTGCACGAGTGCTGGTCTGTTGAGCTACTGCACTGGTGTTGATCTGTTGAGCGATTGCACCCTGGTCTTGAGGGTTGTTAAAGTCAAACATATTTAAATTGTGCTGGTCTGTTGAGCGACTGCACCTTGGTAATTCCAAGAAGTTGAGTACATGAGCATATACATATTGCATCGGGGTGATTGACCGGTAGGTCACGATTTGGATATATGTTGATGATTGGAAATTGATGTGTGTGAGTACCTTGTAAGATCTGAATTTCTAATAAATGATTGTGATTGTTGAAGTGTTGGTTGTACTTACAACATATTTTCCATATTAATTAGTTGTTGTTTTGAAAAGGTATACATGTCATGAAATTTCAAAATGAGCATCTTTATTTTTCATCATTGTTATATGAAATGTCATGGATATTTTTATTACTGTGAGATATAGGCTATGTGTTATTTGTTAATTTCGGTCGGTGACCCTTTACTATTATTGTGGAATTTGGGCTTTGCCCTCATATGCCCCCCCAAACCCATGTCACCCGTGGGTCCCTCGACGACGGAAACGTCGCTCGATTTCATTGATCGTTCTGTGCCTACTGCTTGGGTATACGACCTCATCTCAAGCAGGGCCACGTACACGGGGAGATTGAAGAGGACCTGTAGGACTGACGGAGAGGTGCACTATGTGGAGCACACCTATGCGATGATTGACTTTCCTGTGCTTTCCCGTTTGGTATTGGAGGCGCACAGAATCTTTGATGATGCGGAGGAGCCAGCTGGAGGGATTGAGACGGAGGCCACCATATGAGTGGTGACTCCTAACCCAGAGATTGGAGGGGCTGTACGTGATTCTAAGGCGGAAGAAAAGAACAAAGGGCCGACACCAGTAGCAGCTGATATTCCGGGTCCATCTAGGATATCCGATGATTGTTATGAGATTTCGGCACCGCCGAAGCGACCCAAATTGTGCATCGATCTGACTTCGGAGGAGACTGATCCCTCTCTGTATGATGAGGAGGAGGAGGTTACATCGAGGCGAGCGGCGGAGTCGGATGAGACTTGTATGGGATGCGGAGGAAATTCGTGCTACTGTAGCTTTAGTGCATGATCGGTTAGATTGGATGTATAGGATTTTGAGCTGGAAAATGTAATTTGTTTTATTTTGGAAATTATTGCACTACTTTTCCGCTAAACTATTCCGCACTCTGATATTTTCTTTTGGGATGATATGACACTGATCTTTTGAAATGTATTAATGTTTATTATTAATTTCCAAGGATAAGTACTTAGTGATATTTATGATGAAACTAATTAATTATGTTCATCGATTAAATTACGACGTACTGTTTTTAAGAAACGGATTAAAGGAAATTTTTATTTCAATTCTTTTGAAGTAATAAATTGGGAAAAAAATTTGATTATTTATTTTAAAAAAAAAAAATACACTCGCGCTGTGTTTTAAACTCGGGGTGTTACATTAGGTGTCAATGGATAATGAAAAATGAGATTCCAGTATCAATGAATATTGGATTTTTGGTTGCCAATTGGACGTGAGCTTATATGGTGCCAATGAAGATTGGGCCTTTACGTTACCAATGGAATGTTGGGCTTTGGTTGAGGTGCAAACTATGATTGGACTTTTTGCTTGTCGTTGGGCTTTGGAGTGCCAATGAACTTTGGACTCTGAGGTGCCAAATATGATTGGATTTTTCATTTGAAGTGCCAATAAAAATTGGACTTTTTGCTTGCCAATGAAATATTGGGCTTTGGAGTGCCAATGAACTTTGGACTCTAAGGTGCCAATTATAATTGGACTTTTCATTTGAAGTGCCAATAAAAATTGGACTTTTTGCTTGCCAATGAAATATTGGGCTTTGGGGTTAAAGGTGTCTTATATATCTTAGGTGTTGGATGCTATAGGGTATATGTTGTGGATGCCAATGGATATTTGGCTTTGGTGTATCAAAGCATTCCAAGCTACCAATGGACGATGGTTATGGATTTAAGTGGATATTGGGTTTAAAAAAGCCAATAAAGATTGAATTTAAGGGGATGTCAAAGAATATTGAACTTTGGGTTTCAGATGTCGATGAAAATTGGACATTTTTTATGTGTTTGCCAATGAAGATTGGACTTTGTGTGTTTAATTGCCGATGAAAATTGGACATTTTTCATTTGCCCTTGAATATTGGGCTAAAAGGTGCCAATGAAATATTGGACTTAGTGTTTGAGTTGCCAATGAAAATTGGACCTTTTATTTGCCAATGAATATTGGACTCGAAGGTGCCAATGAAATATTGGACTCGAAGGTGCCAATGAAATATTGGACTTAGTGTTTGAGTTACCAATGAAAATTGGACCTTTTGAAATTTTATAGGATCTTTAAGATGCCCAACTCATGTCCTATAAATATAGGACTAGTTTTTGTTGCCACAGCTAAATTTATCCATAAATTTTGCTTGTGATAACCAAATAGAATGTACATTCAATAAGTTACCACAACTCAAACAAAGTATAGTCATAACCAAGCAAGATGTACATCTTTAAGGTTACTCCAATAAAGATCAGCAAAATATGATAAAAACAATAATTTATTCAATTACCTTTATAAAATATAATTTAAAATTTAAATTTGAAATATAATAAATTATAAATATAAAAACAATTTATAAAATATAAAAATATAAATCTAATCAAATATAAATATGAAAATAATTAATAGAGCTTGATGTTAAACTTAAGGATGAAATATTAACAATTAATTTAAAAAATGTTTATGATTTTATCACAAGGGTAATTTTATCTTTTTATATAATTTAATAAATTAGTATTCATAAAAAAATGAAAATTAATTGAAATTTTAAAATAAATATAATTTGTTTACAAAGTTATTTTTGTCATTTACATATAATATATATCATATATTTATTTACATTCTAACAAATAAAATACAATTATTTAGTTACTCATGATTTTTATATAAAAATTTAAATTATTTATTTAGGTGTTAATGATAGTTTTAAATAGAAAATTATTTCATTACTTATTTAATTTTAAAGCATTTTTTTGTTAATTTATAATATAATAAGTTAATTTTAAAAAATAAATATGTAATTATTTACAATGGTAATTTTGTTATTTAAATATAATACATATTATATAATCTCATGATGAGATATGTACTGAATATATGTATAAAACACACAATATGATAATATTTATTCTATCACTGTCATATTATATATTTATCTATCTTTATATCATGCGCATCAAACGAGCCTAAAGTTTATTTTTTGTTCTTTCAATTTTGTCCTTATTAATGGAACTAAAATCTTTTTTTATCATTTATAATTTATTTATTATAATTTAAAATATGTTTAATAAATAATAATTTATAGTAAGTAATTTTATTTGTTTGTTTTAATTTAAAGTAAATAATTTTATTTATTTATTTTAATTTAAAGTAAATAAAATTCATAAATAAATAAAAATATTTCAAATGGATAAATTTTAAATTAATAAAAAACAAAGTTTTAACAGCTACTTTAAAAATATTTTAAATATTAATTAATAAAATTTATTTTTAATTAAAAATATTGTTTTATGCCATTTTACTTTTTAAATCGCTAATTTTATTAAATAATTCTATTAATTTAACAACTATAAACTATAATTGTGCACGCTACAACCTAACACCATAAGTTTAAGAGCATCCCTCGTCCATTAACTAAATTCCCCCAAAGCTCTCATAGTCTAGTGGTATATCTTTTTCTTTTATATAAGACAGTGCTATAGTATTTAGGCTAAATAATATTCGTAGTCCTTTAATTTAATTTTAATTAACGTTTTAGTTTTTTATTTTTTTTTCTTGGTATTTTATTTTAATTTTAAGTGACAATTTGATCTTTTATGTTTTAAAATGTCAACAATATTATCCTTTTTTTTTACAAAAATTCAAAAAACTCATCAAAATTTTCAACCAAAACCCATTAAATTAATTATATTATTTAATATATTACAAATCTCATAAAATTCGTAACTCAAATATTCAAATAAACTCATACAAAAATTTCATCAAATTTAATTCTTTATTTGATGTTGATAGAGATGGAAATATGAGTTTATTTGAAGATTTGAGTTTCGAATTTGATGAAATTTGTATTATATTGAAGAATATAATTAATTTTATGGATTTTGGTTGAAAATTTTAAAGAATTTTTGTAAAAAAAAAAAGGATAACATTGTTGACATTTTAAAACATAAAAGATCAAATTGTCGCTTAAAATTAAAATAAAGGATCAAATCAGAAGAAAAAAAATATAAAAGACTAATACGTTAACTGAAATTAAGTTAAGGGACCACATGTACTATTTAGCCTAATATTTAATAACATGTTAACCGGGCTTTATACCTAAATACAATACCAAAGAGGCTCACTATGTAGATTACATTTTGAACAAATGCAAGAGAGTGTCATGCTAAGATTTTTTTATTTTTTTTACTAAAAAAAATGTTAATTCATTATAAAAATTATATTTATATAATTCAAAATCATTAAAATTGAAAAATAAATAAATCTGTAAATAAACTCACAATATTTAAATTAATAGTATAAAACGACAAATTATCTACAAATGTGATAAAATATACAAATACGATAAAATTAAAGTGTTCGAAATACTGATTCTTTCGAAGCTATAATGTTGAAAATACAAAAATTATTGATTGATTACGCACTTGATCGAGACTGATCTTTCAACTTAAACCAAATGAACAGAACAACAAAACAGTAAATTAAAACAACGCTGCACCAAAATGAAAAGCCAAAATTAAAAATCACACTAAAATAACAAGTAAAACAAACCGTACTAAAATGAGGAAATCACGAAAAATACTAACCATATATAAAAATCAATAAAAGAAATAAGAGAAAAATCATTGAGATGAATGATTTTAGACATAAAAAAATTAACCTTCATTACCCTCCTTAGTGAAGAAAATCACGAGACGCAAATCCACTAGTTTTTTCATCTTTTATTTTTATTAATTTATGAATTTCATAATATAAACTTGACTTTTTATTTTCCGTAAAAACTGGAAAGTTTCGAAGTTACTTCTTGACGTGATTGATTATGGAGGGTAACATGATAATAGGCTGGATTTCGCCTCATAAAATAGCATTGCAGAAGTGCAAACTGTGCGAAAAAACGAAGCTCCCAGCGAGGATCGAACTCGCGACCTTTCGCTTACGAAGCGAACGCACTACCACTATGCTATGGAAGCTCCTACATTAAAGAATTTAAATTATAATTTTAAAAACAAATATAACCTGGGAGCAAACTCTCAAATAAAAAACCCTACGAAAACCACGTTTCCTCCCTGCAGTTGCCACCGAAACTGAGAAGCAGAGAGAGAGAGAGAGAGATGTGTGGCATCGCGTTGACTGTCTCAGGCATTCGAATTCACATCTCATCTCCACCATTTGTTTCAACATCCTCACATCGCCAATCCGAAAATGTAACCACTTAATTTCATAAACTCCAACCATACAAATTAGTTACAACTAACACCATTTTTTTCTTTTATTTAATTTAATTTAATTTTTTTACTTTGTGATTTGGTGCAGTTGTTGTTCGGTTTAGATGAACTGAAAGCAGCACTGCGGAGAAGGGGTCCTGATAGCTTAGGTGTCAAGAAAGTTATTCTGCAACACAACGTTTCATGTCAATACCAAATTTCATCCTTCATACAACACCATGACGATGATGGTGATACGTTATTATGTTCTGAAAACAAAGACGCTGACGGCGAACTTCAATTCATCGGTGCAACTCTGCAGCTTAGGGGAACTGTTCCGCTTCTTCAGCCCTTGGTGGACGCTTCTCGAAACATTCTAGTTTATAATGGTTGCTACTTTCTTCTACTGCCTCTCATTTTAGATTTTTAGTGTTTTATTGTTTTGGCCATGTTAAAGCTAATATACGATATCAATATTTAACAACAATGGGGATAGGTTTGTCATGAGAGCTTAATGTTTGGGCTATTTAAGTTTAGGTTGAGATATTTGAGCTTATCTACATTCCACTGGTATAAGCACTTGTGAGACTTTTTGAGATGAAAACAACTTATGACATGTCCATATGTTGTTTTCAGCTTATTTCTTTAAGGTTTCCAAACTAGCTTATGGACACAACTTATAGCTTAAATGATAAAGGTTTGGTTTTATTTTAGCTTGTCTTATAGAAATAGCTTATACATAAGTATTTATATGATAAATGACTTAATTTAGTTGTTTACACAAAAAGGGTCTAAATGTGTGAATTTGTCTATCTCTTTGTGTGAATGATTTACAATAAGATGATTTTGATTTTAATTTTGTTTTGCTCTTTAGGTGAGATTTTTGGAGGACTTGAACTTGCTAGTGATTGCAATGACACCGAGTTTCTGATGAAGACACTCGAAGATTGTTGCTCATGTGGTTCTTGTTTGTCCGGTTACTGTGTTAAATGTGGGAAAGGTTCTATTACAGATGTTTTAAGTACAATTAAAGGACCATGGGCTATCGTCTATTGGCAGGTAACTCCGAGTGGTAAGTTTTCGTGTTTCCAAATTTTAATGTAGTGTGTTTGCTTTCTTTGTGGGGTCATTGGTGGTAGTGCTTCTTTCTTTTTCTATTGCAGGATAGTTCAAGGACCCTTTGGTTTGGACGAGACGCATTTGGTAGGCGGAGCCTCCTTGTTCACTGGCCTACAGAAAACGATTCAACATTTGTTCTTTCTTCTGTGTCACCAGTTTCTACAGCTCAGCAAGCCCCTGGTATGTAATACATGGAACAACTACCATTGCCCTGCTCTCGTGGTTAAATTTCTGTGAGCTAGAGTGATCTGAATAGATCCCATTGCCATTTAGTAAACAACTTACAGTTATTCTAATTCAGTGCTAGCCAGAATGTACCGTAAACTATTTACTCATTATCATTTTGACACTGGGGGATATGTCGTTATGAGTAAAGAACTGGAAAGTGTATAACTTTTTTTAGGAGATTCCGTGCCTTCTTAGTAGACGCTGCTTATCTCCTCAATTTAATTGGCCTAAAAAATTTGCATTGATTAGCCACCAATAAGGTTTCTCCCTGTCAAAATTTGGAATCATCTTCGAAGTGCAATACCCATACATAGCTCCAAGATAATAGCTTTGCAACTGCAACTATTTGATGGGAACTTGGTATATTATATCTTATTAAAAGAATAAAGAAGTTCCCTGATTACAGAACAACAACGCATATTTTTGGGGGCTGGCTCCTCCCTGCCCTAAGGCCTCAATAGTTTCGTAAATCATTAGATAGTCTCCCTCTATCTATCCCTTCCTATAATTTATATACAACATAGCCTACCTCTCTAACCATCTCATTCACGACTACTCCTATCTAACTCGTTCTAATTCCCTCAATGACTAGACATACAATTATAACAATTGAACTTAATAATATTAATCTGCTGCAGAAAGTGAAGCTCATAATGGAATAGAATTTCGTAGTTACTGGGAAGAGCTACCATGTGGAATATATAGTATGCACATGGATGCTTCAAATTCAAACAGATATCTGGTTGGCGAAGTCCAGATACATGAATATACAAACTCAACATTAAAGGAACTTATCAAGTGGGAGAGATTTTCCATTGAACCATGCTCTGAAAGCTTGCAGACATCCGACCATAAGTTTTCTAGGAGGCAACAAGATGTACATTCAGCTTCCTTAGAGACAGTTCAACATGAAGCAGGTGATTACCACAAGATAGTGCCATAATTATCCATTTATTTATTCAAATACTTCATTGCAATTCACATACATTCTAGTGCCTTTAGCATTATTTGGCAATTCTGTTGTAGCTTTTTAAGTTTCAGAGGCTTTGACAATCTTTGTCTTGATTACACAGACTCAACTCAAACTGCAATTCCAATGCGAGCACATATGTTGCTAAATGTTTTAAAGGAATCTGTCATACGGCGTACATCATTGTATACTATCTATCAGGTATGCAACTTAATTGAAACTGGACAACAAATCTTGCATTTGTATGTTGCGGTTAAGATGAATACCTCGTATAATTTATGGCTAACATCAAAGATATTATGTGTTGTCATCGGTTTGTATGATGTTGATAAGATATTTTCAACTTCGGGGATGTCAAAACAGTTTTGGGATGAATAATTCGAGTCTTACATTAAATTCTTTACTAGCTTCATGATGCCACTACTCAAACTTTTGTGAGTCTGTTACCTTTTAGTCACACAACAACTTCAACTGCTGTGTCATTATGTTGTCAATCCCGACGCAATCCCGTGCAATCCCGCTATCCTAGTTCGGTGGAGGGGCTGACTGCGACATCACCGACCGGGAAAACGCGTTTCACAGTAGCGGCGCTCCCGCTATCACTGCAACCCACTATCCCAGCCCGACCCGCTCTAGGGCTTTTTAAACAACGCAGGCTTTTTTAATTTTATTTTGTATTCTTCATTAAGAGTATCTGGGTCATTTCGTACCCACTTAAGCCCTAATTTTTAATTATTATAAACCCATGAAGGGGTTGGTTCAACATTGTGAAAAAAAAACCATTTCCGTTCTTCCTCTGTTTCGTTTATGCTCTGCTGCCATCGTTCTTGCTCTGTAATTTTCGTTATTTTTTTTCTCCGTTCAACATTGATCTGTTTCGTTCTTGCTATGTTCAACAAGGTTATGTTCTTGCTGTGTTGTTTTCGTTCTTTCTGTTACTCTGTTTTGTCTACTCTGTTCTCTTCTGCTTTGTTCTCTCTTTTGTTGATTACGATTAGAACATGATTTTAATTACTATTAGAATTTAGAACTTGATTTTGATGTTGGACTTTGGTTATTAAGTATGATTACCCCTTTAACTTTGTGTATTTTTGCTATTTTTTATTAGTATTTTTGTATATTGTTTGGATTTTTTGTATACTGTTTTTTGTCATCCCACTATCCCATTTTTAGGGTTCGGCGCTCCGTGTCCACTATCTGACAACATAGCTGTCATGGCTACTGGTTGTATGTGTATAAAAGTAAATATAAAACCTAAGAGAACGTGATACAGATCAATGATAGAGATGGCTAAAAGATAAGACAATGGGGGTATTGAACAGGAATAATGGGAAGTGGAAGGGAAAAGGCAAGAATTGTATTCTCTAATGAAGCCGCATTTTACTGTTACCTTTATAATCATCTTCTCAAGTTATAACTCATCTTGTTTTTTTGGTTTTTATCTAAAAAACATTGTGATGAATGTGCTTCTTGAAAATTTTAAAAACAAAAAGTGAAATTTTGAAAATTTCCAGATTTTCGTTACTAGAGATAATGCTTATTCAAGTATGCTCAACCAAATATTTCAAGACTGCCACAGTACTAACAAATTATCATAACTTCATGTTATCTCCCAAATTTTTGCACATGACTGTAAGCACATGAATGTTTATATACCCATTGGCTTCTATCTCTTCAGCAATAACTTATTCTAGACCTGATCTTGTTTTCTTCCAGTCAATGTCATTTATATTTGTCATGACTCATGATTGAACTGTTTGGATTTGATTGCATAGGAAGTGATATCTGGTATCAGACACGAAAAATTTGTTCCTGTTGCAATTCTTTTCTCTGGTGGGCTGGATTCTATGATACTTGCAGCATTATTGGATCAATGCCTGGACCCCAGTTGTGAGTACTCCCAAATAAGTTTAAGTTACCTTCTTCTATGTTGATTATACTACACAATCTTGAATAGTTATGTCACGAACCAAGTATATTAGAACCTTAAGCTGTTGGATGAAAGCACATGAATGTTTTATATCTAATATGCTCCCTTACGCAAGAGCCCTTTGGACTTGAAGCAAAGATAATGCACATGCTGAACCTTAAATCTTTATTTAGAAGAATGGGAGTAAGAAGGCTCGACTTCTAGATCGCGTGGTCAATTGGTCATAGAGTCTTTGGTACCATGTCGCAAATCAACTATCCCATCCCAAAAGTTTAAGTCATTTTCATTGATTAAATCATATAAATAGTATTATTATGTAACAAATTCCTTGTTTGGTGTTGAATAACCTAAAGTAGGACTTGTTGAGTTCGTATAGTTTATATGATTTATTTTAGGAACCTTCAGATGAGCTGAATGTCTAACCTTTTTTAAATTGGCAGATGAAATTGATCTACTTAATGTAAGCTTTGATGGTGAATTAGCTCCTGATAGAAAATCTGCCAAGGCCGGGTTGAAAGAACTAAAAAGAGTTGCACCATCCAGAAGGTATGCAATCCGTGTTTACTTCATATATTTCTTGTTGCTTCGTAACAAAACCTTTTCTTAAATGTCAAATTTGACTCTTTTTTTTGTTAGTTTTTCAATATTAAATTATTGTATACGAAAATGAAGTCTATAAGAAAATGCATATTAAGTAATTATAAATTTATGCCCTATGATATTGAATTTTATTTATTTTTGGATGAAATATTGAAAAAGAGAGGCAACATTGCACTTATTATCAGATTGGATATTTCTGTGATAAACGTTTCTTGCAGAATTCTTAGTTGCATATCTTTTCCATTGTTAGAGGCATTGAAAGTGGTCTGAAACATATAATTCTTGTATGAAGTATGATTAATGATATGACATGTAATTTTTGTTCAATCATTTTTGGAAATTACTGCAAACATAATTTCAAATAGAAAATAGCGAATTAAATCCCGCAGATATGAATCTACACTGAATGTTACATAGTGAATAAATTCGTGAGTTGGGAAAGGAGATATGTATAATAAGTGATCTATTGTTTTGGACGATGTCATTGCGACCAACTTGGTTATTTCCTAAGGCAAGCTAGTCTTGAAATAATTAATTCCTTCATTCAGTGCTTTGCAAACCTTTTGTGATGCATTTATATGAAAATTATTTTTATAATAACATATTTGCGTTTTTGCTGTTTGTATATTTTCATGGAAGAGTATACTGGCATCAACATGAAATTGATGGCATCAAGTTTTATTTTCTTTAATAACAAATCATTGTCAAGACTTGTAAGTTATAAGCTTCGCATCAACAGCATCAATGTTGTTGATCTCTTCAAGATATTCAGCAACTTCAGCTTTGTTGATATCTTCATCAGGCAAAATTTGAATACATAACGATATAATCTATTTTGTATGAAAAGAGGGGATAGAAATATCATGCTCTGTGTGCACAAAATGTAGCACTTAATGTGTACAATGAGGCATTTTCTGACTGTTAACTGATGCTAGTTAAGCAGTGATTCATTTGACCAATGTATTGTGTTTTTAGGGATATAGGTGTCAATTTCAGTATTTCAGAACTAATATGACCGTTCCTCATCTTTTAAGGACCGACTTAACTAGTTAACTATTTATTTCATGAATAATGCTAGCAACATACTCTTTATTTCAACACACTCTTTTATTGGTTAAAATTCATATGGGTCCCAACAACTTTAAATAGAAGAGAGATGTGTTGGATTGTGTGTGTTGCTAGCACTCCTCTTATTTCATATATACTGTCTTATATGCATGAAACGCTTTGGTATGTTTACTACAAAAGACAGATTTTAACCCACTCCACTCCATAAGTTCTATAACATCAATCCTTTGACACATTGGGCTCTATTTACAGTAAAAAAGAAGAAAAGTTTACTCTTTTTGGGGCTAAATGGCTCATAAACATCAAATAAAACACTTTTAAAAGTATCTCTCGCTTTCTGTTATATTGAGTCTCTTATTTATGCTCTTTATGCATACCATTTGTCAATCTGCTTGAGTCTTTTGTAAGTATATTGTTGTGACCATGCATCTATTGCACATGATTTATGTCAAAAGTGCAGGTGGAGACTTGTGGAGATTGATGCTTACTTGTCAGACTTAGTGTTTGAAACTAGTCATGTTATGTCACTCATAAACCCTGCAAGCACCTACATGGTACTAATCAATCCTCTGTATCATTAATTTACTGTTTTAGTTCTGTCACTTGCATGAACATATCTGATTTAGTAAGTTGATTTGAATAACCGACCCACTGCAAATGTCACAGTCAGAAAGGCAACTTTCTGTATTTTATGTTCGTACTTCTTTCAATATCAGTTTATTTTAAGTTGTTAATCTAAGATTGCCTTCTGGTCTTTTAAGGTCTTCTTTAAGAGTCTGGGCTTGTCTTTCCTTTAACCAGGCATTGCATAACACATTGAATATAATTTGATGGTTTTTATTTATTACAATTATCTTCAGTTTAGTGCTAGATCTGCTGAAATTTCTGACTGAAAAGCCTATAGCTAGGTTTTCAAACACCTTTATGTAATTGATGATTGGTTTGCACATATCTTTCCAGGACCTTAATATTGGGATAGCTTTATGGCTCGCATCTGGTGGTGATGGATGGGTGTCTGATGAAGATGATAAGGATGATGAAGATGATAATGATGGCATTCATGCACGGATTAAGTATAAGTCCAATGCAAGGATTCTCCTTGTTGGTTCTGGCGCTGATGAACAGTGTGCTGGTTATGGGAGACATAGAACAAGTTTTAGACGAGGAAGGTATTATTACTATGGTAATGTTGAATCATATTTTATTGTTATAGGTAACAACTTACAAGTGATAATATTCTGCTCTTTCTTTGTTGTGTTGAATAAAACTTTATTTTCCTTTTCTACATTAGCTTGGGTCTTATGATTGTCAAGTTGTATGTATACATATGTCAGTGTAATTTCTTTCTTTCATCTTTTTTTAGTGTTGACCAATTAAATTTTAGAAGACGTGGATATAAATGCTAATCAATGTACTTTCCAAAGGAAAGAAACATATGACGCAAATAAAACTATGATATGAACCATAGTGTACAATCGGTGGCTTTAATAAATTACCTCGGCTCTAAAATGTTATTCAGCTAACTGTATTTTTAAAAATATCGAATAAACCCCTCATTTGTCCTCCAAAGATACATGTGTTATTACTTTCATCCTAATTCCTTTAATCATCATTTCAGTTTCTTAATTATTCAAAATGTCATAGTCTTTCTTTGTTGGATTAGAGGAATGAGTGTAATGGAATCCTAATTTAGGGACTAATTTGACGAGAGTTGGCATGATTGAGGGGCTAAATTGACGAATCTTTACATTATTGAGAGAGACTAAATTGATAACTAGAGTATTTTAAGGACCCAATTGACACCACCTGTATCTTTGACCAACAAAAATTAATAGTTGTTTTTGTTCTAAAATATTTATCTGACTAAGTTTTTAATTGATAATTTGGTCGTTGTTTTTGTATGTGGTAGTTTGATATACTTCTACTTAGAGGAGGAGCATTTCAAAATGCTTAGGTCATCCGGGTGTTAACTTAATAGTACTGATTTCTGAACTATGAGTGTATGAGTGCATGTGCATTATCTTTTACTACATTTTGATGGTATAGTATACCTTAATCAGTTGGCTGGGGCTACATGAGGAAATGAAACTCGACATGCAAAGAATTTGGAAAAGAAATTTAGGGAGAGATGATAGATGTATTTCTGATAACGGAAAGGAGGTAATGTTCAAATTATAGCAAGAATTGGTATAGATCCCAAATTTGTTAATCTTATAGTTACTTATCATTTTTTGGTTTGTATTTTTCTTTAGGCTAGATTTCCATTCTTGGATGAAGATGTTATAAGGGTTTTACTTGACATTCCATTGTGGGAGGTTGCCAACCTTGATCAACCTAGTGGCATCGGTGATAAAAAGATTTTAAGAGAGGTATTGTTGTTGACATTTGAGTGGTTTTTTTTACTTGTTTTCTATTCTACTGCAATAAAAATTTTACTGTATAATTTGCAGCTCGTCTGACCATTTATTGGCTGACTCAACAATACTTTCTCAAGACCTTTTTCAAGGTTCAATTTAAGGGTTGAAAGAGATAGATGATTTAAAAAGACGAGAGTTCAAACTTTGGTGAATGAGAAAATAGTAACATGACAACTAATATACTTCCTCTGTCTCATAATATAAGCAAAAATAGGTCAAAAAAGGTAGATGTATTTGGTTTAATATGTGGACGACATACATCCACTTTTTTTGACCTATTTTTGTTTATATTATGGGACGGAGGGAATACTAACATTTACCAATAAAAAATCTTAACACCTTAACTCAGCTGATTCAAACTAGTAATTTGAGTTTCGGTAATACATGCTTATATATCTTAGGAGTTATGAATATAAGAACTTGAAGAAACTGGTACTGTTGCCTGAAATGAATTCATGCCATGTGAGTTCGTAGTTTCATTTGAAAGAGTTAGATTTTACGGCGGGTTCTATGGTGGACCAACACTTGAAATACCATCAATAACCGATGTTGCTCTTTGGAAGTAGAAACATAATATCATCGTTGTTCTTTTGCGTGATGTTGCTCTTTGGAAGTAGAAACATAATATCATCATTGTTCTTTTGCGTGAGACGATGACTTAATCAGTGTCAATTCAACAAAAAACAAAGGGAAACAATTATGAGCTGAGTTTTGCTGTACTCATTTTCCCTTGTAACTAATTGGGTCACTCTCTCGCTCGTTAGGATGTGGAGGACTGTGTGCTTCTACTTCCGACAGGTACCATGAATCGTCGTTGGAGTTTTAGATGATTTGTGCCGGTCTATTGCGGACCATCTATTAAAGTGATTCACCATAGAATTTGCAATATTTTATACATACTTCTTTTATTTGACCAAAATTAAGCCCTTTTCTGTCTCAAGATCTAACATATAAAAAGGACTCATAAACTCAAATCTCATGGTTAATATATCTTTTGCAGGTTGCAGAATTGCTTGGATTATACGAAGCAGCAGTTCTTCCCAAACGCGCAATCCAGGTGTGCCCTCTGAAACCTTATACTTCAGAATTTTGCTTTATGTAAAATGAACAGTGAGGTTCGAAATCCATCCGTTTCTATGATATTTTTATTTTATTTTGTACTATTGCCTTTTCACGTGTATACCGAAAACAGTGTAAACAGAAAAATATTCGTGGACTAATGTTGGTACGAGACATGTTGGCATGGCACCGCACTCATTGATACACTATTATGGAGAGTAGGTTTTTGATCATTGAAGGAGACTCATTCACCCAAGAATAAATGATTTAGCAACTAAGAGTTTGAGAAAGTGTTGCTAGCAATTCTTGGAATATCGATAGAACTTTAACAGTGCTGGGCTGTGTATATAAAGGTGTAGCAAAAGCCGAAGTTACATTTTTCTTACAAAGTTGTTTATAAGGAAATAATTCCTAGAGGATGTATTACCACTGGAAAATAACTTCTATAATTTGTTTAAAAGTGGGCACATTTATTTAGCTTGCAGCCTATTTACAACTCTTTTGCATAGTGATTGATTTGTCTTTGTATTAATAGTATATATGTATGGATTGGTGTAGTTTGGTTCAAGAATTGCGAGGGAATCAAATCGGAAGAATTTTGGAAGTAATCGAGCAGCAAATCAGGCGTCTGCAGGCAGTGTAAGGATTTGTAGGAAATCCAATTTTGGTTGATTCTTTATTTTCTCTGGGTTATATTATATCTTGGAATATTATGCCTGGTGCTACTACTACTTTTGGAATTCAGCCCAGAGAGGTTTCGTAAATTTTAGAAAATTATAGTTGATTAAGAATCATATAAAAAAAAGAAATGGGTGTGGTATTTGACCAAATATATAGTGAAGTTTTCTTTAAATTTATAGTCAAATTTGCATATAATAAGATAGAAATTTTTTTTTTTTGCCTCAAAGTGTTTCAAATTTTTTTCAAATTTTATCTGGGACTAATTTGAAAGAGTATTATTTTACGCGGCTGAATTGACTGAACATATATTTTTATATCATATAAGGATATTGATTTTGTAGCAGTGAATTTGTGTGCGCGACTGAGAAAAACGTGGTAAAATGAAACTTATACATGTTATTGAATTCTCCTTCTATGTTCTTAAACGTAGAACACTAAGATATTTTTCTTTGTTCATTTTCACGATACTCTTTTCACTTTTTAAAAATTTTTAATTTACACTTAATTATGTTGTATTTTTTCTACAATATGTAACAAATACTATAATAAAATTATAAACTATAATAAAATACTATAATTAAATTTCCTAATTTCTGTAATTGAATTAACGAGATTTATCTATATTATAAGTCAAGGATATATTTAAAAGGTTGAATACACAGCTTTTCAACTCAATATTTCTATATATATTTATTCATTTAACGGATGCCTTAAAAGGATACTCATTAACATTTTTTTTATAAAAAGATGACATTGTTTTT
>JBBPBO010000005.1:20117102-20132662 GCA_037974295.1 Cicer cuneatum | reverse complement strand
ATTATTATATATATATATATATATATATATAATATAATTTATAATCATGATAAATTAAAATTAGTATTTAAATAGAAAATTATAGTTGCATGTCTACAATAAAATAAAAATTATGATAATATTTTTTCCAAAAAATAAATGCTTATAAAAATTTATTGGAAGATAATATAATATTTGTGAATAAAATGTTTGTCCATGAATAAAAAAAATAGATTAAAATAATAAATACTGGTAACAAAAAAATGGATTTGAAAAAATGATAACATTAAGAATACTTTTTAAATTAAATTAAAAAACAATATGAAAACTGTCAATATATAAATAATAATAGCAATAATTTTAAGATCAAATTTACACGATCAAATTCAAAAATTATAAAAGGTCTATTAAATAAATCATTTTTTTTTAAAATTTAATGATCACAAACATTAATTTTTATGAAGAAATCCTATACGCAAGTAAAATTATTTTTATGACGAAAAAATGCAAATTTTACATTAAATTGAAAAAAAGTTATCCAAAAATATCCAAATGATGAAGTAAATATTACAAAAATATAAAATTAATTATATGTCTATTTTTTTAGCATGTTATAGGTACAAAATTTTCACCGCTATTTAACAGTAATTAGTCTCTATCTATCAGAAATTATGTGGGCACACAAGGTGGATTCTCATCTTCCAATCAAATTTTCTTGATACACAAGAGTCATAGATCAAACTCCTTGTCAATTATTTAAGGGGCCGAAATTCCTTACCACTTGGACCAATTCATTGTTAGTAATTACATGTATTTTTTTAATTTCTCATAGGTTCCATCCACGGGAGATAATCATATTCGAGGTGGACACTAAATGTAGTTTTCTAGTGAGAATTATAACTCACTTCACTTTATTGTAAAAATCTAACTCTTGTCGTTAGACTCAACCTCCGTTTATGGTAATTTTGTCTTTACTGGATTCAAAAATAAAAGAATTTATTAATTAAAATAAGAAATTTAATTAACAATAATCTAATTAAAAAAATAAATAATTTTATTTGAGTTTCAATAGTATAATTGTTAATAGTAAAATTTTGAAAATATCTCATACAATTATAAAAGAAAAAAAATATTTAACAATCGATATAGTATAATGGTCATTTATTAGAAAGCAAATACTACAATGTTAATATTTTGTAATGAAATATATTGTTCCAAAATACTACAATGTCATTTTATTCATCAATTAGTTAAAATTAATACACTTTATATCTTCTAAATAAAAATAAGAGTAATCATAATATAATATACACTAATTATAATTTATTATATAAATCGTACGAGTATTAATTGTTTTTTTTTAATATCATCAACATAAAAATAAGACAATTATAATACATTAACTATAATTTTTCTCACTTTATTTTTTTCATGATATTTTTTTTTGGAAATAAATCGTTAAAGAAATTGTTGTAACGTATAATTTATATTTGATATTAAGGTTTGTCATTAATTGATTAGTTAAAATTTATTTTTTTATATCTTCTAAATAAGAATAATCATAATATATTAATTAAAAAAGGGTACACGAGATAGTAAAAATGAGAATATTTAAAATACACAAACTTTAATTTTTTATTCTATAATAAAAATGAGAACAATTATAATGACCAAACTATAATTCTTTTATACTTTAATTTTTTCACATTATTTTGGAAATTAATCACTATAGAAGTCGTGAGAACATACAATTGATACACAAGATAAATATTTGTCACCAAATAATTGTCATTAAATAATTAGTTAAAATTAATATATTTTTTAAATATCATCGACATAAAAATGAATATAATTTGCAATGAACTATTCAGAATTGTTTGAATTGAATAATTTTGTACGAGTAGATAGATATGTAATGAATGTCATATTTGATTGATTAGATCTATTGAATTTGTGCATTTTTTCCCTAAGATCAAATAAGAAGGTATTTGGTGCTTCAGTTATAGATTATTTTGTGTTTTAAAATGAACAATCATTAAATACATCATAAGTCATGTTTTAATTATGCTATATTTAGTTCAATTGTAAATCATATATATTAAAAACTACGTGAATTATTATTAATTTTGTTTGATTAACACTATTTATCATTAGAAATTATTTGAATATAATTTTATTTAAATTTTTATGATTATAATCATAAATTAAATTTCCACTTTTCAAAAAAAAAAAAATCAAATAAAAGACAATAATATATCATAGTGTTTGACACGAGCTACACGTTAATATTTTATACTAACATTGTATACAATTAGTATGAATAGTGGACTCGCGAAAAATCATGAATTACTATTAATCGTTGGATTTGTTTTGGTTTTAATTTATTTTGATTTAGATTTATTTTAAAATATAAAATCATTGTATTTGTCCGGATGTCTTCGTGGCAAGTCGTGTTTTACATTCTTTGTATCGTATAGCAATTATATCATGAGTAGTTTATTTAGTAAGAAAGATTTGCACGAGAAATAAAAGAAGGTATAAAAATAAAGATTTTGATCGATTAGTAATTGGTTCACAACCACCGTGTATTATCTTTCTCTTTCTTACTAACATTATTTCTGTTATCTTAATAATGTTGGACGTAAAGACTCAATTATGTTCTCAATTTAAAATATATCAGTTTTTTGAGTCGACAAATGTTGATATGACAAATGTCTATTGTTATATTATATATCATGTCCCACATTTAAATTTAAAACATTGCAGTTATATGTGAATTTTAGTAATAATTATACTATCTTGTGGAAAAGCGATTGTTTATTCACTTCATACTCAAAACTAATTACATGAGGAGATATAATAGGATAGAAAATTAATTTTGTAAAATCAAATAGAGCTGAAAATCAGGAAACTAATTTTTCCTATAAATGCTATAACTAAATAGGAAATAAAATTAAAACAGAAATTCTAATTAATACATATTAATAATTGTACATCAAAATATGATTTTGATCTCTTAATCAACACTCCCCCTAAATTTGGGTGGTAGATGTCTATCATGCCCAGATTGGATATGATATTCTCATATGTATTTCTTGGAAGAGCTTTAGTCAGGATGTCAGCGGTTTGGTTGCACGATGGTACATGATCAATACTTATAATACCATGATCAATCTTCTTCTTTATAAAATGTTGGCCAATTTCCGCATGTTTTGTTCTATCATGGCGAACGGGGTTCTTTGCAATGCTAATGGCAGCTTTGTTGTCACAAAAGATTCTCATGGTGTAATTGGTTTCTATTATGATTTCATCTAGTATTTTCTTTTGCCAGATTCCTTCACAAATGCCTTGTGCCATGACTCTGAATTTAGCTTATGCACTGCTTCTAGCTACCGCAGCTGTTTCTTGCTTCTCCAAGTAACCATATTTCCCCACACGAATGAGCAATAACCAGTAGTTGACTTTATGTCTGATGTACATCCAGCCCAATATGAGTCAGTGTATACTTCGATACCCCTATTTGTGTTTTTTATGAAATGAAGACCTCTACCAGGTGTACCTTTAAGGTACTACAATATTCTATTCACTACTTTCATGTGAGCTTCGGTAGGGCTTGTCATGTAGCGACTTGTCATGCTTACGGCAAATCCAATATCAGGCCAAGTATGAGTTAGGTGGATCAATTTCCCAACTAGACTTTGATACCTCTCTTTGTCAGCTAGTGGACCTTCTTCGGCGATGCTTCTGCTTACTGATTCCATAGGGGTATTGGCAGCCTTACACCCGAGCATTCCAGTTTCTTGGAGTAAGTCTAGGGTGTATTTCCTTTGAGATACATATATTCCCTTTTTTGTTCGAGCTACTTCCATCCCTAAGAAATACTTAAGTTGTCCTAAGTCTTTGACTTCAAACTCCCCAGCCAAGAGTTCTTTCAGGTGACTGATTTGATTATGATCATCTCCTGTGATAATGATATCATCAACATACACAATGAATAAAGTTACATTTCCTTCCAATGAGTGTTTGACAAACATAGTGTGATCATATTGGCCTTGTATGAATCCATCATTTTTGACAACTCTAGTTAATCTATCAAACCATGCTCTAGGGGATTGCTTGAGGCCATACAAAGATTTGTGTAGCTTGCACACCTTGTTCAAAGTGCTGGATGATTCAAGTCATGGGGGAATTTGCATGTATACTTCCTCTTCTAACTCACCATTTAGGAAGACATTTTTAATGTCTAGCTGGTGTTGTGGCCAATCCAAGTTTGCAGCCAAGGATAATATGACTCGTATTGAGTTAAGTTTGGCCACTAGAGCAAATGTCCCTTCATAGTCTATGCCATATGATTGGGTGAATCCCATTGCCACTAATCGTGTCTTGTACCGATTTATGCTCCCATCGACATTGTATTTGATAGAGAATATCCACTTACAACCAACCTATTTCTTCTCTTCTAGTAGATCAGTAATTTCCCAAGTGTTATTTTTAATCAATGCATGAAGTTCTTCTGTTATAGCTGCTGCCCACTCAGGTTGTTGGAGGGCTTGTTGAATATTCCTTGGAATATAGGTGTTGTCAAGTGCTGATATAAATGCCTTGTATCCTTGTGATAATTTCCCATAAGACATGTATCTTTCAATGGGGTGCTGAGTACAAGTTCTCGTCCCTTTTCTTAGTGCAATAGGAATATCACTGTCAATTAAACTCATATTGACATGTTCTGAGTTGGGAATAATATTACCTAATGATGTTCCATTTTCTAGAGTCTGGTTGGATTCATGGCTTTGCATTGGAGCTGCATTTGACTCTACCACCTGTTTGCTTTTCGTCCTCCTAGTGTAAACTTTCCAGTTAGCTTCTTGTGCAGAAATTTCTACTGGTGCAGTTTCAAGGACTGGTTCTGTTAGTGTGGAATTTTCTGGTTCTGTTGGTATGAACTTTTCTAGTTCTGCTGGTGTAGAATTTGTTGGTTCTGCTGTTGTAGAATTTATCGATTCGGCTGATTCTGTAAGTGCAGGATTTTCTGTTGCTGCAGTTTGTTCGACCATCTCAAAATCCAAAAATTGGAATTATGTTATTTCTTTTGGGATTATGGTACTCTCCCCCTGAATTCCAACTTTGGAGTAATAAGGTTGATTCTCAAGAAGGTCACATCCATAGTGTGGTAAAATTTTCTGGTTGTTGGGAAATAACACCTATATCCTTTTTGGTGAGGTGGGTAGCCAAGAAAAATACATTTGATTGATTTTGGGTCAAGTTTGCTGCAGAGAGGGTTTATAATGTGAACAAAGGTTGAACATCCAAAGATTTTAAATGGGATTGAGGTGAGAACTCTACTGGTTGGAAAAATAGTTTGAAGAGCGTGATAGGGTGTGTCAAAATTGAGGATGCGGGAAGGCATCCTATTTATGAGATAGGTGGCTGAAAGGACAACTTCTCCCCAAAAATGTTTCGGTATATTTGTGGCTAGCATGAGAGATCTTGTTACTTCCAGTAGATGCCTATTTTTCCTTTCTGCGACCCCATTTTATTGGGAGTATCTACACATGAATTCTGGTGGATTATTCCATGGATCTTAAGGTAGGACTCTAGTGCTGAACTAAAATATTCATGACGATTGTCGGTTTTGAGCACCTTAGTTTTTGTTTGGAATTGTGTTTGCACCATGGTGTGGAAAAACTCAAATAATTTTCCCACTTCTGATTTCTCTTTCATGAGAAATATCCATGTGACTCTTGTGTGATCATCGATGAATGTAACAAACCATTTAGCTCCTGTAATATTGCTAACCCGAGATGGCCCCCATACATCACTGTGAATTAAGGAGAAAGGTTGAGAGGGTTTATATGGTTTAGGTGAGTATGTGTTTCGGGTATGCTTGGATAACTAACATACTTCATGTAAGACTCTTAATTTTAAATTATTTTATGGATTAAGTATCAAAAATATACTTTGAGATGTTTGTAATATGATTAATATTTGTATATATATATATATATATTTTTTTTTTGAGAACGACTAAAATTATTTTTCGAAGAATAATTTAATTATATTACGAGGAATTTAATACCGGGTAGTTTATCAAGAATTTATCTGTCAATAGAGTTGCGAAGAGAGTAGATATTTTATTAAAATAGTTTGAGATAGGAGTGAAGTGATGTGTGTAAGAGTATTTAAATATTTATGGGTTAGTTTTAATTATAATATATATATATATATATATACTTAGTAAGTAAGGAAGTCTTATATATATGTATATATATATACATATGAGAAGAAAGGAAAGAAAAGATCCTACTTGCCGCAACTTCTTGTTCTTTTTTTCTGTTTGTGTTGGTAGAAACAAACCGCAAACACAAAACCTCCATTACTTCTTAGATCTAAGCTTCCATTCGAGAAGTGGCAAGAGGGAAAGTTACTTATCTCCACACTACGGTGCTTGTGAGCTAACTTTTGTGGCGTCAACGCGAGCGAGATTTTCGCCGTATTTGATCGCGGTAGCGGAAAATGGTTGAGAAAGCGTTAACGAAGGTAAGGGGTGAAGGTGCAAACACGAGAAGGGGGGTTGAATTGTGTTTGACTAACTTGAATTATTTTTTAGTTTTAAAACAAAACCTGCTATGTATGAACTAAAACAGAGTTAGCAGCGGATATAAAGTAAATAAAAACTCAGAATTTTATACTGGTTCACCGTTAACTAGGCTACGTCCAGTCCCTTCACTTTGAAGGATTTCACTAATTCAAAAACCTTGAATTACAAAGTACCACTGACCCTCCAAGTCAGTCTTCTCAAAAAGTCTAACAACCCTAGACTTTTGAGCAAAAGAACCTTGAATCTAATTGCTAAGTAATTTGCTACTCCTTTTGACTCACTCAGATTATAGGCTCTACTTCAACAACTTAGACCTAACACAAGGGAAAGAAAAACTTAGAGTACTTGCTTCTGGAAAGTGGATACTCACAATTAACCTCACTGAAAACTCAAGTATTTTGCTTTTGGAAGTGTATGACTCTCAAGTATTTTCGATGCTGAGTCTTCTGCCTTGAGCCTTCTTTTATAGATGAAGAATTAAGGTTTTTTCCATGCTTAAGTTCGAGCTGTATCTTGCTGGATTCTCTTGCAAAAATAACTTGGCCAATCGGGTTTCACTTAAATAAAAAACATATCTTTTTAGCTTCAGATTTGCATTCGAAAATAACTTTGGCCAATCCTGTTCTTGATTAATTCTGGACCAAATCTTTCTTCCCGCCAATAGCTTCTGAATTCCCACAAGACTTCAATTTATTTTTGTATCAAATCCTCTTAATACTTTGATCAAATTTCTATTAAAATTTAATCAAGTCTTATTCGAATTTAATCAATTCTCCACTGATTATCATCGTGATTAAATATGGACCATATGATCTTCTGATCTCGACCAACTCTGGACTTGTGTAATCTGACCTGCGCCACTTCTGTGATCCTCTGATCTCGGCCAACACTGGATCATATGAACTAATCTGGACTGTTTTATGATCTTCTGATCTCGGCCAACACTGGGCCATGATACTTAAGTGTGGACCATTTTTCATTTATCCTCTGAAATTTTTTATTTAATCTGGACATGAATTTTACCTTTTGATCTAGACACTTATCCTCTGATCTGGACATGCTATCTTCTGGTCTGGATTGAATCTGAATTAAATCTGGACAATCATTTCTTCTCGTATGGACTGAATTTTATAATCACTGCCAAGCTATCTTCTGGTCAGAATAAAGTCTGGACCAAGTCTGACTTGTGATTCCTTCTTGTCTGGACCAAGTCTCCCTCTGGCAGACTTCCTTCTAGTATGAACCAGGTCTTCTTCTGGACTTTGCTTCCTTCTGATCTGGGCCAGGAAAGATATCCTCTGATAATGTTTTGACATCCTCTGATATCCTCTGGAGGTGTATCCTCTGGTGCCTTCTGTATGCATCCTCTGGTCTGATTTTATCCTCTGGTAACTCATCTTCTGCCTCTGGTGACTTCATCTTCTGGTGGCATTTAATATAATAATTCTAAGTACAAAATAAGATTACATGGAGTGCTTTTGTAAACATCAAAATCCTAAGTACTTAGAACCAACTTGGTTCCAACAAGGGGATCCTTCCAAATTTTTAGTTTGCATATAGAAACTCTAAATGTGTGATTGATGGATGATTTATGTGGTTCATTAAACCCGGTACGTACCGTGTTGCGGCCGGTCTGATTCAGACCATTCTACATGCACTTAGGATTGGATTAGCTTATTTGGTTATGTTGGCACTCATGTCTTTCAATGGAGGTGTGTTTTTGGTTGCTGTTCTTGGCCATGCTCTTGGATTCTTCCTTTGTAGCAGTGCCTTCAAAAAATTGCATCAGTGTGACGAACCTTATGATCTTCCTCCAATGGCTTGTTGATTGTTTTCAATTTTAATTTGCTAGTTTGTGTTTTCCATTTTATTTAATTAGTTTTAACGACAAATTATTATACTGTGTTTCTTGTAATTGTTTAATTAATCACTAGGTTTCTAATTCCAAATTGGTTATCTAATTTTTTAGAATTATTGGAATTTATTAATGTGTGCAATTTAAATTTGAATATGTCGGTCAATTTTGTACTGAATCATCATATGAAAAAAATGTCTGATTACTGATTACTATAGTAAATCACAAATTCCGACAATTTTAATGTGATATTTGCAATAGTTAAATATAATTTGGCTGCACTTTAGTCTCTCAAATTTTAAAAATGTAACGATCGTGAATCCTCTTTTAAAAATTAGAATTTTAATTCATATTGTAAATATTTCACCCTTTAATTTTGACTGACGTTATATTTTATTATTTTTTATATACGGTTCATTTGTTTTGTTTTTATTTATTTTTTTATTTTATGATTATGTACGAAATACAACAGCTCAATATATATTTTATGATTATCTGCAATATAGAACAACTCAATATACATTTTATAATTATGTGTAATATGCAGCTCATATGTAATGTGTAATATACAACTCAAGCAAATGGTGAACCCCTTGTTTATTTATTTTTTTAATGATTGCGTGATAATAAATTTCGACGTGAAAATATATACATTTGGAGTTCTTAACCGACTCATTGTTGTTGTGTTGTCGTTGTTGAAAATGTTATTGTTGTGTTGTTCGTGTTGAAGATGTTATTGTTGTGTTGTGGTCGTTATCGACGTTGTTAGTAATGGTTGTGTTTAAGAGATTGATTGTTGTTGTGTTGGAGTTATATAATGAGTTATTCTCAAATAAAAGAGTTTGAGCTGAAGTTGAAATTTACTAAAAAAATTGCATTGTTTTCGAAGATGTATTCGAATACAGCCTCAGCGTATTCGAATACACTTCTGCAACGTTCAGCTCTTATTTAAATTTTGAACCTCGTATTCGAATACGATACCTCGTATTCAAATACAATTATGGGATTTTTGCTACTAACTTATCATCTAAATTCGGCTACGACTCTTCGTATTCAAATACAGAAATGAAGATTTTGCTACTGATTTATCATTTGTATTCAGCTACGACTCTTCGTATTTGAATACAAAACTGAAGATTTTGCTACTGACTTACCATATGTATTCAACTACGACTCTTCGTATTCGAATACAACCTTGATTTTTGTCAAAAATTATATTTTTAAATATTCGTTTATGCACTTAATTACTTGGAAAATATTTTTGAGGCATATACTAAATTGTATGAGGTTCTCTTAATATTGTTTCTTTAATGGTTATGAAGCGTTCGAGTTTCATAGTGCACTTACATAATGATTACAGTGAAGAGAGTCAGAGTACGCTCATGCATTTCATAATTCGTGGTGACCGCGATGGGCCACAGTGTCAGTGGTGACCGTGATGGGCCACAGAGTTAAGCGGTTACCGTGATGGGCCACAGAGTTAAGTGGTGACCGTGATGGATCGTAAAGTTAAGTAGTAATTGTGATGGGCTACGGGGTGGTTCCATATGATAAGTTGGTCCATCTTGTTGGAACCAAGTTGGTTCTAAGTACTTAGGATTTTGATGTTTACAAAAGCACTCCATGTAATCTTATTTATAACCTTGAATTATTACATTAAATACAACCAGAAGATGAAGTTTGCAGAGGCAGAAGATGAAGACACCAGAAAATGTATCTAGAAGGTACCAGATGATGCATCCTGGAATTACCAGAGGATATCTTTGTTGGCCCAAATCAGAAGGAAGCAACGTCAGAAGGAGACCTGGACCAGACCAGAAGGAAGCCTGCTAGAGGGAGACTTGATCCAGACCAGTAGGAGTCATTTGTCAGACTTAGTCCATAAGTTATTCTGACCAGAAGATGGCCTGGCAGTGAAATAATAAACAGTCCAGACTTGTTCAAGACTTAATCAGAGGATAAGTTAATAGGTTCAGAACAAGAGATTCAATCTAGATTTGACCCAGACCAGAAGATAGCTTGGTTCAGGGTATGAAACTAAGTCCAGACCAGAAGAAATGATCTCCAGATTTGATCCAGAACTGATCCAAAACAGAAGGTAAAATGTCCAGACTGAAATATTATTTGTCCAGATTTAATTTCAGTTTAATTCAGACCAAGTCCAGAATTGGTCCAGATCAGAGGGAAGATATTCAGACCAATGGTTCATATTTAAGTATTTGGCCCAGTGTTGGCCGAGATCAGAAGATCAGACCATGGCTCAGTGTTGGCCGAAATCAGAAGGTCAGAAAGTGTGGTCCAGCATTGGCCGAGATCAGAGGATCACAGCAGATCAGACCATGGCCCAGTGTTGGCCAAGATCAGAAGATCAGAAAGTGTGGTCCAGGGTTGGTCGAAATCAGAGGATCACAGCAGATCACTTAGTATGGTCCAGATATGGACTAGCACAGAAGATCAAATGGTCCAGATTTAATCATGAGGATTAAAGGTGGAGATTTAATTAAATTTATTCAAAGTATTAAAAAGATTTGTTACAAAAATAAAGTGAAGTCGTATGGAAGATCAGGAGCTGTTGGCGGGAAGAAACTAAAGACATGATTGGCCAGTTAATTTTGAAAGAAAATCTGAAACTTAAAAAGATATGTTTTTTATTTAAGTGAAGCCCGATTGGTCAAGATATTTTTGCAAGAGAATCCAGCAAGATACAGCTCGAAATTAAGCTTGGAGGAGACCCTAATCTGTATCTATAAAAGGAGGCTCAAGGTAGAATACTTAGTATCGAAAATCACAAAAGAGTCATACACTTCCAAAGCAAACACTCAAGTTTTCAGTGAGGTTAATTGTGAGTTCCAGCTTTCCAGAAGCAAGCACTCGTGTTATTTTCTTTCCCTTGTGTTAGATCTAAGTTGTTGAAGTAGAGTCTACAATCTGAAGGAGTCAGAAGGGGTAGCAGACTACTTGGCAATTAGATTCAAGGTGTTGTAATTCATTCTACAATCTGGGGTTCTCAGATTGGTAGGAGAAGACTTGACTTAGGAAGTCAAGGTACTGTATTCCTCAAGAGTCTAGAATTGTTAGACTGTTTGAGAAGACTGACTTGGAGGGTTAGCGGAACTGTTGTAATTCAAGGTTTGAATTAGTGAAATCCTTCAAGGTGAAGGGACTGGACGTAGCCTCGTTAACGGTGAACTAGTATAAAATTATGTGTTTTTATTTTTACTTTATATCCGCTGCTAACTATGTTTTATTCATACATCAAGTTTTATTTTAAAATTGCAAAAACAGAAAAAGTATTCAAGTTAGTCAAACACAATTCAACCCCCCTTCTCGTGTTTGCACCTTCAATTGGCATCGGAGCTCGGTCTCAAGGCTGAGCACTTAACAGTGTTTGAGGAAAGGTCCAAGGGGTTCAACATGGCAAAATCCAGAGATGATTTGGGAGGCAACATCAACAGACCACCATTATTTGATGGAGAAAGATTTGAGTATTGGAAGAACAGAATGAGAAGTTTCTTCATATCTCAAGATCCTGAATTATGGAAGATGGTAGTCAAAGGATACACTGCATCTACTGTTCCAGATGATCCAACTAAAGAACTGGACATGGATGATATGAAACCAGACCAAAGCAGATTATACATACTTCATCAAAGGTCCAGAAACATCATGATCAGTGCCATCAAATTCAAGGAATTTGACAGATGCACAGATAAAGAAACAACAAAGAGCATATTCGACAGTCTAGTTCTGACCTATGAAGGAAGCCAACAGGTTCAAGAAGCAAGGGCTAACATACTGGTCAAACAGTATGAGATGTTCAAGATGGAAGATGATGAAAACATTGATGGAATGTTCTACAGATTCCAGACTCTGATATCTGGACTGAAGGTCATGAAGAAAAGCTACACAACAGCAGATCATGTCAAGAAGATTCTAAGAAGCTTACAAACCAAGTGGAGACCAATGGTTACTGCAGTTCAGAAAGCTAAAGATCTGAACAACTTAAAACTTGAAGATCTGATCAGCTCATTCAGGTCTCATGAAATAGAACTAGAAGCAGATGTACCAAAGAAGAAGAAGAATCTGGCCCTGAAGTCGAAACAGAAGAAAGCTGCAAGGGCATCATCAGAATCAGAGGATAGTGACAGTGACTGTGATGATATGGCTTACTTAACCAAAAAGATGGTTAAGATTTGGGAAAACTGGAAGAGAAGAAGCTTCAAGAAGAAACATAACAACAAAGGAAAGGAAGAATCTGACAAGAAGAGTATCGTTTGTTATGGATGCAATGAACCTGGACATATCAAATCAAAATGTCCAAATCTGGAAAAAGACAAACAGCACAAGAAGAATTCCAGATTCAGAAAGAAGGGTCTGATGGCAGCCTGGGATGCATCAGAATCAGAGGAAGAATCGTCTGATGAAGAAGAGGAAGAAACAGCAAAGATGGCACACATTAGGCCTGCCTCTGGACTTCACAAAGGCAAGAATTCAAGAAGGAAAGCAGGCAAAAGGAAGAATGATCGAAGCAGTCATTCAAGCAAGTCTGGAAGCACATCAGAGGGAGCAATTCCGGCTCTGATGGCTCATAAAAATTCAAGTTCTGAATACAGCTCAGACTCTGGAACAGATTCAGAAGATGAAGACGATGAGGTATTTTCTGATCTCACTATATCTGAATTAATTGAGACCTTAAAAGACTTTTTAAATGCAAACAATAAGATGTCTTTAAAACTGAAAACTCTTAGGGAAGATAAGAAAAATCTAACCAAAGAAGTCCAAGTTTTAAAGAATCGAAATTCTGAGTATGCAACTAAAAACAAGGATTTTAAAACTGAAGTTGCAAGACTCAAATCTGAAAACCAAACCCTCAAAAGTAATATTTGTTCCACTTCCAAAACTGTTTGTGAATCTGAATGCATGAGCAATTTTTCCAAAACTTTATTTCCAATGGAATGGAAAGAAGTAAATATGCATCTATGATTTATGGAAACAGTAACACTGGAAAGAGAGGTCTTGGTTTTACAGAAACGATTGCTGAAAGTAAAGATGTTCATTCTGATGTTTTATGCATTGTTTGTGCTAAGAAAGGTCACTCTAAACTATCTTGTTCAATGGTAAAATCTGAACAAGATCAGAGAGCTGTTAAGACTAACAAACCTGGACCCAATCAGTTCTGGGTACCAAAAGATCAAATTGTCTATGTTGCAGATATTTTGAGCAACCAGAAGGAGACACCGACAATGGTGCCTGGACAATGGATGTTGGCAATGCACAAGCAGAAGAAGGTTTATGTTTCTGCTACAACAAGACAAAGGCAATCTGAGTTTGATGGAAGAAGGTCTGGTCAACTTAACCAAAACCAGAATCAGAACCAAAACTGGAACCAGAATCAAAACTGAAATCAGAACAGGAACTGGAACCAGAACTAGAAATGGAACCAATATCAGAAGCACAGAAACTGGAACCAGAACCCGAACTGGAATCAGTATCAGAAGCACAGGAACTGGAACCAGAATCAACTCTGGAACTAGAATCAAAATCAATACTGGAACTAGAATCAGAATCAACACTGGAACCAAAACCAGAATCAGAACATGAATTACCAGAATCGCCAGAATTACCAAACTCATCAGAGCCACCAGATTCACCCAAATCACCAGAATCACCAGAATCATCAAGGTTATCAGAATCATAGGATTCACCAAAATTACCATAATCAAAACATGTTCCAGAATCATCAGAGGAACATGGTTTATCAACCAAAGCAGAATCAAGGAAACTGCTCAAACAGGCCAGAAGAAGAACTGGCTCTAATGGCTCAAACAGAAGCTAAGTCTGAGTCTGACTCTAATTCTGACAGAGAAAAGCCAAGGTCTGATCAGCAACACAAAGCTTGGTATCTTAACAGTGGATGCTCCAAACACATGACATGAGACAAATCTATGTTTCTGGAACTGACTATAAAGAATGGAGGCAAAGTTTCCTTTGGAGGAAACCAGAAAGGTCAGATTATTGGTACAGGAACTGTTGTTAACACTTCTTCTTCCCTTTCTATTAAAAATGTTCTGTTAGTTAAAGGGCTAAAACACAATCTTCTGAGCATAAGTTAATTAAGTGATTGCAATTATGATGTTATCTTTAATCAAAAAACTTGCAAAGCTGTTAGTCAACTTGATGGGTCGGTTTTATTTACTAGCACTAGGAAGGATAATGTTTATAAAATTGATCTGTTCAGTCTTGCTAAGCAACAGGTTAAATGCTTATTGTCTGTGAGTGAGCAGAATCTGATTTGGCACAAGAGGTTAGGGCATGCAAACCCTAGGCTTAAATCCGAATTGAGCAAACTCTAGTTTGTAAGAGGGCTTCCTAAGGTAAGTTCCAAAACTGAGATTTTGTGTGAAGCATGTCAAAGAGGTAAACAAACTAAAAGTTCTTTTAAAACTAAAAAAATGTGTTTCTACCTCTCAACCACTTGAACTGCTTCACTTAGATCTGTTTGGTCCTGTTCAAACAGCTTCTCTCGGTGGTAAGAAATATGGTTTTGTAATTGTTGATGATTACTCAAGGTGGACTTGGGTAAAATTTTTAAAGAACAAAGATGAATCTCACAGAGTATTTATTTCTTTCTGTAAGCAAGTTATGAATGAACAGGGTATTAAGATCATAACCATCAGAAGTGATCATGGAGGTGAATTCGAGAACAAGTATTTTGAAGATTTCTGTGATGAGAATGGCATCTCTCACAACTGCTCATCCCCCAGAACACCTCAACAGAATGGAGTGGTAGAATGGAAGAACAGATCACTGCAGGAGATGGCCAGAACCATGCTGAATGATATGAAGGTAGCCACCTACCTTTGGGCAGAAGCTGTCAACACAGCCTGCTACATTCAGAATAGAGTCTACATCAGGTCCATCTTAAATAAAACTCCCTATGAACAGTGGAAAGGTAAGAAACCCAATATTTCCTACTTTAAGCAATTTGGCTGCATCTGTTTTATGTTGAACACTAAAGATAACCTAGCTAAGTTTGATTCTAGATCTCAAAAGTGTATCTTTATTGGCTACTCTGAGAGATCAAAAGCTTATAGAGTATTTAACAAAGAAACTAACACTATGGAAGAA